>CM039679.1:194976079-195576079 GCA_022537955.1 Schmidtea mediterranea | reverse complement strand
CGGGCAATAAATTGTCCGAAACGGAAAATTGTTTTTCCAGCAGTAATCCAGATTAGTGGGAATCCAAAAACTATTAAAGCAACCGTCAACAAAATAAGTTGCCAGTTGGTTGGAGCTTGAATATAACGAGTCGAAGGAAACGAGTGAATAGCAGTAAATCGATAAAGTTAATCAGATTGTAGTTGAACTTACATCGTGATACCCTTAGTGTGTACGATAAATAAATTATTGTGTATCGTGGTGAATATTTGTCAATAAAGATTTCTTTGTTGGGATTTTTGTCTTATTGATTATTGAACACAAGGAGTCGGATCAAGAGACCTATTCATCGACGAATATTTAATATCCTAACAATTTCGTCTGATTTTTTTTCTTTAACAATTTTATGTCCATTTATATCAAGATCTCCGCGCATTTTATCTCCTGATTCATTAACGTAATTTGCTTCAAGAAATGTTCCTCCAGCTAAGTTATCTAGAATCATTTATTAAACAAAAAATTTCTTCAAAACTGTATTTTGGACATTCTTATGATAATAATAATAATAAAACATAAATACATAATTGTCCACAAATTTGTTGTGATGGGTTTTGGACTTGGAGTGTATTATATTTATATTCATCTTTATCAAAATATTGATTCATTTCACGAATTGTAAGTATTCTTTATGAATCAAAATAAACCAAATGTTTCTTTGAGCATAAAGTCCAATGACTTCTTTCTTCATTTGTGGTTTGTAAATTAAATATTAGTGTGGGTTTATGTAAATAGTTTTTTATTTCATCACGCATAATTACTTTACATTCTTTATTTAAATTATAATTATTAAAAATATCACGTAAATAAAAATTAGTTGTTGTTTCATTCCCCCATTTCTTTAAAAAATCTTTTAGCTTGTTATTTTCTTTATCCATTTTTATTTCATTATTTTTCTTATTTTTCATATTTTTCTTATTTAGATTTTTATACCTGTCGGAGATCGCTTTCGCTCATACTTGACGTAAATCGGGCTTTGCCCTCAGACCTGGCGTAAATGCAAACAAAAAGAAATAGTTTTTTTATTAAAATCAAGAGTATTATTATTTTGATCAACAATTCTAAAGTTTATTGATGAAATATTTTTGGTTTTTATTATTGAGACATAAATAGGCAAAGACACTTTTTGAAAAATTCTCTACCCATGAGGAACTGTTTCATATGATAAAGAATAGACAAAATTATCTTGTTTCCCATTTTGATATGTTCCTTCAATTAAATCACATAAGAGATTTATAGATGTTATATTAGAGATATTTATATTCTTTTCACTAGTAGATGATGGGGAATATTCCAGCCCTGTAAATCCTAAAAAATCATTTAATTTACTCAGAAATATTATTGCATAACCCTGTTTGATTTTTATTGAAACTTTTGGTGTAGGTAAATAATTTTTACTTGTTTTTCAACTAAAATAACGCAATAACATTTCCCTTTAAAATCATTATGTTTTTCCATATCGATTATTATATTCACACCATTAATTGCTAATTTCTCATCTTGATCAGAAACATCAGAACAAAATATTGAATAATAAGATAAAACTCATATATCGATAATTGAGGATCAATCCCAAATGATTTACATGCAGCATATGCTGCATAAGGATATCTTTGCTAATTAAATGAAGAACTAAATATCATTGGATCTAAAGGATAATATGTATTTAATTAGACACGTAAGGATTTAAGTTCTTTTCCATCACCTAATGCTAATTTTTGAATGAAATTTGAATTATTCTTTTCCATATCAATATTTTCATTTTTAAATCCAATAAAAATATATCTAGGACGTGAATTCTAAACTGTTGATTTCCAACTAAATCGTGTTCCAGGTGAAATTTCAACACTTGTTGATATTCTTTGTAAATAATTAACGTTTATTGGTTTTTCATCATTCATTCTTTCCATTAGAATTGTTTCCAAATGGGGATTACATGTAATTGATGGAACTAATAATGATAAGGATTCAATCTCGATTTTGATTGTAGGTTGATCAGAAAATTTGTTCCAAATATAAATGATTTATAATAATTATTTTTTGTTAATAAAAGTTCAAATGGAACCATATATGATACACGACTATAATTATGTAAAAATTCAAAAATTGTTTTCAATGGGTATGATTCTTCAAATTGTTTCCCATAGAGTTTAGAAAGTAAATTATATGATTTATCTTTAGCTAATTTTGTATCTGGTATCTATCCACTTATTTGTCCAAATTGATTCTTATAATCTGAATCTGTCATTATAAAGTTCAGGATGGAATAAATAGGGGCAGGACTTTCAATTCTCTATACTTCAGAAGGACCTATTTTTATAACTAGATCATTAAATAAATTTAAAAACCAATTATGTTCTACTGCAAATAAATCAGTATCAACATATCCACTTATTTTAACTTTATAATATATTTCTGAATTACATATATCTAATGGATTAGATGATTGGTTTATATTAAAATATATTTTTCCTATATTATTAACGGCTTGTGCACTTGCAGTTGATGGAAATACTTCTAAAATATCCTTTTTACGTATATCATGATTAAATTTATAATGTTTATCAAAAGTAAATATCGCCATTATTTATTTATAATATTTTTAAAGAATTTTATTATATTTATCTTCATTTATTAATTTCATCTTTAATAATTTATTCAATACTCACTTTTTTTCATTCCACGTATTATTATGCCCTGCTTTTTAGCAGCTAATAATCGTAAAAGAGATTCAAATAAATATATTGGATTTTCGATTCCAGATCCTTCTCTTTTTTTTAAACTTGATGGTCCAGAGGTGGAATATCTTCGAGCGAGAGGAATATGTACTACTGTCTTCGATATTATAAGGTGGAATACGATATGTAGGATTAATTTCTGGATGATTTAAGTGCTTTAAAATAATGTAATTGTGGACTAATTGAATCAGAAATTAATTCTAAAAATGTTTCTACAGTAAGAATATCAACAATTAAATTTACTTTGGAATATACTGGAGAATTTGTTCCAAAAGCATTTCCTTCAATACATAGTTTAATTTCTTCAGTTAATTCATATTTCTTCTCTGTTTTTTTTATTGTAAATATAAATATAAATATCTTTAGAATTGTTGATTTACTTAAATGGTTTTTAAATCCATGGTATAATAATTGAAATTCAGCTTGATGAATTTTTTTACTGAATATAATTAAATTATAATAATCTAAATAATTTGGGTATAATAACATTTTTAATAATAAAACACTTTTACTGCATCCAGATGAACCAATAATTAACATACGGAATGAAGAAGATAAGATTTTATTATGATTAAATTTAGTTAAATTATTATTATAAAATTGGTAAGATTTCATTATCCATTTTCCTCGTGAGGATTTATGTATATCCCATTTCCTTTTTTGTCGATAACAATGTTCAATGTTTGTTTTCCTACGTTTTTCAAAAAAATCACTTAATTCTTCATCATCGTTATTAGTTTTTTTATTGGTTGGAAATATTTCATAAGTGCTTTTGATTGAAAATTATCCAAATTAATTCCATTACCATTTCCTTTAATTTTTTTAATGTTTGTTTTCGATTTAATAAATTCAGTTTCTGCTTTGGATTTTTCTTTTTCTTCATCGAGTTTTTGGGTTTCTTTTACATTTTTCAGAACTGTTGACATACCTGCAGATTTACCTAAAGCAGCAGTTATTCCACCAAAAATTAATGGTAATAATGCAGCTAATGGAAGAATTCCTCCTTGTTTACTTTCTAAATCTTTTATTTGTTTGATTTTTTCTTTTGTTATATATATTTTCTTATCTATATATTTAACACATTTAAATTTATTTGAATCAACAATAGATTTTAATTGAAATTTATTATCTTCGTCGTTATTCATTTTTTTATTTTAGAAAATGGTTATTGAATTTAATTTCAAAATAAAAAGAAAATTAAATCTAAGATAAATGGTAATGGAATATTCTTAAATCCAAAACGCGGACATGGATTAATTGAAGCTTTATTAACTTCATCGAACAATAATAATGATGATATAAATTTATTACGGAAAGCTCGTAATACAAAACCAGTCATCGATCAATAAAAACTAGTTTTCTGTAATTCTCTTTGATCCTTTCTTCCTACAATTTCTTCTCCTTTAAAATCATATATATTATAAGTAATTAGTTTAGTATTATAAACTTTTTTTATTACAAATATTTCTTTACTCCATGAATGTGTTATTCCTTTTTGAAACTTATTTTTCCACTTGAATATTCTTACACGGTCTCCAATATTGAATTTTTGTTTTTCATCATCCATAAATTCATTTGCTTTATTATTTTCATTTGTAATTTCTTTGATTAAATCAGGATTCTTACTTGCTTCCATTGGACTTGTTTTTATTGATCGATGAATTTTATTATTATAAAAAGAAATTAAATCATCAATTAAATCAATCCAAATACAATTTCCTCTTTCTGTAAATTTTTTATACATTAGAAATTTAAGTGTTCAATTAAATCGTTCAATAATAGGATTATGCGATGAACCTTGTGTTCTTTCATCTGGCTGATTGAATGTTGAATACATGTTTATATCATTTCCATCTAAAACCTTATGGAATAATTTATTATAAAATTCTTTGCCATTATCAACATATAATTTATTAGGAATACGATTTGGATTAGATTCAAACATTGTTTCGAATGCCTCTTAAATTGTTTCAGCTTTTTTATTTATTAGAGGAATATCCCAAGCATATCTAGTATATAAATCTATAATTGTTAAAATATATTTAAAATTATTATTATTTTTAGAATTAACAGTTTCAATTAAATCTGCTGACCAAATAACATCCTTATTAAAAACTTTAATTTTTAAATATTTTTTATTATTTCGATATTCTTTATGTAATTCATTCACCAACGTTTGATGTTGGTGTTTAATTGTTTTAGTATGTCTAGATAAATATCGTTTATGAAAAGATTAATCGCATTTTTCGCAATATATTAAATTTGGTTTCATATTTCCATTTTTATTTGTTATTTTATTTCATTCATCCATTTTGAATTTGGATCAATTAAATCTTTTACACTCAAATATTTATCTAAATCAATATATGAACGATAATCATTCTTCATTTTTATTATTTCTTTTTAAATCATTTCAAGTTTTTTTTCGTGTTCAATTTTTTTTCATCTAATTTCTTTTTATAGCGATATTATAATGTTACACGCAATAGGTTCCGGAAAGAAAAATGGAAAATCAAATAATTTTGAACTTAATTGTTGTAAATCTCCTCCTTTTTTAGATGTTGATGTTTAATTGTTTTAATGTCTAGATAAATATCCTTTTAGAAAATATGAATCGCATTTTTCACAATATATTAGATTTGATTTCATATTTCAATTTTTATTAGATATTTTTAATGCGTTCAATAATAGGATTATTTATCATTTATTTCATTCATCCATTTTGAATTTGGATCAATTAAATCTTTTATATCCCAATCTTTATCTAAATTAATATATTCTCGATTATCATTTTCATCACACATAATCATTTTTATCATCAATATCATCATTAAAAACAATTTAAAAATTTAAATCAATTAATTTATCATTAAAAAAATAATTCTTCATTTTTGATTATTTCATTTTATAACATTAAATCATTTCTAGTTTTCATTATTTATTTCTAGTTGTAACAGCTCATTCAATTTTTTCGTTTTCATTTTTTTTATCATAGATAACGATATTATAATATTACGCGATTAATGCATTAGATTCATTCAATGAGCATTAGATGAGCATTAGATTGCATTATTTCTAGTTTTTCTAGTTTTATTTACATTTTAAGATTTCATTTTTTCTAGTTTTATTTATTTTTAGTTTTTCTAGTTTTCGTTGTTTTCATTGTAAAACAATTTTTACAATTTCTAGTTTTCTCCATCTTTCATTATTTTTAGTTTTCATTATTTAGTTATTAAATCATTTTTTTCTAGTTTTATTTCTAGTTTTCATTATTTCATTAGTAAATCATTTTTATTCATTATTAGATTTATTTAGAGTAGTATATAATCTGCAGACCGCGTGCTTGAAGGGGCCCCCAACACTCATTTCACTAACAATATATTCTCATTTACAACTTATTCCAACTTATTTTAACTGTTTTTAATTTATTTCAATTTACAACAGTTCAAGGTGTATCCAAAGTGTGTGTATGTTGGCTTATAGGGCGTGTGTGTGTATTGGGCTCCGAAAGCTTAGGTCTGCAGATTATATACTACTATGATCTATGTTAAAATGACGTTGAGAAATTATGATGAGTCGTCCAATGATCTTGAGAAAGTTTTAAATGACGTTGGAAATTATTATCACTCATCCAATGACCTTAAATGAGCCATTGTCTTTGTCTCAGAAAAATTTCTACTTTTAGACTTAGAAAAAATTTTTATACCAGGGTGGGGTTTGTAGTCCAGAGGTGATATGGTCTAGCGGTGACATAACCATCTACTGTTTTCTATTAATTTTCTGTAATTTAAAATTCTTAAACAGAATATTCCATCACGCACATACAAATAGTGTGTGCATTTTTAGCACACATTCAAATGCGTCTCGATCTTTGCCCTTGCACACACTAGATAGGCACGCATTGATTAACAATTATTACAAAATTAATCGATAATAAATATTTTCCCGAAAATTTTAAATTGGCATTCATTCAAAATTGAAATTTGGATTTAAAATATATTATGATATGTAACATGAATAAATTTCACGTGTTTTGTCTAACACTGGGATAATTAATTGTAAATTATTACCCAGCTCAGTGTTTGTTTTTCGAATAAATGGGATTTTAATGGGCTTTTAATATTAATTGAAATTTTTTAATTTTTAAAATTTGAATAAATTGTAAATAAACTTAAAAGTTGATTTTAATATTGAATTATCCATTAATTTAAAATAAACATAAAAAATTTCAGGATTTTCCTGAAACTTCTCTATTTACTGTATCTTCTGACGGAAATAATTTATTTATGGGATTTATTAGATCTTCAATTTTCGCTGCTCTGAATATCACATCTTTCTCTTATCATGATTTTTTTTCTGAATGAAGTTCAAAACTTTTATTGAACATGCATACTTAAAGAAAGACTACAGAAATTTGTGTTTTAATGATTATAAAAATGATTATAGCTTTAATGATTATAAAAATATTAATTTAACTTATCTCTCTTTATAAGATAGACGGCATTGTCAGATTTAATGAATGTTTAAAATGATTATATTACTGTAATAGTAGGATGTGAGCATACTCACCCTATTTTTGATTGGTTGATAATTATATATTGGGACCAATCAAAACATAATGTTCTGTGTAAAAAAGTGTGTATTTATTAATTATAATGTGAATACATCTAATTCTCTTTACGCGAATTTGATTAACGCTTTTCAACAAAATCATTACGTTCTTTATTACGCTATTTGATTTGATTTTAACGTGATTTCAAAAAATTAAATTTTTTGCAAGAAAAAATATTTTTATTTTAAATATTTTTTATATTAGTTTATTACTAATTTTCTAAATTTGTAGTGTAATTCTGAGGCGAGAAAATCAAAATACTTACAATTATCCTCACTATTCCAATTTTTTTGTTTATTTTTAAGAGTTTCGAAAAAATAGACATAATCGTTGTATTGGTTCAGAAAACCAATCGAAATACTGTATCAATTGTGTGAAGATTTAAAAAGTAATTTATAAATTTTTCGGAATTCAAAAAAAGGTAATTGATAAATTAAATGCATTCATTTATTATGTCTAAATAAATTATTTGAATAGGGACATAATTTTACAATTAACAATGATAGTTAAAAGGCAAACGAAAAGAAAAGCTATTACTTTGGAAGTTGAAATCAAAAATTTGAATAAACTGACCACCAGAAAAGGTGCCACTTTTGTATGAAAATATTTCACTTTGAAAGAATCTACTGTAAGAACATTTAAAATGAAGAAGCTATTAGAAAATCGGTTATTGCTTGAAGTTTAAGTGTTCCTACATCATCATACATAGTGATTCATAGTAAAAAAGAAAATGGAGAAGGCTCTGGTAATATAGAACATATCTAATATGCATTTAAATAAAAATTTATAAAGTATAAAAAACCTTGAGTTTTTATATCTAATCACATTACTTTAGTTGATTTTTTAAATGTAAAACCAATCATCTATTTTTATACAGATATAGTATGTTTTTTAAGCTGGTTTTCTGGAAATGTATCTATCGCGTAAAAAAAGAATTAGATGTACTCCCTATAAGACGAAAAAAAATATATTTTCTATAAAAATGAAATGCATTTTTTGAAGAAATTAATTGACTATGACTGAAAACTTCAACTAGTAAAGTTATTCTACAATTATTGAATAGAAGACTTTGAATCAAATGATTGTGTTTCAATAAATATTTTATTTTACAAAAAAAATAGTAAACTAATATTTTCTAAGATGGATTCATTTTTAGGTGAGACAACTGCAAAATTCACTGATGGGAATTGTTATCGAATGATTCTTAATTATTTTTAGTTAGAGTTATTCTAGAAGTTTGTTGAGCCCAGCCGAGTCTCCAGTAAAATAGTGTCAGGACGGTGTGGGGTGAATGTTATGTTTCGTAAATTTATGAAACTAAATACACAATATCGGAATAAAAAAATATTATCTAATGAAACTTAATAATTACAAGTAGTATATATTCTGCAGACCTAAGCTTTCTGGGGGCCGATACACTCATACACGGCCTCATAGGCCAACATACACATACGGTTTCCTTGAATACACACACGCTTTCTTTGGATACACATGTTTACTTACGCGCATAAATTCAAATAAATTCAAATAAATTAAAGAGTTGAAATACGTTGTTAGTGGCGTAAATGATAATATATTGTTAGTGAAATAAGTGCTGGACGGGCCCCCTTCAAGTACGCAGTCTGCAGAATATATACTACTCTAAAACTGAAATAAAAAGAAATGATGATGATGATGATGATGATGAAAATAATGGAAATAATTTTAACGAGGAAAATAATTTAAGCGAGGAAAACTAGAAATGATTTAATTTAAAATGAAAACTAAAAATAATGCAAACAATGCAATCTAACGCTCATCTAATGCTCATCTAATGCATTAATCGCGAAACATTATAATATCGTAATCTATGAAAAAAAACTTGAACACGAAAGAAAATTGAACAGGAAAAAATTGATTTTGATATTATTGAGGGGTTATATTTTCTAAATTAATCATACTCAAATCAATATCGAAATAATTATTATATTTTTTATTTAGTTTTTCAATGTTTTTTTATATATTCGATTCTATAATTATTATTTGGAAGAGTTTTTATCCCATCTGATAAAATATATCGTTTATCGTCATAACTATTTAATCCTTTAATCTCAAAATAATCTAAATTTATTTTATGATTCTTTGATCGAATCATCAAGAACCAGTCGTATTCATTCCGGAACCTAATGCAATCTAATGCATTAATCGCGTAACATTATAATATCGCTATAAAAAGAAATTAGATGATGCTTTATATCCAGTGGTAAAATTGACTCAAAATCCTCATAAATTACGCATGGCGGGGTAACAGTTTTCGCATAATTTGAAAATTTTAAATATTTATTTTTAGGCAACGTATAAAGGGTAGTGCCTGTTTGATTTTTAATACATAAGGAAGCATGGGTGTCAAATGCGGGTTTTAATCTAAAGCCATTAATACAATGGGGGCACCAATGTACATAGATTTTGATATTACAAGATGTAGTTGCATGACAATTCATTAATTTATCCAAATCAAAAACAGCCGTATAGTGAAAATTATCACCGTCCTCCAAAAGAAGTAAATAAATAGGTGTACCGTCAGTAACCTTGGAGCGGTGGAGGAATTTTAGAGGAATTTTAGATGGTTTTACTTTATAAGAAGGTTTTTTTATAGTAAGGTTAAAGTCTTTGTTCTTTGTCTCGAACTTGGGAATATTACAGAGTCTCATGGGACAATCGTCAATGGGGTCAAAATTCAATTCGTCCAAATAATTTTAGTAAGAAGTAACTCTGTTTCTATGAGTGCGTACTACATTACGTTTTAAAATGGCTAATATACTATATATAAAACAATGATGGTCATTATTTTCGACATTAACTATAGCCTTTTTGCCAGATAAAGATCTTGGTGTGGGGATATAACTATGACCAGCTAGTCTATTTATGGGATAATATTTAGTTAATATAAAATCTATTTCTTTGATTTTAACAACCCGCCATACACTCCCTAAATATGTGAAACGTTCTATTTTATTATTTAATTTAGTAATACCATCAAGCAGAAAATTATCAGAAAAAAGTTCTGCTTTATTACTAAAAAAGTTTTCTTTAATTTCACCATCTTTTTCGAATTGGATAAGAATGGTGAATTATATTTTAACTGTCCCCATTTTGTTTATTTGTGATTTTAATTTAATAATTATTTTATTTTTTAGGGAGATTTGAATTAGGTTTTCGCGTTCAACATCGAATCTAATACTTTTATAGGTTCCATTTAAATCCAACCTTATTTCAGGTTCATCATCAACATTAATTGAACCTCCTATCTGATTATTATTAATTAAACTCTCATCAGCATCACTAATGATGATTTCAACCCTTCTAACTTTAGAGGGAATACACTGGATATTTGCAGCAGGTCGTTTATTAGTTTAATGCGTTGCATTATGTCTCGAGTTATTATTATTATTTCGTTTATTATTATTATTATGTGTTGTATTATTATTATTGTCATTATCATGTGTTGTATTATTATTATTATTATTATTATTATTATTATTATTTCGCTTATTATTATTATTATTATTATTATTATTTTGTTTATTTATTTTCCTAAAAAGAGCTTTTTTATTTAAAATAAATTTATTTAAGTGGGTAGAGTGTCTTGGGCAGTCTCGCATTTAGGCCATATGAAAAAATCAAGGCCAAAATATTTATGACCTTAGTAACGCTTCATTTCAACGTGACATTTTACTGAATGAAATGTTGAAGATATGCAATACTTCGGATATAATCGGCCTGATAAAATATATATATGTGTAAGTTATATATGTAAATCTCTTATATTTATTAAAATTTAATTCTTTTAAATATCAATATATTATAAATGTTTATATTCATCAAATATTATGTTTTTTCATATGATCAATATTATAATTTTTTTCTATAATCATTATTATAAGTGTTACAGCAAATAATCATAAGGTTTTCATCGAATATAGTCATAAGATTTTTAACAAAATATGGACATAACTTTTTCATCAATTATTATTAATTTTTCAATAAATATTATTATAAGTTTTTCATCGAATATAACTTTTTCAACAAATAATAAGTTTTTCAATAAATATAGAAATTAATTATTAATATTTGTTTTTATTTACTCCATTGTAAATGGTGTTAAATAATAATAAATGTTAATAATATCTAAAATTACTTATGAAAGGCTTTAATATTAATTCTTAAAAATTTTAAATAATAATATCTATTATAAATAACTTATTATAAAAGTATTAGAATTATAAAAAATAATCAAAAACTAACATTTATCTGAATCCTCATCTGAATCCTCATCAGTATTATTCACATCAATGTGGGCATCCCCAGAAAAAGCATCATCATCAGAAACTGTTGCATAATTTCTAAAAAATTATTTTATAATTTATTAATTTAATAAATAAATTTACCAATATTCTCATCTGAATCCTCGATTAAAATAATTTCATCATTAACATGAGTCTCTAAAATAATATTAAAAATAAATAATAATAAAATTTAAAATTATCAGCAACAAATTCATTACTCCATCCAGTTGATTTTGAATTTCGGTTATTGTAAACCAATCTAAAATATAAAATAATAATAAAAGAAAATAAATTTAAAAATAATTTAACATTCTACTTCATCAATAGTGATCTTAAAATATTAGATTTGCCTGTTTTCGAATATCGCGAAATTTTGAATTTATTGTGACAACTTTGGAAATTGTCAATGTTTATAAAGAGAATCAAATTTTCAGGATTTAGCCAATCACATTTTATCAATACACACATATAGGTGAGAGATTTTGACGCATGCAGCCTATACTGTGTAGGCATGTATTCTTTGTAAAACACATGCAGCATATATTGTGTATGCGTGTTTTTTGTAAATTACATATAGTTTTGAGTGTGTATGCATGTATTCCTTGTTACTAATCACTAGATGATTATGCATTGTCATTGTAAATCATGTGATGATCATACAGTGTCTTTATAAATCACGCATTAGCACTGGCTTTGTTAACGTTAATAAATTATTAATTAAACACATTATAATAATAATAAAACATAACACAAACATTAATACATTTATTAAACATCAAATCGCTTGGATAATAACCAAGCTAAACAATGTTGACCACATATTAAGGTCCATAGTTTTTGAAACATAGTTTTATTATACCCAATAGGTTTACCCATTGTTTGCAGTTTTGAAACCATTAAAGCAGGATAATAGAAACCCATAGGATCAAATACAAATATCTTGCTAGGTTTCATATATATTGCTAACCAATTTTCTCTACCGAGACGAGATGAAAAAATATGGAATTTTATCAAAAGGAAAACCTCTAAAAATTCATGTCTCAGTATTTGTTTTACAATTCAATAGACCTGAACAGAACTACATCAATAATATTAATAATACATGAAAAACTTACTCCATGACAAATTATCATAAATTATCTATACATTTATGCCAACATTTTCAAACTAGTACGGTTCTGTTTGCAGTTATTTGAACCTCATTTTCAAATACTCCATATATTACAACATGCACCGGTTTATTTGTAGATTTAGCAAACTTTATATCTAATCGTAAATTTCCATTTTGAGGTAATTGACTCTGATTTAAATCAAAACCGGGTGCCAAAACAAATATAAAGAATGAATATTTGCTTTTAAAATCATCAAGAGTTATACCAATTAAGGTTTTTATTCAAATAACCCATATTTCTCACTATACTCTGCATATATGTAGCACAATAATTATCATTATCGAAATCCTGAGTATATGCTTCTCTATAATCGCTATTTTTCGATAGAGTTAACGATGTTACACCAAAATTTTGAAAATTGAGCTCGATGCAGTGTATGATCAATTATATTGAGATTCACTTTGAAATGTTAACAATATAAAGTTGGGCATTCTTCTGTCTCCAAATATTTGTTCTTTATAGAAAGAAGCTGAATTTAGTAATATATTAATTTAATCAAATTATCAATTATCAGTAATATATCAATTTTAAGGGATAAATTATGGCTAAATATCAAGTATTTACAGATAAATGTATAGTTTTACATGAAATGATCAGTAATTTACCAAATAAAGGTGAAAAGTTTAATAATTGGTTACGATTGAAGAGTCTTAATCAAATATTTGTTGGGATATCAGCGCTCATCAATCAGGGTATTACTATTGCGTGTAAGAGAAATTCATTAAAGATTCTTACTGCATTTTAATAAATCTAGCTATTGGAGGATTTATGTAAACAAATTTCAATGTGGTAATTAATTAAGTCACAGTCACTATAACTTTAGGGGTTAAATCCAATGTAAAGTATGTGTAGAGATTAGTGGGATTGTGGCCATCTAGCTCACATACCCCCCCGGCAAAATTTTTTTTATAAGTTTAAAAGTACAAATTTTTTGTAGAACAAAGACAATGACTAATCAAATTTTCTCAAGGTCATTTAAACAAAGACCATGAGTCACTCAAGGTCATTGGATGAGTCATCATAATTTCTCAAGTCATTCAAAAGTAGGTCAAGGTCATTCAAAAGTAGGTCAAGGTCATAGGATGAGTCATCATAATTTCTCAAGGTCATAGTATTTTTAAACATTTTTAACTTATTTTTATAAGTAGTATATATATATATTTTTTAATTTACTTATTTTTATAAGTAGTATATATATATATATATATATTTTAATTTAGTTATTTTTATAAGTAATGTTTTATTAATATTATAATAATAATAATTATTATTATTATTAATATTATTATTATTATTATTAATATGCTTATTACTTATAAAAACTTTTATTATTATTATTAATATTATTATTACTTTAATTATTATTATTATTATTAATATTATTATTATTATTAATATGCTTATTACTTATAAAAACTTTTATTAATATTATTATTATTACTTTTAAAAATTTTTATTAATATTATTATTATTACTTATAAAAACTTTTATTATTAATATTATTATTACTTTTTATTAATAATAATAATATTAATATATATATATATATATATATTAAACGATAACGCCAATAAAAAAGCTTTCGTATGATATTTTTCGATAGCACAGCTATCATCTTCAGGTACTTAAACCCAACTAAAAATATTATGAATTAACATTCAATTTAAACAAATTATTTTTTATTAATTTAATTTTTTAATAAAAAATAATTTGTTTAAATTGAATGTTAATTCATAATATTTTTAGTTGGTTTTGAGTACCTGAAGATGATAGCTGTGCTATCGAAATATATCGTACGAAAGGTTTTTTATTGGCGTTATCGTTTAATTAAATCGTTGCCAAATTTATTTAATTATTTATATATATATATATATATATATAATAAAACAACTACATAAAAACAAGTACATAAAAAACAACTACATAAAAACAATGAATTATTAATAATAAATACATTAATATATTCTTTTACGTGTAAAATATAAAAAATATAAAGTTATATTTCGCGTTTCGTCACGCTGGGGCTTTGGCATAAATAATAATAATAATATAAAAATGTAAATTATAAAAATGAAAATTATAACAAATAAATTATAAAAATTTCATCTAAATTTCATAATAAAAATGAAAACTATTACAAGTTTTCCAAAAAAATAATTTTCCAAATAAATTTACAAAAACTGCTTTTTAAAAAATATTTATTAATCAGATAACAACACGTCATCAATATCAATGTTATCTTCGTTAAAACTTAAACCATCGAAAAGCTGCCCATAATCTTCATTATCGCTGATTTTTGTAGAGTCATCAAAACTGGGGCTCGAACCATCGAAAAGCGGCTCATCCAAGAAATTAACTATTACTTGGTCACTATCTATTGCATCAACCCCAAAATAATGCCCAAATGCGATACTGGTATTTTTCCCAACCCATAATCGCTTATCATCGTTATTACTCAAAGCGATTTTACTGTTTCTAAATGTATACAGCTGATGGTTCCACGTCCCTATCATACTTTGAGGTACTGTGAATACTACGTTTTTATTGTAGCAATCCAAATACGACTGATGTTTGATGTCAGTCCCCAACAACTTCACCCCATTAGCCCTCATTGTATCAGATTTATCTAATAAAATATAGCACTTGGGTCTTAAGAAAACCCACTACTTATACCCGAGACCTTTACTTTCATCTTTAAATTTTCCTATCACAGAATCTAATTTCCTCGAGTATAAAGGATGTGCCGGGTCGTAATTTGAGGTATCTAAAAGGTTGTCTCCTATCATTGCCGGCAAAAGAATGTCAAGCTTACAGTGCTTAACCTCAAGGAAAAACGAATCAGTGTCGCCGGCAACGATATTAATATCACAGTTAAATTCTGATCTATATTTTGCCAATTCATTATATTGTAATTGGTACATCCGCAGCTTAGACAGGTCTAGTACTGATTGGCCGATGTAGCTAGGCCTGTCTAAACATATAGAGTCTTTGTTCAGATGAGCAGCAATCAAATCATCCACTATTTTAATGGACTTTTTGAAATTCGGTTTTGAAGCATATACAATCATCTTTTCAGCTGAATTGCATAGCTTCAAATTCATCAGTTTTTTCAAATTCTCAACGGACTTCCCATATAAACTATTATTTAATAATTTATACAAATCTCTATGAAACTCGCACTTTGAGTTTGAGAGTAAATCTGTATTTCTCTGTATATATTCTTTAAAAATAGGTGCTTGTTTAAATTTAATTGCCCTATGAATACACTCAACTTCCGCACCCAATTCTATATACAGCTTGAGAAGTCTCCAGTGAAGAGCATGGTTCTTCTTACTGTAATGCGTGAGCATTAACTTCTCAACTTTTGAATTGGGCGGACACATTTTTTCCGGAGCAAGCGGAAAGTCATTCAAATACTGATGCACACGCTCAGGTATATTGATGTCAACTTCCATCGTATAACCATACGGAGGGAATTCAATATTCGCATTCACACATTCACTCAGCACATCATTCAGATTATCATGCACCGAAACAAAATCACCACACGGAAGGTTTTGGCTAAGTGCCCAACCATATAAATTATTAATGTCTATATACAAGAGTTCTGTATCTTCAGAACTTGAAACATAATGTTTGTAAACAAATGTTAACCCACCCCGTATTCCACCCTCATAGAAATTAAACATTTCCATGTCCTGCAGAAATTCTATGGGTTCCTTTAATGTCATGAGAGCGGACGCCCATGACATTCCAGGAATTCCATAAAAATTCAGAGGTTCTAAACCATTGTAAGCAATAGCCTTTGCGCGAAATTGCTGAAAATAGTCTACAAGGAGGAATACGTCTAATTTTAGGTAAGTTAACATATAGTCTAACATTGTAGTGCAATTTTGCTGTGTCCAAATTAGTTGGGCGGTAGCATATTCATCCTCAGATACAGAATCCAATTTTGGAGGTAATTCATAAGTCGATTCAAGGACCTCTAGTGATACTGCAAAATCATAAGGAAAGATACCCTTTGCCTTAACTATAAGACCATCAAAAGCAGAACAAGTTAGAGGTAGATCAGTAAGAGTTTTCACAGCCTAAAGAGCATTTTTAAAATTGCATACTATCTATAAATCTAACAGCCAATTTCTTAATATTTACAATCAAAGATATAAATTTCTCAGTTGTTGTAGGAATGATATTTAATTTCCAAGATGGAAATTCATTCAAACCATACTTTAAAATATGATGAAGGTCATACCCTCTTAAATTATGAAAGACAATAGGTAACTGTTTACTTATTTTCCTATTAATATTACAGTTACGACAGGCAGCACCAAGATACTGACCTGTAAAATGATCATGGTCCTTAACCTGTTTTCTAATAAGTTTTTTACAAAGATAGCAAGTTCTACATGCGATGAACTGCTGTTCCTCATTAGATGTAAGATTATTCATAGGTTTTTTTACCATGATTTTTATAATACGGTAAGACAATTGTGACAGCAATTTCTTCTACTTTCTTTAAAAATTCTTGTTCCTTCAATTCCTTTAAAAAAAAGGAATACCAAAATAATTTAAAGGCTCTAAACTATTATGAGCTATAGATTTCGCCCGAAATTGTTGGAAAAAGTCAACTAAATGAAAGCAATCGAGTTTCAAGTATATCATGATATAGTCAAGTAAATTTACACATTTAGTTTCAGTTCAAATTAATTGAGCTTTCTCATATTCAACTTCACTCACATCTTTCCAGATTGGAGGCAGTTCATAAATATTTTCAAGGACCTCTAAACTAGTGGCAAAGTTGTACAGAAAAATATCTTTTTCATTAACAATGGTACCAGTAAAAACAGATTTTGTTAAAGCTAAACTAGTGAAAGTTTTCACAACCCTAGCTAATGAGTCATTAACAAACTGGTAAGAGTCGATAAAACGTATTTTAAGCTTACCAACATATACCATAAGGGATAAGAACTTTTCACTACTAATTGGAATACATGATAAGTTCCAAATTAAAAATTGATTTATTCCATACTTAAAGATATGATGTAAGTCATACCCACGTAAATTATGAAAGACTACAGGTAATAATTCTTTGATGCTCTTATTAAAATTACAACTTTTACATGCTGGACGAATATATTTTACTGTAAAATGGTCATGGTCTCTACTATGTTCTTATTACACAAATAACAATATTCACAATTACCAAATGAATATTCTTCGTCAAAAGTAAGTGGTAACATTAGCTTTTTCCCATTTTCTTTATAATATGGTAGCAAAATGTTTGTTCCTATATCTGAAACCTTCTTCAAAAATTCATAAAAGCAGTTTTGACCAATGAAATGATGGTAACTTGTCTTATCAGTGAAGTTGTTGATTAATAAGAGTCCAGCAGAAATTGGCAAATGATTTTGAAAATAAATGTCATCTTTTGGTAAAATAGATTCAAAATCTGCATAGATAACGAAAGGAGGTGTTATCGTTTTTGACCAGTTTTTGAACTCCAAATATTTATCTTTATCTTTTGGTAATGTATATAGTGTAGTACCCAACTGATTTTTCTTACATAACTATTGGTGTTTTTCAAAGGAATTTGGCTTACGAAATCCATTTAAACAATTTTTACACCATTTCCAACGAATTCGAGCATTACAATCATTGTTTTTATGACAATTCATCAAGGATTGTAAATTAGTTACTGCTGTATAATGATATTTTTCACACTCCTTTATCAATAATAAATAAATTGGATCCACTCCAGTTACTTTTGTTCGGTTAACTATATTTAAATATGGATGCTTCATTATAAGTTCTTCTCTATCCTCAAACTTTTCGTTATTATAAATCATTACATTAATTGCTAAACCAGGATTTTTCTTCTCAAAAGTTGGAATATCACACAGTTTCATTGGCATATCGTTAGGATCGTATACCAAGTCATTCATATACGGTAAATATCTTCTTGTTCTATCTCTATCTTTCTTGATTTTATCAGATTTCAATACAGCCAAAACACTATATATGAAACATAAATTATCGGTATTTTGTACGTTAACTATTACCTTTTACCTATTAGAGCTTTAGGTGTTCGAAACTTTGGTTACCTTGAAATTTACTTCTATTATTCGGTTTATTTTCCAACTACTTCCTAATTCTGTTTGTTCAACAATCTTTTCATTTATTTTCTTTATACCCTCATCAAGAAAAGTTGTAGTCACTGAAGCAGCACGATTTGATATACTAACTACTGAGTTCCCCATCTTTTTCAAATTGTACTTGGACTCCAAGTTGAACTTTTAAACATCCAACCGCCTATCAAACACATCATCCAACAGCTCAGCCAATTGTTCATTGAATTAATAAATGTATACGTTCTTGTTCTTATTCATTGTTTTGTAATTTTTTGTGTTTACATTATATTTTAGTTTGTTTTGTTTTTGTTAGGGGGTGTTACCAAAAAGTGTACCAGATGGCACACATCTACCTACTTGCAAATATACGTCCTTTGATGAACAAGGACATGGTTTTTAATGAGAGATTGTCATTTATTAATTGTGAAAGTAAATTGAAGGAACAAGTACAGGATAATAAAAAATATAAAATCCAGATAATCTTTCAAGGAGTCAAGATTAACAATTCTATTATCAAACCTATTTGAAAAATCAAAAATGTTGTTGAATAAATGTTTTATAATTATGTTTTGTATAGTTTTTATAAGATTTTTTTATGTATTTTGTTGAGTTTCATTATAGTTTGAACATGAATCTATCATTATTTTCGTATATTAAAGCAATTAACTATATGTTAACCTTATTTTCAAAAAAATATCAAGAAAAGATTTAATCAATGAGTTGACCCAGAGTATCAATCATTTAAAGAATTTTTAACCATGGATCTGCCCTTATTTTCATATAAAAAAAATAATCTAATAAAATATTAAAAAATATATTTAAAGTAATATAAAAAATATATCAAGGAGTCTTTCCTTATTTTCATATATAAAATAAAAAAGAAATTTGAGCAAGGATCTGCCATATTTTCATATAAAAATAAATTTATAAAATTATTATTAAAAACATATATTAAAAAATAATAATAAAAACAATAAAAACTAACATTTTTGATCATTAATTGTAACTTGATCATCATTCTGTTCACAAACAGATTTTGCAAAATTTGAAGAAATGCTTTCGAAATCTAAAAAAAACATTTTATTTAATTTAATGATGGATTAAAATTAATACTTGAATCGTTATTTACGGGCATAGTGCTTTCCTGATAATTTTGTGCATTATTTTGAATATAACCTAATAGTAAAATTAAAACTGATTTAATAAAAAAGGAAAATCTTACTTAAATCATTTATATTTTGAAAAGTATTTCCTTCAATGAATTGAGGATAACTTTGTTGATAGTAAAATTGTGGATTATTTGTATCTAAAAATTAATAAATTTAATAATAATAATAATAATAATAATAATAATAATAATAATAATAATAATAATAATAATAATAATAATAATAATAATAATAATAATAATAATAATAATAATAAAAATATTAATAATAATTAATAATAATTAATAATAATAATAATAATAATATTAATAATAATAATAATCATAATAATAATTGTTGAGAATTTGGTTAGTCTGTTCCCTTAGCCCTATGTTGTTTAGTAACTTGGAGAATGGATTCAAAATTTGAGTCTTTTCTCCAAGTAACAACAATAATAAAAAATAATGATAGAAAAATAAAAACAGAATTTACCATAAAGTGAATGAAAAAGAATAGAAACTTTTTATTCATTTTAATTTGAAATTTGTGATTTTTTTGTAAAAATAATTGTGGTTTAAAATAGTGTTTTAATATATGGTGTAAATTAGAAAGGTTGAAAATTTGAGTTGTAATTTCTTTTATAAATTAATTTTGAAAATAAAATTTTGGCTTTTAAACTGTTTAAAATATTTTTAAAATGTTGTTAATATGTTCGATTTCTAATGAAACTCCTGAAGTTCCAGTTCTTAATAGATTTTCAGGGCATGCTTATGAAAAATGGTTAATTGAAAAATACTCACCAACCAGTGATCTAACTCCAGTCACTGGGGTACAGTTTTCTGGAGATGATTTGATTGAAATTAGAGTTCTAATGCACGTGAAATCGAAACCACACAGTTTTACATCCATTCCAGCTTTATTGAAACCTTTTCAAGATGAATGGGATGCTTTGATGCTTCAACAATTTACTATGAAACAAGAGAACCAGGCCCTTAAACCTGAATTATCTCACGCTCTTTATCAATGCGATGTTTCGTGTAGAGTTGTGACTTGTCTTACTAAAGAGGCTAACACAGCTCGAGAAGATTGGTCTACTCTTAAACCACGAATTGGAATTACATCTCATATTATTTCTCCTCAAGCTGCACAATTCGATAAAAGTGAAGCAGGAAAAACTCTTCGTTGGATTGAAATGTTAAATGCTACAGTTCCAAGTAGTATTAAAACTGCACTTGATAAAATCCAAACAAACATTCAAGAATGCTCTATGGATGAATATCATAACTTTCTGTTTGATGGTCTAGTTTTGGGACATTTGATGGCAGCGTTGGGTTCAGGTCATAGTGAACCATTAAATGGAAAAGCCTTGGTAAATTATGGCGCAAACATTCTCATCCTCAATCAAGTAGCATCAACCCATCTGAATCAATTCAATAAAAAATCACAATTGGATCTGTCGATCGGGGTTCTTCCACAGCTGCGGTGTCTCTGCATCCTCATGGGCTTTGTCGCATTCGATAATAAATTAATTAAAAATATGATGGAATTCACCATAATAATAATAATAATAAATATAATAATAATAATAATAATAATAATAATAAAAAATTCAGAAAACATAAAACGTTTCTAAAAAAACTTCTAAATAATGATAACCTATACACACAGAACAATCTACTGATTAATTATTGAACAACAATCACTAGTTACTGTATACAAATAACTTAGTACTGTACAACTCGCTATATACATACTAAGCATTGAATAATAGAGTATCTTATACATTAAAACTCCATATTTAAATAATATTTACCATTTGGACACCGATTTTCAACTAACTAAACACACTTAAATATAAAATAAAATTTTCTCTCAATTATTTCCCCTTAAAATACTTAGTTATTCACTATACACACACTGTTATCAATAACTAGTTACTGAACAAATCAATATCAAAAATTGTTTACTGAACAAGAAATCATTAAATAAAGCACATAAAAATTTGAACAATCAAAAGAAGTACAATTTCAATTACATATTTTTTTAACTTCTTCCCTCTTTTATCGATCCTTGATGTCTCCAAATTGTTTGGTTGCTTAGTTACCTGGTTACTATCAAGAAACTATTAATCAAATTCATCGAAGTCCTATCAATTTTTGTATTGTCGTTGAATAAAAATTTATTGCTTTACAGTCTTGTATTTGATTTATTGAAATTGTTTTTGTAAAACTTAAGTTTTGTTTAAAATCTTTGAATTTTTTCTACTATTTTTGTAATATTTTAATTGCATCCAACAATGAACAATTATTAAAAATTATTTTCAAAGATGAATGTCAACCTTTTCATTTACTTTTCACATGCCCCTAAATAAATTAATTGCTAACAGCTCAAAAAATTACTTAAATTTATTTTTACACATTTTCTATTCTTTTCATTCCAACTCTTGTGGTTTACTGAATGATAAATTAATTAATAAGTATAAGTGGTTGTAATTGATAGTACAAAGAAACTTTATTAGAAAAATGTTCTTAAATTAATTTCACAAAACATATATTACTTTCCCAGTACTTGAAATAAAGTTTCATATATTTATTGAAAATTATTGGATTTTTAAGTTTCTAAATATCATTGAATAAAGTTAATAGATAAAATAATTATCATCTACCACATTACTAGAAATTAAATGATTATCAACCAACCACTAAATAATTTAAATTTCTAACGAACCTTAAAAACTATACAAAACAGGTACTTGTGTACTGATAGATACCGATAAAATCTACTAAAAATCCAAATATGTATGTTAAATTGTTATAAAATATTTGTTTTTGTAAAAATGAGACTTATCCTTAAATTATGATTAGCATGAGAATAGAATTTGATTAAAGTTTTGTGAAATATTTTAAGTTGTTAAATTTTAAATAAAACTCATTAATTTGTAAATAATATTAGTACTTTGAAGAAATTTCAAAATAAAACCTTCAGCAAATTGGTAAGGAAATAGTAGTTATTGTGTAATACTTATTAAAATTACTAAAGTTTTATAATTTTTAACAAGTTTTGATAGATCTTTAATAAAATTTGTTAGTACTTTGAATAACATTTTTAAAAAAAAGTTTCAACAGTGTAGCAAATTGTAAAAAAATTAGTACTTTTCAATTAAAATATTAATTAACTAAGCTGTAAAATAATTGAAAATATTTGTTAGATCATTTTTGAAAATTTTATAAGATTGTTAGGTAATTGTTCTAGGTACTTGTTAAATGAAAATTAATGAATGTTATCGACTGCTCATAGTATTTAATTGTACAATTTCTCTTCATTCATGGAAGTAATCGTAAATATTTAAATTATTCAGAAAATTGTCAATAAAAACATAAATAATAGATAACAAAAGTTTTAAATACTAGTCAATTTTAGTTTTTAATTAAATTTAAATTACAAATATATTAATAAAATAAAATAAATACTGTTGAGGTCTGTAAATTAAAATTAAAAATTTAAATAAAATTTAGGACAATAATTCAAATGGAAAGTAAGCGAAGAAAAAAGGCAAATAAAAGCGGGATCGTGCACAGAATTAATAGTAAAGGAAAGTGCGATGGAAACAGTATTAGAAAATGCAAAAAGCAATTACGAAAGGCGAGAATCCGGAAATCCGAGAAAAATCAATAAATGGAAAAATCATCGAAATCGAATGGGAAAAACGGGACAGTTATAGATTAGCTAATGGTCAACAAGATGACGGTTAGGGATTTATCAGAAAAGGGTTAGAAAGGGTTGAAAAACATTCAAATGTATGAAAACAGAAAACGTTAATTAATTAATTAATTGGCTAATGGAAAACCCGAGCTAATGGGAAACCCGAGCCAATGGAGAACCCGAGAGATGAAGGAAACCCGAGCTGGGTAAACAAGAAGAAAGGCAAACAAAAGGAAGATTTGGGCCCATTAGTTTGACACAATGATTAATGGGAAAAGAGTAAGGAGAAGATAGCGCGCGTAGGAAGACCGGTAGGCCATTAATTATCTGGATTCGTTGGACCATTATGGATGACAGCCGAAGCAAACACGTAGGAGAAAATGTCAAACGAAAGATTGGCTCGGCAATAACCATTTGTCATCCTGATTTCGAGGAGTATATAAGCAAAGGGAAAATCAGAGAAAATCGGCATTCTGCCTCAGCTAGGGTTCGAAGAATCAGACTGTAGGAAAAGTGGTAAACGAATTAGGGAAGTAGGGAAAAGAAGAAATAGAATTAAGAATACGGAAAGGCGAAAAGGGATCAAACCAAACAGAAACCGAGGAAAACGAGAGTCAACAGAACTAAAGGATCAAAAGGTGAATATTGTTTGTTTGCAAAGCATCAACGCCGAGCAGAGAATCGTATAAACTTTGATTGGTCATTGTAGCGTGATAATAAATTGTGAACCTGTTGTTTCAATATACGTTGGGTCGTTCATTGTTTTAATTTAAAGAACACCAGGAGTCAGAGAGAACCGACTTGAAATAATCCAAAACCCAACATATATTCTGGTGAGCCCGACGTGATTGAAAGTCGGCGGAAAATTATTGAAAGTTAGTGGAAAAATAATTATTGAAAAAAAATAGTACCGACGTGATCGCAAGTCGGCGGAAAATTATTGAAAGTTAGTGGAAAAATAATTATTGGAAAAAATAGTACCGACGTGATTGAAAGTCGGAGGGAAATTATTGGAAGCTAGTGAAAAAGGAATTATAAAAAGAATTAGTACTGACGTGAGTGAAAGTCGGCTTAGAAGTTTGAAAATAGTGTTAACGAGATTATAAAAGGCTATTATTGGGAGATTTAAAAGAAGTTGAAAAGTAATTTTAAATTATTGTTTAACGCTTGAAGTTTAGCTCAAAGTGAACCGATACAACCTCAGAAGTCAGAAACAAGTTTAAATGGCAAATGATAATGCTGTTATGCCTCTCAATAGAGAGATGATTGATTTCGCAAGTTGTCAGAAATTACCCGTCAATCAATATGGGGGAGACCCTGTTGAATTTGCAGATTTCATGGGAGATTATTATATGTACGCCTCAGCATACGGATGGACACAAGCCATTATGGTTCAGAGATTCCCACTCTATCTGAAGGGTGCGGCAAGAGAAGCCTGGCAGCAAGTCGACAAACGAAATGTTGGCAATGATTGGACAAAATTGAAGGATGCAATGGCACTGAAACTGGTTGGTGGAGATATCAAAAGAATCATGCGACAGAAATTTTATAATCGAGTTCAAGGTCCAGATGAATCGGTCAGTGAGTTTGCTTATCATCTGACCACTTTAGCAGATAAAGCCTTCGAAGTCAAACCCGATCAAGTAGATATGGCCAAGCAGGTTAAAGAGCTGTTAGAAGATCAGTTTATAACCGGAGTCCACTCCGAAATCAAAAAGGCCCTATGTTATGTGAATTTTTCCAATTTCGATGAGCTCGTGAAGAAAGCCATGAAGATAGAGCTGAATTTAAAAAGTGCAAAAAGATCAGATGCTTTTGGAGTTAATGTGGAGAGAAGTGAGCGGTCAATTACGCCTGTGAGAGCACCATGGGATGAAAAGAAAATAAATCAAATCAGTAGTCCAATTTTAAGACCAAATACTAGATTTCAAGCCGGTAGATCAGCGATGAGTGTACAATCAAATGGACAGGTAAATAATCCTCAATGCGAACATTGCAAAAAGTCTGGACACTACTCAAATCAATGTTGGTTCAAATATGGGAAAAATCCCAGCCCTAACAAGAGATTTACAGAAAACAAAAGGATCAGCAGTGATGTCGAATGCTATCGATGCGGAAAGAAAGGGCATATTAGCAGAAATTGTTTTACCAGATCAAGATCATCGTCAGCGTCACCTTCACCACAAAGGGACAAAGTGAATACAAATGGACAGATACAATGTCATTCGTGCAAGGGATACGGCCACATGGCGCGATCATGCCCAAGGAACTCAGAGAGATTCAGCAGACCTATTTTAAAGAAATCAATCAGATTCCAAGAAGATATGCCAAACACCAGTAACATGACATATGCTCAGAGATAGGAATTTCAAGACAAAATGGAAAAGGAATTTCGAGAAATGCGACAGAAGCTGAACAAACTAGTGGCTAAATTCGAATCAGATGAAGAAACTGAATCTCATATGATAATTGGAACCGTGTCAGAAGGTGAGGGAAAACCTGCCCCGAAAGTGCGAAAGATCGCATCAGATGAGAATCCGACTGCACTGTTAGCCCGAGTTGAAAAATTGCTTGAGAAAATGGAAACTGACAACTCCCAGTTGAAACGATGGATCGCAGAACTCAGTGTGATGTCACTAACCCAAAGCGAACTAAAGAGAGCCATAAATTTATGTGCAAAGTTATTCAAAGGAAACAGAGATGATGAGATACTTAAGCAAATGCAAAAGTTTGGCAAGGCTTTGCGGTCAACAAGGGATTTAGATGATATCATAGTGGAAACGACGGACTTGATAATGTGAAGTGCCAATTCCGTGTAAAGGCCTACGGACAAATCAAAGACCTAAAGGAGCGAATACTGCGTCAATACAGTGGATGGCAAGTGCAACTAAAATTTGAGAATCGATGTCTGGAAGACGAGGAGTACTTAGTAGATTGCGGTCTGATACCAGGCTGGAAAAATAAAGTAAAAGTTGTTAATGCTGTTAATACTTTGAATTCAAACAGACAAAATTGGGAAAAGATTCTAGCAGATTTACAGGATACCCTGTATGCAGGGAATAGAGATAAAATTAATGCGAGTATCGACTTCATAATGAGCCTCGAAATGGATCGAGACATGAAAGAAGGGTTGTTTGAATGCATCGTACCGTATACGAATAAACCGACGAGTTATCAGGCAAAGTTAAAAGAGGTAATTCGAAAACTAGGACATGATTATGAGGCGGCAGACGATAGTGCGAAGTCTTTGATAATAGCGTTAAATATTGCGGATCAAAGGATTGAATATTATCAGGAACATTGGAGTGTAAAAGCAAAGAAAATACGACAAAAAGCAGCGCAGATATTAGGTAATGACGGAATTATCGTGTTGACGTTCAAAGGACGAGAATTGGATGATGACGAATATTTGTTAAACTACGGATGTAACCCAAATTGTATTAATAATGTGTACGCAACAAAACAAAGTGGTGAAATGGAAGAAGATGCAGTAATAGTACCGTTTTGGCCTCTGAATGAGGAAGCGGACAATGATAATGTAGAGATTAAAACTGAAGTTGTAGATGACCCAGGAGAAATTGATCAAGAAATTAATGAATTGCAGAGATTAGAAACAATGGAAAATGAGGAAATGAGATCAGAAAATGAAGTTACAAGGGATGTTGAGGAAAGGAGCACCGATAATAGGATACTACCGAGCATAGATGAGATGAAAAGTGAAGAGAACTTTGTTGAGACGAAAAATGACATTGCAATATGTGGGATAAAACAGAATGATGCGGAAATTGAATCTGTGAGTTCAGAGGAATCAAGCGAAACTGAGCGTTTAGATGAATCAAGCGAAACTGAGCGAATATTAAAAAGTTTAGTAACGGAATTGTATTTGTTAGATGAAACTGAAACAGAAGATGATATTTCGGAGGGGGAGAAAAGAGTTGTAAAAAGATTGGCAACGGAATTAAAGAGGAGATTACCGTCGATAATTAAAAGAAATTATGAAGAAAAGGAATTTTGTGAGGAAGCAGTAATTGAGGACTTAACACGAACTGAGTTAGATCGAGATGTAATATTGACAGTGCTAGCCTATATAATATTGGAGATTGGTACTTATGGTTATTTGGAAAGTGACAATTCAAAATCATTGATAAAGAAAGCTACTGAAATGACGAATAAATATTTGATGAAGTGGATCGCAAACAATGGCGGGTGGGAAGAGTTAATACAAAAGGCTGAGAGCCCAAAAACAGAGACAGTGAGGAAAAAGGGAAAACTTGCATTTCCATGGTTGATGATTCCTATTATTATGTTATTGGGAATAATAAATACGACGAATTCATTGGTGGCATATGACTGCTCCCAAACCGAAATGGGAAGAGTATACTCGTTGGTAAACGTAGCAGAGTGTTCGGATGCATATCCAGTAAAATTTAAAGTGACAAATCCAGTAAAATATCATGTATATCAAGAATCGGGGTTTCGAAGATCAAAGGTGAGAGAGTGTACAGTGAAACGAACTACTTTTGTATTTTATTGTGGAAAATGGAGCCACTCATCGATGGTGAAAATGCAATCGATACCTAGACCGATAGAAATAATTCCGGAGAATTGTTTGGCAGCCTTTCAACAGGAACAGTTGAAAATTAATGCAGATATCAAACTACAAGCAAAGCTTAACCACAAAATCCGTGAGACTGTAACCGTGCGAGGGATAATAAAGTCGAATGGTGATTGCCAAGGAGAGCCATACAAAGTAGACGATGCTATAATTGACAAAGCCGTGGTTGTAGAAGAGTACATGTCAGAATTAAGAGAATTTGATGGATCATTTGATGATGATACTGGTAAACTACAAACACATCCATTCTGCAACATGAAACAATCTAGCTGTCAGACAGGAGAATCAATTTTGGTGTACGATGTCGATTCCAAAAAGTGCAATTTAGTGCAATTGAAGTCAATGAGTTTTAAAGAAATAACGGGAGAACAGATCAGGGAAAAGCCCGAGAAAATAAGAATGGATCCAGCAACGAGTACAACAACAAGAATCACACCTCTACGGATGAAAGATACTCCAACAGTGTTAATGTCAACCTCAGAGGAAGACGGGATGCGATTCCTGAGAAAAGAAACTAAAACAAAGTGTGGACAAAATGTCTATGAGACAAATTATAAAGGTATATATGTATCTCAGAAAATGATTATAGAGGCCCAAACAAACATACATGCCGGAGATATCAAGTTGACAAATTACTTTAATAACAAAATAGATTATTTATTTCACTTTGGTCAAAATACTGTTGAAAATGTGTACCGAGAAGTTATTATAAATGATTGCAATCTCAACAAAGAAATACTCCGAAATCGGATGGCAATGGCTATAACCAATCCTAATTTGGTAGCACCAATGTTAATTGCAGAAAATGGGGTGTTTGCCAGAATTTTCGGTGAAGCACTATATAGCTATAAATGTAAAGCGGTACCAGTTAAACTGACAAAGTATGACCAATGCACCAACGAGTTACCAGTGAATTTAAATGGAAAGTTGCGATTTATGGAGCCTGTAACACGAATCTTACTGGAAGAGGACGTGAAACCGAAAGTATTACAGTGTAATAGATTGTTGGCACCACTATACAGACTAACACCAGAATCTTGGATTGCATTACCAGATCATCGAGAAGTAAAGACACCGGAAAACTTAGAATTGACAGAATTACAATATCTGGTAAATTTTACGTCATTAGAGAAATTATCGCAAAGTGGAATTTACTCGAACGAAGACATTGAGGAAGCCCGCAGGAACTTGTTATTTCCATCAAAGAAAGAAAGAGTAATAATGGAGATGGTAGATACAATTCTCCCAAGCGGAAGTGGGAAGGTAAATTACGAGTATTTGTTAACTCCAGATCATTACAAGAAAGCGACGTATAATACAATGAAAAAGATCTGGGAAAGTTTATGTTCATTGGACAAGCGTGTGCCGGATTGATTGGAATTTATGTAATATGTGTTGTAATCAAAGTAATAATATCGCAGTCCTATCAACACACAGATTATACGCGATCACAGGTTGGTCGTGGAAATTAGTAATTGGTTGCATACCATTATTGGCTAGATTCTTCATTACTCATCATCAATATCAGGAGTTGGAGATACTCAAAGCGCGAATATTAAAGAAGAAAAAGGTGAGCTACGCTAGTACAACCCCTTCAAGGGACGAGAATAATGACAATGACAACGAGGGTGATAGTGCACCGTTATATGCTGACAATCAAGAACTAAGTGGAATGAATAAAGAAGCGTTGAGAACCTATCAAATCTTAAAAGAGCCACTGTTAAATGCGAGTAGCGTAGACACGTTTACAAAATTGTGTATACCAAAATCGTTTATGCAACCAGCACCAGTATATCCAGTTGATCGATTACGAGAGATGAAACCAGTAGAAAATATCGCATTACAATGTGAAGGAATGGTAGGAGAGAGAATCGAGCCTTCTAGCGCAGAGATCGAGAGAAAGAATATGTTAGGCTTACCATGCAACTACTCAATGATGACATTAACAAAAAGAGGAAAGCAATCCCGAATATTTATACAAATGAACAAACATAAAGTAGAAGCTTTGGTTGATTCGGGATCTAGTCACACAATAATATCGGAAAATGTATTAAACGTGAAGGAGAAAATGCAAATAAAGCCTACCGACGAAATAGTGAGGTCATTATCAAAAAATGAATTAAACATAATTGGACAACTTAACGTCATATTCCATATTGGAGACCGAATAATAGCGCACAATGCGCTCATAATGAAGGGAAGCCCAGTACGATGTCTGATCGGTATGGATATATTAGAGCAGCTGGACGGAGTCTCACTTGATTTAAAGACAGGTAATTTGATAGCAGGAGAAACAGGAAAAATAATTCACAGGGCAGGTGAAGTGTTTGTGAATCAGACATTGACAATACCACCACAATCGGAGATGGTATATTGTGCAAATACCATGAGTGTGGATAATGGTGATTTTATATTCGAACCAAATCAAACGCTAGTCGAAAAATATGATTTACCGATATGTGACGAAGTTGTCAAAGTGGAAAATCAGATAGTACCAGTCCATATAACGAATAGCAGTAAGAAACCGGTTCAGCTACACCCAAAACAAAATTGGGAAAATTATCGAAAATGTCTGTTGAAACAAATTGTAAAATACCAAGAAACGTCAAGGTGTACAAGGAGCCTGAAGTGGTAAGCAATGATTTAAATGAGATGCAGAAAAAGGAATTCACAAAACTGCTGAGAAAATACCGAGATATCTTTGCCAAACACGAATATGATTTAGGTCTAACCAATGTAATTGAGCATGAAATACCGTTATTAGACGAAACTCCAATAAAAATAAAGCCATACAGAATCCCCTACGTTCATCAAGATGAAAGTGATAGACAGATTACAGCAATGAAGGAATTTGGAATAATTCGAGATAGTGCGTCACCATTCTCCTCATCAATAGTGATAGTTAAGAAAAAAGATGGAGACTTACGATTTTGCGTAGATTATCGGAAGCTAAATCAAGTTACGAGGAAAGACACTTATCCAATTCCAGTACCCCAAGAAATGTTCGATCAAATGGGAGAGGCACGATATTTCACAGTTATTGATTTAAACAAAGGGTACAATCAATTTAGGGTAAAAGAGGAAGATGAATCTAGATACCCCTTAAGGTCCAAGCAGAATAAAGTAACGGGTCAAACAAAATTGAAACAGAAATTCACGAAAATCCAACACCAGTCAGCTACATCAATAAGATATTATATGTAGCAATAATGCTGATGTTAGTAACAGTTGCGAGCGGCAAAAAGATTGACTTACCATATGCGGTAAGCAAAATCCGAGGAATGGAGAAAATACATATATATTCCACTCTAACAAATATAGTATGGAGCTGTAAATGCGAGATCGCAGACCAAATAGAAATTATTGATTTACTAGACAATACGGCACCAGTGGTAGAACTGAATTATGATAAAGATATATTTGCGGTACGAAAGTTAAAGCCAAATTTCAAATACCAATGGCTGTTGAGACAGAACATGTCAAAGTGGTACACGCAAATTCCGATAGAAGTGCACACAAAAGAGATGCGAAACTTGATCGAAATAGAACCAGAGATAAATGGAATCAATATATATTGGAAGCCAGTGGACTTGGTGAAAGTGCGAATCACATTTCAAGGGTTAAATGTCGACACCCTTAACTCGCGAAAATCAGTTATCCGCTACGAGAAATTGAAAATGAATCAAAATTATTCAGTTAATGCAAACTACTACGAGAACATATGCCTCAAAAATGGAACGGTAGTGAGAAACCAATGGTCACGATTTAAGAGTGAGACCCAGTCTATCTATCTCAGAGACGAGTCAAATCGTATAACCCTGAGTGTTGGAAATGGACCGGTAACGATATATAGAAAATCAGGAAATGATGAAAGAGTTGTTATTATCTACAAACAAAAAACCCTGACTATATTAGATGCCGGTAATCATTTTTTTACACTTTACACTTCTGATTTAGAGACGGCATGGGAATTAACAGTTAAATATCAGCGATGGATAACCGAACCAGGCGGATGGCAAACAGTTTTCGTGGAAGTCAAGACAATCAATGAATCGAAACGAAAATCAGATACAACCACATCACTTTTCCAATTACCGACCCAAGAGACGACAAAACCTAACTCAAATAAACTAATGATGATAAATTCGGATTTGACAGTCAACTATTGTGAATATCTCATTTACATTTTAATAACAGGTTTTCTCATCCTATCAATAACATTCATAATCATCACCATTTTGATATGTGTAAAGAAGAGACAACTAACTATCCTTCAACCACCATCATATTCATATTATGAGACAAGACTATAAATTGTGATCTGCATGAATAGAGTATAAAAATATATTACATTTATATTAACAATGTGCATGTTTTATAAGTACCATAGGATGAACGATGTAATTTGTTCGAGATTCGAAGCGAGGTGTTGATGCTTTGCGAATAAAGAGTGATACAAAAAAAATTACTATCATTTAATTTCAGAGAATGCAAGAAGCCTCGGAGATGTCATGCAAAGAGTGTAAAACAAGTACGCAAGAACTAAAGCAAAAGTTTCGTAGCATGCAGGGCAGAATAACAGATTTGGAGGAAGAAAACTTCCGTCTGAAAAGGCGGTTGGACCGTTTGGAAATCTTATTGTTTCAACACGAGGCCGATTTCGCGATGTTTCGAATGAGAGTAGAAGAAATAGAGGAATCGGAAGACGATGGTGAGATAAATCAATTAGACTAAAAAAATAAATTATTTAAACGGACCCAGTTAGTGTTTTTTCGTCCTCGAGAAAAAAAAAATAATAGTAAATAAATATAAGTAAATTAACAAATAATCAAATAAATAAACAAATTGATATAAATAAATAATTGGCAGTGATAAATAATAGTTTGAATAAAAATAAGTAAATTACCAAGTAAATAATCAAATGAATAGACAAATTGATATAAATAAATAATTAAAAAAGTGATAAATTAAATAAATGAATAATAGATAAAAATGAACAAAAGCAAATAGAATAACTCAAATAAATGTTGCAAATAATGAAATGATACCTTAAATGAACATTAGAAATAAATAATATTAAAGGGCTGAGTAGTAATGAATGAATTAGCATAACTATATAACAATGGGTAACCTACTGGGGCGAGAGAACAAAATTATAAATAAGTAAGGAATAATTTCACATTAGTAGTAACAAAGACTAATCGCGAAGAGGGACACAATTACCCCACACTTTCTAGCATAAATTAAAAACAAAGGTATGCTGAACATTTATTCAAAGTTTTATTCGTTTTTATTCGTCATCAGAGTCCAACAGAACGGGACTTTGGATGCCACAGTCCCATTCCCTGCGTACATTGCAAGGCGGGCGTCTTTCAAACCTACTGCCTGTATCCACACAGGCAAAGGTACGTTTCAATCCCTTTCGGCGCGGTGGCAAAGGACCCTGAAAAAGAAATTAAAAAAACCTGGTAGTATGGCAGTCAAATAACCATTGCATAACATCGAGATGCTCAAACTTAGGTTCTGGACAGCCTAAAATAGTAAGGGTTGAAAAGAAAAATGAAATAAATACTGTGTAAAACTCCGTACCATGGCGCCCTCGACAAATAATTAGTGCAGGGAAGTAATTGATTTTAAGAATTACGTAATAAATTAATAAGTATAAATACGGCTAAAATTGTCAGAAAAATACGAGTAGCTGTAATTAGAGGTTTGCTTTTAGTATAAATACAAAATCAGAAAATCAAAAATATATGACCCAACACATGAGTGTGGTATAGGTAGTTGCATAAACAAATTAACGAACTAAAATTAAACAGTAAATAAGTTAATTTAATAAGCAACACGAGCACTTGCAATCACCGGGGTTTGGCTACCCTGGACAGCGATTGCAAGTGTTCGGTTACTATGAGGGTAGTTGAGGACAGCATGGTAAAAAGAATCACAAAAACAAAAAATAACAAAAGACAAGTAATCACTTACGTCCATAGTAATTGAGGGATGGCGTTACTAAAATTCAAAAAAAAATATGAAAAAGAAAAATAAAATATAAAATGCTTACTTCAAGATTGGCAAGACAAAACTAACGAAAAGTGGTAAAGCAGACACTTATATAGAACGCTTATCAGTACAGGCTACGTTAACAAACCACAGGGTAATTAATTAGAAAGCTTATCAGCACGGGCTACGTTAAGAAACCACAGGGTAATTAATTATAGAGCCTATCAGTATCGGCTACGTCAAAAACCACAGGATAAGTAAAAATTCATTCGGAATATTAATGTTCATCGCAGATACCTTATCAGGCTGAGTAAACAAAGTGATATCATGAGTCGGTCGGTGCGGGGGAGATTAACTTTTTAAAATCATAATATTAATAATAATGGTAATAATGATGAAAGAAAAAAATAGAAATGCAATTAAAAGTGTTAATATATTTAACTTGTGTGATTATTTTACCCAATTCTAAAGTATTTTTTAGAAAATAAAACGTAAGTAACCTATCATCGGAGAGGGCGCAAGATCGGTGTTTGCCATAGGCGTCATTTACTCTAGGTATGCCACTAACAACAAAGTAACTGACATTTTCAGTATAAAAGTATTACCGTACAATATACATTGTTTATAAATGTTTTAAATCGTCCAAAAAAAATATTTAAAAAACTGAACAAAATCTAAGCTGAAATTTCTAAAAGTAAAGAATTTAAACTAATATTGCAGCGAATAATATTACTCAAGACTTAAATTGTAATTTATTAGAATTAATACAATAAGTTAGAATCATAAATTAAATTAAATATCTTACTAATGAAACAAGTTCTCCTTTTTCCATTAAGAATCATAAATTAAATTAAATATCTTACTAATGAAACAAGTTCTCCTTTTTCCATTATTTCTTTAAGTTTATTTCCTCTTTCTGAGCCTGATTCTACTTCTCGTAATAAGTCACCGCTGGACAAATGATTAAAACCATATTTATTAACTATTTTTTCACATTGGGTTCCTTTTCCACTTCCTGGACCACCTAGATTTGATTAATATTAACGAAATTTATTTTTAAAAATCAATTAATTGATCGTCTTTACAACACGACTATAGCAACACATAGCAGCACATAGCAACCGCACACCTTCCTTTTCCACTTCCCGGACCATATTAACAATTTAAATTTGAAACTGTGAAATTTATAAAAAATTAAAGACGAATTAATTCCAAATAATTTCAAGTGTAAAAACTAACCCAAAACGAAAATGACTTTGGCTGACTTTAGTTTCGATTTGGCTTCATCTATTTCTAAATTAAATAAATGTTTTAAAAATATAGCTAAAGAAAAATTAATATTAATTTTACTCTTGTGAGGCATGATTTAAAATTCGATCAAATTTGTTAATGAACTAATATTTCGATTCAGTACACTTACTTATATAGTGTTTACTTGCCACAAAATAATTTCTAAATTTGTATGTAAGATTTAATTGGATGATGAACTTTGTATTAGTTTTTCTATCCCGATTGATTGCTTTCAATATTTACGTTTTTCTATCCCGATTGATTGCTTTCAATATTTACAAAGGACAGAATCGGTTCTTATCTGTGAGTAGACATTTTGTGATTGGATAATTTCTCCTTGCCTCAATATTGATTTCTGCTGTGGCCTAAAGTTTAAATTACTTACAATAAATAACTGACTAATAAACAATTCAGCCAATCGAATTACTTATATATGATAAAAGGTAAATATTCTGTTCTGTGTTTATAAGAAATTATCCCTGTATGTGATTACCACAGGGATAAATTGCATAATACTTCTAGAATTTTGGATTCAACTTTAATCCGCAAAATAATACCTAAATAGAAAAGTTTAATTAATATTAATTAAAACTCATTTAAAAATCTATAATGACAATAATACAATATTTATATTTAAAACTGTCAATATTGAAATTAATCATTATCTAATCATAAACAGGAAACTTGGTGATACGCTTTTGTACACATTACTGTGAGTAAAATTCTAAGTGTCATGCAAACGCGTATGGAAACGAAATTCCCTAATCAATATAGAGTATGTGTGCATTGTGCACGTGTGTACGATTACAATGATTGGGATTGGATGAGGTTAAGTTTTCATATGAATCATAATTATCGAGACACACACACTGTTCAATAAAATTTCTTCGATCAATAATTCTCTGAAAATATTTTGAGATTGGAATCAGCTTTTTCTGTGACATTAAGTTAAGTTTTTGTCGCTTTGACAATGCTATTTTAGAATATTTCTATGAGTAATTGTTGGTGAGGGATTTTTAGCAAAAGTTATTGCTTAGTTAAGAAGTTTACGTTATGATTGTTAAACAGGATCGGATTAATTTTAGATGTTCTTTCAGGGTTATGAATTTGAATGTCGACTTCTGAATGCGAATTATTTTTTGAGTCTGGTTAAATTTAAAAATTCCAGGTATGGTTTTGGGATTTCGTAAATAATGAATAAAGGAATGTTTCACTAACACAATCGTTATTCCATGTACCTTAGACATGCGTAGCATATAAAATAAGTGACTTTCTGGATGATTAAAAGTCAAATTGAGCACACAAAATTTGATTAGCAGCACAAGGTCTGATTCTACAACATGGAGTAAGGAAAAGTATCAACAAATTGAAGTACTAACATATTTATCCAATCAAAATGGTTCATACACGAAAATGAAATCAATAAAAACAACTCAATTATCTGATATTAAACATGATCAGCTAGATATTAAAAATTTTGCACTATTAAAAACTTTAAACTTCGGTTTTCGATTCATAAAACATCAATTTTAAGTTAATTTTTAATTAACAAAACAATTTTAGAGTAACAAAATATTGGATAATTTTTCTACATTAAAGTTTGAAAATTGTCAAAAATTAAAACAGATATGAGTCAAACTTAAGCCTTCATTTCATTTGGTCTTGAAAAGATTAAAAATTATTGATACGCTATGCGCCATCAAAATTATAATAATAATAATAATAATAATACATAATCACAGCAAAACATAGATTTCGAGGACGAAAAAATTTTTTAAGGGGGAGATATGTTGAGGTCTGTAAATTAAAATTAAAAATTTAAATAAAATTTAGGACAATAATTCAAATGGAAAGTAAGCGAAGAAAAAAGGCAAATAAAAGCGGGATCGTGCACAGAATTAATAGTAAAGGAAAGTGCGATGGAAACAGTATTAGAAAATGCAAAAAGCAATTACGAAAGGCGAGAATCCGGAAATCCGAGAAAAATCAATAAATGGAAAAATCATCGAAATCGAATGGGAAAAACGGGACAGTTATAGATTAGCTAATGGTCAACAAGATGACGGTTAGGGATTTATCAGAAAAGGGTTAGAAAGGGTTGAAAAACATTCAAATGTATGAAAACAGAAAACGTTAATTAATTAATTAATTGGCTAATGGAAAACCCGAGCTAATGGGAAACCCGAGCCAATGGAGAACCCGAGAGATGAAGGAAACCCGAGCTGGGTAAACAAGAAGAAAGGCAAACAAAAGGAAGATTTGGGCCCATTAGTTTGACACAATGATTAATGGGAAAAGAGTAAGGAGAAGATAGCGCGCGTAGGAAGACCGGTAGGGCCATTAATTATCTGGATTCGTTGGACCATTATGGATGACAGCCGAAGCAAACACGTAGGAGAAAATGTCAAACGAAAGATTGGCTCGGCAATAACCATTTGTCATCCTGATTTCGAGGAGTATATAAGCAAAGGGAAAATCAGAGAAAATCGGCATTCTGCCTCAGCTAGGGTTCGAAGAATCAGACTGTAGGAAAAGTGGTAAACGAATTAGGGAAGTAGGGAAAAGAAGAAATAGAATTAAGAATACGGAAAGGCGAAAAGGGATCAAACCAAACAGAAACCGAGGAAAACGAGAGTCAACAGAACTAAAGGATCAAAAGGTGAATATTGTTTGTTTGCAAAGCATCAACGCCGAGCAGAGAATCGTATAAACTTTGATTGGTCATTGTAGCGTGATAATAAATTGTGAACCTGTTGTTTCAATATACGTTGGGTCGTTCATTGTTTTAATTTAAAGAACACCAGGAGTCAGAGAGAACCGACTTGAAATAATCCAAAACCCAACAATACTTACTTGTGTTTGCGTACTGGGTAGAATTAATTTTGTTTTAATCTACTCTTACTTATCTGAATCTACTTTCTCAACCACTCTTGCCTTTTCTAGGGAAATTCCTTTCTCACCCAGACGCCCACAATTTGTACATTACCACTGTATACCCATGGGCAAGCCCATGTTGGTACTGTATACAGCAGCCGAGAGTCCACAAGCAGGTGAGCCCCGTTTCCAAGACTACTCCTTGTGATAATCCCGCTTTCGGGTTCCTGGCGGCCGATAGAAGGACTTACGTCTATTTCATTTATCTCTTTCTCTCGACATTGGCACACGCTTTCCCATCTGTCACCATCGATTTTATGTATACGTCCGAATCAGAATTCCCTTAGAGTCTCATTCAATTCATTGGTAAGTATTCGTGCCCTTTTACTGCCGGAAATATACTCATTTGCGACCTGGCTACCTATTTATCTTTTACCAGTTAAATTTAGTTAACATAAATTTTAAATGTTTAATAAATTAAATTTAATTACTGAAATGCAGGACATTTTCCAAAAGAAAGATTGGATTAGTAACTTCTGAAAATTTAGATTCTTAAATTATTTAAAATTTCCGATTTACTTCCGAATTAATTATTAAAAATACGAAATAATGTTGGTAACCTCGAATTTTGTTTTAATTTGAAAAATCTTTTCTTTAAATAACTGGCAAAAATTTAAATTCTCATATAATTAATTGTACTCGCTGTTAAATCAGCTGTTTTAAGTTCAAGAAAGTTTCCTGGTTGTTTCTAAAGAAAAATAAAATCCTCTTACGGTTTACATTTACATTTTATTTATACTTTTTCTTTCATTACTCAACATACTCTTTATAAAGACCTAAACATTACTTTTACGATAGTTATAATGGTTTCAATTTTTAATAGTTTAAGTTAAATCAAGCTTTCCACTCATTCCTTTCGCATGCATCAAACTTCACCAATCTTACTTTATACTCAGGTAAGCCTCCATACATCCCTTTCTCATTTATTTATAGACATATCGAAATCTATTAAGAAATCTAACAAAATTAACAAATTCTATTTTACAATTATAACGTTTACAAAAGGAAAAACAATAAAAAATAAAATAAAATATAATCACGTCATAAATTGGTTTTGAATTATTATGTCAAAATACAATTCGGTTTTCCACAAGATCAGGCTTTCATTCGTCGATGTCGACGGGAAATCTTCGTTTTCGACTAAAGTTTAATTCGTTGGACCCGACCAGGGGAACTGAGTGGCAGAGCTCGTCCCCAAAATCGTCCGTCCAATAACCGATGGAAGTGGAGGATTTTCGATTTTCGTCGGTTCCTGAAGTGGTTGTTGAAGTGGATGGAATATTTACCCGTATTCGTAATTCGTCCGTTTCATCGGCACAGATTTGGGTTGCGTTTTCTTCGGATTCTTCCATTTCCGGCGGCTTTCCGTCCGATTTGACTAATTGGGACTGTTGTTCGGCGACTAGCATTGCCGCCTCTTCCAGGGTCTGGGCTGCATTTTTTAGGAGAGTGACTCCCTCAGCTCGGCGTCGTTCACGGCGACGCCGGTTTTTACTGGGATTGTGTTTTTTGCTGATTTTCGGGGTTTGCGGAGTACCAGTTGTGGCTTTTTCGGGTATGTGATCGGCGCGAATTAGATTCAACTTTATTGCCAAATCACGGCCGGCTAAGCGCCTTGTTATCTCCGTTTCATTAAATTAAGCTGTTAGGACGGCGCTCTGATTGTTAATAATAATCCGCTGAGCTCGACTTTCCGCGATTAGGTCTTCTCGGCATCTAGTAAGCCGGTGGATTTGGTTGTGTAGAGCTTTCACAGCCTCAGGGGCGAACCATGTACCGAGCGTGCGTTCGTGTTCTGTGAGTAATTGGTCATATTTTTTCTGGCATTCTATGTGGGGATTATTGGTGTTGATGAGATTTGATGAAGTGGATTTTCCGGATTTCTGCGGCGTTAATTTTGGGATTTTATATCCTGACTGCATTCTGACAACGGTTTTCTTTAAAATAAAAGAGACTGAATGGGGAGAATTTGTTAGCATAAATTTATATAAATTTAATAATAAATATAATAAGGATAATAATTAATTAGAATTTTCAAACATCCCAATCCCACACCAAGCTCATATTTAATATTGATTTTCACGGTAACCAATTTAGCGTAGACATCTGTTGTCAATCTGCTGATAATAATATTTAATAGAAAAACGAAAATATTGATGCTCCGGTCATTATCCAATTTACGATAGTTTTTAAACCTTTTCCTTTCGTTGGATTCATTATACTGATTTTCGATTTAATGCGTTATACGTTTGTTCTTATACTTAACCCTAGTCGTTTCCCATTGTTGTAACAAATTTTCGACAGGCATTTAAAAAGAAAAACATCATATCCCTACTTAGACATCTTATCAGTGTCAACCCTTAGGTATAGCGAGCTTCCCGCATTTTACTCATACCGCTCCGACTAACATTGAAAATGGCCGCTTCGGTGAAGTACGACGGTGTCCTACCCCGTGATCAGTGTAACGAGACCTGACCAGACTAGGCAGACACCGAAGGGTGGATTGTGACAAAGTAACACATGAACGTCCTGCCAACTTAACGGCCGGAATTGAATATTACTTTGCCATTATCCACGATTAGCATGTATACATATACATAATTAAGTTTAGGGGGACCTGTCGCGGATACTAAAATGTATCGCGACCATCCATGATCAAAAACAATTAAATTGAAACGTCAAAATATATTCAACCTAAAAATCAATCGAAAAATACTTACAGCTAAAGTTCAAATTTCAAAAATTTTATAAGTTTTTTAAAGGTTAAATTAGTTAAATATTATGAAACTGGCTATTGTATTAATACTGTTTTCGTGCGTGTGTGCGACCAATCAGAGTATTTTGAGCCTTTTTCGGCTATTTTTCGGGGGTTTTTATTGTTTTAATTTTTATTTTAAATCTTTTATTTTTCTCCTTATTTTTCTCTATTTTTTGATATTATTTTCTTAATATTTCGTAACTCTTTAATTTTTTTATTGTTTAACCATTCTTTTTGATTGTTTCTCTTTTTACCCTTTGCTATTTAAATTTTTTGGTCGCCGCTTCCGCCTATGTATTTTCTAAACCTTCTTTTGCAAGGTTTTGGCGGTTTTATATTGTTACTTTATTTTTCTATGTATATTGCGTGCGAAATTTATTAATTATTTGTTTTACTTAATTATGTTATTTTTTTATTTTGTTTTATTTAATGTTTTTATTATATTTTTAATTTCTGTTTGCGGTGCGTGCTTGTGTTATAATAGCCATTCTCACAATTTTTCAACATGACTTTTTCATAGTCATTTTATTTTGTTTTAATGATGGCTTATAGCCCAACACTTGTATACAATTAGTTACATGAATCAAACAATTTCTTAGAACTGAAATCTTATCGATATATTCTGATTAACCTTAAATTAATGGAAAAGGTAAAAAATTTCGTAAGTATATTATAAATTCAACCAACTCAATCCCCTTAAAAATACTATAAATTCGCCTCTCAGCAATGTGGTTTTTCTTCAAATGTGATTTTTCACTACATTATACCAACTATATTCATAATTTTCATAAAAACCTATCAAGTAGATAATATTTACCCTTTGAACACTGATATTCATCTCAATAAATTCCTTTAAAAATATTATAAATTCCTCTCTTGACCAATCATTTTCCATCAAATAATAATATTTCCTGCCATATTCAATACTTTTCATAATAATAATAAAAATACCCATTTAGATAATGTTTACCCTTTAAATAACAATATTTAACTAACTCAAGCACCATAAAAATGACAAAAATCTTGTTCTTAATCGACTATTTTTCACTAAAATAAATTAAACTCTTGACCAATCATTTCCCATCAAATAACACTTTCTCCTACTGTACCAACTATATTCCTTATTTTTATAAAAATCACCTATTAAATAACGATATTTAACAGACTTAACTCCTTAAAGATATCAACAAATCTGATCTTAATCGATTATTTCCTCTTGAAAGATCATAGATTCTCTTCTTAGCCAATTGCTTCCCCATAAAATAATATAAAATTTACTCTCAACCAATCATTTCTCTTCAAACGACAATATTTCTAACTATATCCTCTATTTTTCATAAAAATATTCCAATTTTTAACCAATCAAATTCCTTTAAAATATCATAAATTCTCTCTTAACCAATCATTTTTCTTCAAACGAGAATAAAAAAAAGTTTTTGAAACATTTCTTTGAAAACTTGATCGTAATCAGCATGTATAAAAAAGTCATTGTAAAAATTATACTAAAGAATTTCATTGTACGATTACATTAAAAATTTTATCAATTAAAAACATGTATAGAAATTTCATTGTAAAATTATGTTTAGGATCGATAAAATTATACTAAAAATGTTATCTTTAAAAAACATTTAAAAAATTGATCGATAAGGCTATACTAAAAATTTTATTTAAAATATTTTATCATGCAATATTGTTGACTCTTTAACTTTAAAAATTCTTACCTTATGTAACTTACCTTTTGACCCTCTATTTACTTTTAAAAAATTATTACGTTATGTAATTTGCCAACTGTAACTGCTTTTAAAATTTTCAACTTTAAAAATTACTCTTTAAAAATTACCTTTTGACCCTCTATTTACTTTTAAAAAATTATTACGTTATGTAATTTGCCAACTGTAACTGCTTTTAAAATTTTCAACTTTAAAAATTACTCTTTAAAAATTACCTTAACTGTTGACCCTCTATTTAATTTTTAAAAGTTCTTACCTAACTTACCATACTTTACTCTAGTCACCTTAATTTACTTAAAAGTATTCTAATGTACTTAAATTTATTCTAACGTACTTTAAATTACTCTGATGTACTTTAATGTACTTTAATTTACTTTATGAACCATAATTTACTTAAATGTACTCTAATGTACTTAAATTTACTTTAATATACTCCAATGTACCCTAATGTAGTTTAATTTACTTTAGACCCTTTAATTTACTTTAATTTACCTTAATGTATCTTAATTTACTTTAAGAACTTTGATTTAGATTTAAATGTATTCTAATGTACTTTAATTTACTTTAGAACCTTTAATTTACTTTAATTTACCTTAATTTACATTAGGTATTTTTACTTATTTTTTATCTAGAGCTTAAATTTGCATATGAAAATTGTGTGACCAAATATTATGTTTTTTTAACAAGCCTATAAAATACCCTATTAATTTTTACTCGGTAGGCGATTCAAGCCATTTTTATTTTATACATATATTTACCTATAGAAAATATTGAGACCAAATATTGCATTGTTTTTTATTACGAGTTAAACATATCCCTGACTATAGCGTGACCATCTTAGTCGATTTGAGCCAACTTTATTTTAGGTTTTTTTATCGAGTCAAAAAAACCATCTGACTATAGGGCGACCGAAAAAAATTTTTTTGATAAAAATTAGAACCAATTTTTATTTTATGATTTTTATCGAGAGTCAAAAAGAACCCCTTGACTATATTGCTATTGAAAAAAATATTTTGTGGATGAAAAATACCTTTTGTGACCATTGTAGGCGATTTAGGACAATTTTAATTTTATGTTTTTTTAACTAGAATAAAAAAATACCCTCTGATTATATGCGACCGAAAGAATTTTGTGGATGAAAAAAATTATTCAAAAAAATATTTCAAACAATTTTAATTCAAAAAATTCGCAAAAATTTGAATTTAAAAAAAATGGGCCAAAAATTTGAATTTCACAAAATTCGCCAAAAAAAATTTGAAATATAATTTCAAAAAAATTTATCAAAAAAAAAGATGCAAGCACAAAATTATTAATCTTGATTATATAATTATGTAATCAAGATAATTCGAGATTAAATTACGTCAATAAGTAATTTAATCCGTCGCGAACTCCTCCCCTCCCCTTATTTTTATTATGCAATGGTGTGAGCGCAGTTTCCTACTAACTACCTACTAACGATGAGTGGGTATTCCTTAGACCAAAATGCTACACCTTGTTATGAAAATCGAAATGCCTAAATGCTAAGGGAGTATCATTAAAAGATACAGAGTTAACACATAAATCATTCAAAGATTGTTACGAGAAAAACTCTACTTTTTCTGTACGTCAATTTCGTATTGGTACAAAAAATCATCAACTTTATATTTTTAAAAATAGTAGGGTTCCATTAACAAGCAAAGACGATAAAACGGTTTGGGTAGAAAAGAACGTAAGTCTGGCATACAGTCATTATATTATTGCGAATGGTAATGAATAAACAGAATATTTTCTAACATATTTATCCAACAGCACATCCTACCGCTCACCCAACAAAGCATCCAACAGCCTATCCAACTGGTCATCCTATTGCTCCTCTAATAGTTCATCCAATTGCACATCCAACTATTCATTGAATTAATAAATGTATATTTACATATTTTCGTTCTTATTCATTATTTTTTATAATTGCTGTTTATGTATTTTTTTTGAGAGAGGGCTACCAAAAAGTGTGCCAGGTGGGACACATCTACCTACTCTGCAAAATAAAAATATTGTAGAAATAGGTGGAAATGTACAAATAATTCAAAGTGATTTACGAGGGACTCATCAAATACTTAAGTTAAGAGAAACAATAGATGATCTAGGATATGTAAAAATTCAATTCGGAATTGAAATTGAATTTGAGAAAGATGGTGAGATAATAATTTGTCGATAAGGGCAGATCTATAGTTAAAAACTTTTTAAATGATTGATACTCTGGGTTAAATCATTGATTAAATTTTTTATTGATATTTTTTGAAAATAAGGTTAAATATAGTTAATTGTTTTTTATATATAAAAATAATGATAGATTCATGTTCAAATTATTATAAAACTCAATAAAATACAAAATAAAATCTTATAAAAACTATACAAAAGATAATTATAAAAAATTTCAAAGTGATTTATGAAAGACTCATCAAATACTTAGTATTGATACTACCAACTTGAACATTGAGGAATTTTATTTTCAGTAGAGTTAATTAACAAGTTAAGAGATACAATAGATGATCTAGGATATGTAAAAATTCAATTCGGAATTGAAATTGAATTTAAGAAAGATGGTGAGATAAAATTAAATAATATTAGTAAAAATGCAAAACCCCTTACACAATCATTCTTTGAAAAAGGAATACAAAAGCTAAATGAAAAAATAGCTTCGATAACTGAGTTAAGGAGTAGTTGGGTTATTAGAAGAATAACTGAAATTCACTTTACAGTAACAAAAATAAGTAATATAAGTAGATTGAGCGGTAGAAGTTACATAAAAACTCCAAAATAATTGGCTAACAAAAGGTGCTTAATAAATGTGAAAAATAACGATAATTTATGTTTCATTAACAGTGTGTTGTCAATAATTAAAAAGTATAAGATTGGTTTTGGCAATAGAAATTTTAGTTATAGTTATACTAAATATCTAAATGAATTAAATTATGGCCGAATAATATGCCCATGAAATTAAATGGAATAAGAAAATTTGAAGCAAACAACGATTGACTTATAATTAATGTATTTAGTTATGACGAAACAAAAAAACCTAAACACAACGACTTTGTTTGAAAACATCCATTTTTAAATATAATTCACAGGTCCAAAGTTACAGAAGGAACAATTATTAATTTATTACTATTAAATAACAGAGAAAATTACCATTATGTAGGAATATCATCACTCAATAGGTTAATGAATTGTCAAATTAAAAATATCGCAATAGAAAGAATTCGATCTTTATGGTGTCATAGATGTCTGAACTGATTTAAAAATAAGAAAGCATATGACAAACATGAGATATTATGTATGAGAAATTAGTTATGGACAACATTTTATATACTTTCCCAGAAAATAAGTTTATTAAATTCACCGATTGGTCCAAAACCGTAACCCCATCATATGTTATATATGCAGATTTCGAATCTGTTTTGCCAAAGGACGACGTGCACCACCAAATACATTTACCAATTTCTGCTGATCTTTTATTAATAAATAATTTTGATGTGAGTAAAATATATAAAGAATTTATAGGTGAAGATTGCGTGGAACAATTTTTAAAAGCAGTATAAAAAATAGCAAAATAATCAGTTTTACCGTATTATTATAAAATGGGAAGACAATCGATAAAACAATTAACGAACCTACAGCAGATTTAATTTGACACTTGTATTCAATGTTATCTTTGATTGAAAGACATTGTTGATCCAGTGAGAGATCATGATCATTTTACAGGGAGTACATGAGTGTTGTAATATTAAAAGAAAAATAAACAAAGTTTTACACATTGTTTACCATAACTTAAAAGGATATGATATACGTCACATATTAAAATATGGATTGAGTATAATTAAAAATTGGGCTTTAGGATGTATCTCAATAACAACTGAAAATTTTATTTCATTAATTGGCTACTTGGGAAAAATTAGTGTGAGATTTGTTGATTCTTATCAATTTGTAAACGACTTTTTAGCAAAAGCGGTTAAAACCTTGACGACTTTACCTGATCCAGCGTAATATTAAAAAAATAATAAAATAAAGAAATTGCCGGAAAAAGTTAAAAGGACTTTTAATTGTAAAAATCAATATTTTCTTTTTCTTTGGCTGTGGAATAGTTTTAACTAGATGTTTTGATGTCACCTTTTTTGTCAAAAGTTTAAAAATAAATGTTTGATTGGTGATTGTTCAAATTGTGTCATTAATTTATTCAAATTTATCGTTAAATAATTAACTCATTTGTAATTATTTTATATTTTGCTATTATGTCCCATGAAGTTGATGTTCCTGGTGAGCCTTTGTCAGAAAGGTTAGATGGTGCTTTTGATAATTTTTCCAGTTTTAATGAATCTGCTAAAAAACCAAATTTTCAAGAAATTCCTAAAATAAAGAAATTGACGATTTTTTTAAAAGTTTTGAGAATAAAATTAAGTGATAGTTTATCTGATCTATCCGACCCAAAATTGTTTAATGATACCGGAGTAAATGAAGACAATTCTGAAATGCATTCGATGCTGGAAAATTTACTCCAGAAATTTCTAAGTAAAGATTTAGTCTACCCACCATTTAAAAGTGTAACTGACAAATATCCACAATGGCTGATAGATAACCAAAATAAAATCGAAAGAAAAGAATTTTTAGATCGAACAATGCAAACAATTGCTGGTGATAAATTTAAAAAAATAATGAAATTATTTGATGAAGCAGAAAGAGCAATGCAGAAAAATGGTCTGACTAATCGCATCCGTCATCAGGGCCTAGAATTATTACCTTTGACTCGATCTGTTTTTACGGGATCTATAGTTGATGAAAGGGGGATCTTTCCGTACAACTTTGCAACTAGTTTAGATGTTCCTCATGAGACTTATGAGTTACAACTGATTTGGAAAGGTGTCCCTGAGGCTGAATATGAAAAATCTCAGATAATTTTGGATGAAACTAATTGTAGGACTTTACTTGATTACATGAATGTTTATTTGAAACTAGATTGTTTTCTTTTGGGCTAAGTCAACCTTTACGTCGTGGTGAATTTAGTTGGATACTTGATGGATTTGATGTCTTGGTCTTCTGCTTTAATGTCGTTGGATGATCCTATTGAATTAATTACTGAAAATGAAATATTTAGCTTTTATGAGGGATGTATTAGAGAAGGTCTTACTTTTGTTAATAAATACTATGTTAAAACTGACGAAAACACAGAGTTGCTTTATATAGATTATATAATTTATACGGTTGGGCTTTAAGTCAACCTTTACCTCGTGGTGAATTTAGTTGGATACTTGATGGATTTGCTTCAACAATATCTGATTGTTTGACTTTGATTCTTGAATCTTTGTCATATGGGTATACTCTTGAAGTTGATCTTGAGATTCCAACTGAACTTCATGATAAGTTAGACGACTTTCCTATTGCTGCTGAGAAAATTAAATCTGGTGGTTCAAAGGGTGAAAAGTTGTTGCTAACTCACTATCCTAAAAATAACTATGTAATTCATTGGCGGTTATTAAAATTATTCTTGTCTCTTGGTGTTAAGGTTACTCATGTTAATCGTGCGGTAAGATTCAAACAATCGACTATTTTTAAACATTATATCGACATAAACACTGAACTTCGACCTGAAAGTACGAATACATTACATAAAAATTATTATAGGCTCTTAAATAACAGTTTATATGGAAAAACCGTCAAAAATCTAAAAATGAAAATGAATTTGCGCAACGTAAAAACTTGTGACGTATACCTCAAAACCCACCTTTAAAAAATCGATAAAAATTGACGATCCTTATGTTGTGTGAAAGATTCGCTGTAGGGAATGGGTAGTTATGCATAAGTGGTATATAAAATGTTCAATGTTATAATATAGCTTTGAGCAGTAACTTCTTATAGTGTGATAACAATCATCGTTACGTACTATCGATGTACAATATCGCGGAAATAATTTGCCTAATAATAAAAATAATTAATTTTTTATTAAATAAATTATTAAATAATAAATAAATACACAATTAATGTTCATCCAATCAAAATAGTTTATTTACTATAAATGTAATTTAGATTTTGAAGAAAAAAGCTAGAATGTCAAAAATATATGAAGTACTTCTAGAAGAAAACAGTACAGTTGTTATTGGCATGACATGCAAGCCTTCTGTTCAATACCTTCAATACAGTATGAACTATTTAAAGGTTCCAATAACTTATACATTCAAGGAAATATTTAATTTAATTTAACTTAATTAATTATTTTTTAGGAAGCAGTAAATTTAAAAGCTTATCAGTATAATATTTAAATTGGAAATATTGAAGATGAAGATAGAAATAATATTGCAGATATTCTTCGTTTGATCAACAAGGATATGATTTTCAATGAAATATTTACTTCTATCTATTGTGAAAAATATGGATTGAAGGATGAAGCACAGAATGATAAAAATACAAAATTCAGATAATTATTCAAGGAGTAAAGATTAACAATACTGTTATCGACCCTATTTGGAAAATATCTAATGTTTTTGAATAAATGTTTTGAAATTATCTTGTTTCCTAATGTGTGGTAATCAATTTTATAAAATTTGTCATATTTTATAAAAGTTTGATAAAAATTCATGTAAGATATATAATATATCAATAAAAATTTTGATCAGTGGTTGGCCATTATTTATCAAAAATCACTAAAAATTTAACAGTTGTCTACTCTTACTTATCATACAAAAAATAAATTAAAATTCAACAATGTGTCATATATATATATATATATATATATATATAGATATATTTAGCAAAATCAATTAAATATTTAAGCATGGTTTTATTTATTAAAAAATTTCTAAATCAATTAAAGAAAATGACAAGAGGGCATCCCTTGTTTATCATAAAATCATTTTTTGTTAATTATTTTTTAAAATAATCATTAATTAAATTTAACAAAATTAGGTTAAAATCAATAAAACTAACATTTATGAATGACATCTTCATTTGCAATGACTTTATTCTCGATATTTTGTGGATAATTCATAATTTGATTTAAACTGTTGTTAGGATAACTTAATACTAAATACTAGTATTATTCCATAAATATGGGACTTAGTAGTAAGTTGAATTATCTAAAAATTAGTAACTTAATTAAAATAGAATAAAACTTTACTTGTTGGAAATCTGTTATTATTTAGATTAAGAGTTGAAATTCATCAATTGTTGTGATTGATAGAAGTTTGTATTATCTCAACATTATTAATTTAATTAAAATAAAATAAAAATTTACCAATTTGAAATCCAGTATTATTTGGATATATAATATTAAAATTTCTATTTTGTTGATTCATATTGCTGTTGTTAGTATTTATTTTTTTTAAAAATAAATTTCATAATTACATAATCAAAAAAGTTCTGTTACAAATTTTAGTTCTTGGTAAATTATGAAAAATTCTTAAACTGTTTATCGTTATATTCAAATGTGTGTAATTATTTTTTTGACCAATCAAAATCGACAATCAGCACAGACACCTTTATCCATCAACATACACACACTATCAATCAGCAAACATACGTAAATAATTATTTACCATTGATACAGTAAAAAGATAGAAAAAGATTTTGATAATAAATAATACAAAATTTATCTTAGATAACAAGTTATTTATTCTTCATTGATTTTAACCAAGCTAAACACTGTTTTTGTCATTGGATTTTGATAACTACTTTGATTTTATTCAATTAACATCAACATTGATTCTAGTTTTGATATCAATAAAGAGGGATAATAGAACGTCATAGAATCAAATACAATTGTTTATCTGGTTTCACATAAATTGCGAGCCAATGTTCTCTACCAAGATTAGATGATTGAGTATTTACAATCAAAGCTTTGTTGATATTAATATATGGCGTTTTGTCGAAGGGCAAAGCACCAAACAAATTTTTCCCAATTAGTTTTATTTGCTTTCCATTTCTGGTGTTATATGATTTACAATCATAAATCTTACAACTTTACATATTCCGATTATTTCAATATCCATCATTACTTTGCTTTTTGTTTCCAATTCATTATCATTTGCGCATCTTAAGATACTTGCCATATTCATAAGTTCTATATTATTAAGTTTTTGTACTGGTTCAAGCTCATTAAGTTTACTGTTGCTCCCGAATCAAGTAAGCAATCCATTTCTTGATATTGAATTTTGATTTCCACATTAGGTCTACTTTTAATTATGTCATGCCTGATAATACTCGACCTCATTTTATCTATTGCCAATATCTCCAACTTCTCTATTCTAAATTTTCGAATCTCTCAATCTCCTCAAAGTTCATTTTAACAAACCTATTAACTTTTTCAACAACTCGTTTATCATTCTCTTCCTACTTTTTCTCTCTATCCTCCTTCAAGTTTCTTTTCTCTATTGTTGTATCTTTGGGGAGCCTTTAACATCCTTCATAAAACTGCCCTACAATGTCTTCTCTTGTCATGGAGAAACTCTCTTATTTGTCTTCCGTTATCTCTATTTGTTGATGTTTGCTTAATCCTGTTCAAATTCGTATCTGCTCGATGGCTTCGTAATCCACATCTTTTGCATCTTACTTGGTTTCAATTTCTCATTGTGTGTTTCTCCATTCTACCTGCATAGCATGTATTGATTCTCCTGCGTCTATTTGGGCACTCTCTCTTTATATGACTTTGTTTTCTGCATGAATAACATGTGATAACTCTTCGCTGTCTATTCGGATATTCTCTCTGTATATGGCCTTGTCTTTTGCTGCAAAAACATTTTACAATTCTATTACCTGGAGTAACATTAACTCTGTACCTTTTGTTTCTAATTTCCGATTCGAAATTTTTATTATTTTTATGGTGACATATCTATAGGTTTTTTTTATCTCTACTTTGGGTACTCTTTCTCTTACCGTATAAACCTCTTCGCTCATCTGCCTAATCTCGTGCAACTTCTTGATCTTCTTCTTTATTTCTTATGTTCCTTTGGTTTAATCTGCCTGTTTGCTTTCCGCGGAACAGTGTACCAATAACTCTTCTTATAATTTATCTGCCGTCAATTCGTGGCTCATGAGCTTGTCCACCACACTCTAATTTTTTTAAAATATACATCTTGCTCTTCGTTCGCCTGCCTATATTCTAATGCAGCTTTAATATCTCAAATTATTGTGGTATTCTCAGTAAACGCTTTCCGCAGTTTTTCTCGATAATCTTTAATTGAAGGATCAACGTCTAAAGATTTCCATTTAATCTCCTAGTTAATTCAAAGTTCAAATATCATCTTTTGACGAAAACCCGTTAATTTGTCGACCCGGAAATATTTCTCACATTGCTGGATAAATATTCCTTTGTTAATTCTTCTGGTGTCAACTTTCTAAATAAAAATTCAAGTGGCGTGGTCGCCATGTTAGATGTTGTAAAAACATCTTTGTTTAACTCAAAATTTGTATTCATTAAAAGTTCAAAATTTAATTAAATCAAAAATTAAATCTTCCATATTTCCGAGTATTTAAACAAAATTAACAACGTAATTTATTTTAAATTTAAAATTTAATTTCATTCAAAAAATATAAATTTAAACAATAAAAATAATTTAAATTTTATTTTATTTAATAATTAATATTAGTTATTATTTTAATAACTAATATTTAATAATAAATATTATAATTTATTATCAGATATTTTAAAATAATTTTATCTAATTTATCAAAAGTTAATTTTAATTTTATTTTTAATTTTAATCATTTTAAAACTTAATTTTATGCTTAAATATCCTGTCAATTATTTTTTAATCTTTGAAATCAGTTATTTTACACATTTTTCTATACTCAATAATATTATGCTCAATAATATCGCCTATGTTCGTGAACCTAATTTTCTCCAATGTATGTGGAATTTATCCACTAGACCAGATACCAAAATTATGAGGGTTTAAATTTTATTACTGGATATATTCTTATACAAAAATAAAGTGTTAACAAATTAAATTTACAGCAATTTTAAAACAAATCAATGGTTTAAATATTCATCTTTAAAGTTGCTACGCAGTTTTCCTCAACTGTCCCAATAATCGGGCTGCTTTGAACTTTCAAATACGAACTCGCTCGTGATTTCTGGCCGCGACTCGGGTATTGGAAGTCTTTTTCTGATATTTACCGCTACATTTTTGGTTTAAGGTCTTGAGGTTGGTGTAGTTATGATCGAGATTTCGACGATGTATTCATCAGCCGATCTGACAAGTTGTTCTGAATGTGATACTGGGCTCAAGCCTTGCGATGAATCGCACTTGTTCTCATTTCTTCACCTGCAGTGCCCTTGATGCGTCGAGTTTCTCATTGAATTGATTTGAGTAATTCGATTTGCTTATGTAACTTCTTGGCTGTTTCTGGACGGATCTAAGTTTGTTCTAAGTGTCAGCAACGCCCCACTAGTGACTGTGCGCGTTGTGATTGTTTCATATCTTCGTCTAAATGTCTAGTCATTTCAGAAACTTAGTATTTAAATTTGAATTCCAATGAGTTAAGTTTGAAATTGTCGATTAAATATTGTTACCAAATTCACTGAATATTTTGAAACGACTGCTTTTTAAGTTTCCCATAAAACTCTTGTAGTGTCACTGATTATTCAATGGCGTTTGACAACTCCTGCAACGGATACGGAGGTAAACATGATAATAAATTTTGAATGTTTGTCAATGTGTTGACTTTGAAATTAATGTAACTTTTCTGTTTATAATAAGTCACGTTGAACTTCAATAATTAGCATGATAATTGGAAAGTTTTATGTATAATCATGTCTGGTTATCTGATATTTGTTTACCAATATAATAGTATAAATAGTTGGTTCAACACAATATTAAATACAACTACGATGGAACATAAAAATAAAGTTGGCTTTCTTTAATATATTAAATTTTATATCTAATATTTTATTAAGGTACCTTAAAAAAGAAGAACGTTGATAATGGTAAATTAAAGAATGAAAAGGCAAAATTTACAGATGTCAATTTATCTTTGTGTATTTTATTCTTTGTTCGAGTGGATACAAAAACCCTGTTGAGTTTTTACAATACAACTTAAATTATTTGTATTGTCCTATATTTTATATATTTAAGGTAATTTGATTAAATTTATCTATTTTAATAATTTATTTATTTATTGCTACTAGGAACAAGTAACTTTGGAAAGATGTTTTTACAATGATAGATTCTCAAAAATTAATTTTGATGATCAAATGATATTAGGTCAATTTTTCACCAGAATTCATAAAGATATTCAATTTGATGAATACAATATGTATGTCAAATGTGATTTGGATATTATACCTGGTGACGAGAGGATAGGCATACTCAATTGCATAATTACTGTGTTTATTCAAGGATATACTGTATGCAGAGACCAGATCAAACCTATTTGGAAGATTATAAAGGCAGAAGAAACGTATGATAATGATTGTTAAATAAATAATTAAATTTTGATCTATTATTTGTTTGCTTTTGCATATGAAGATAAAAGATTTCGAAAATATAATCGTCAAGTAATAATACTACTATCAGAAAATTTAAAATATGATGTATATGTATTATTTTCCTCAGATATATAATTTAATATAAATTTGGATTGATCTATATAGATTTTTTCTAAGTATTTAAAGTCTTAGAAAATTTTAAAATTTTTGTGCTATTTGATTTTGGAAAATAGGTTTTAAGATTTTTAATTTGGTTTATTTGAGTTGTGATATTATTTCCATGAAAAAGTTCAAATGTGATAATATCCTTATATATATATATATATAAAGTTTATTTACTGATAAAGTATAATCTTCAATAAAAGATAAATTAGTTACTTTAAAGTATGTGATATTTTTCCCATGGAAAGTTGAAGCATGATAATCCCAATGTAAAAATCTAAAGTTTATTTGTTGAAAAGTTCTAATCCTAAAGTTATAATAATATTTCATGGTTGTGTGGGTGTAATTCACATTGTATATAAAAATTTTCTAAGTGTCATTGCTGTTATACAGAAATTTTATATTGTTAATATATCAATTGTTGGGCAAAAACTAACGTGAGCCCTTAATTGGTTTGGCTAGCACGGTAATGCCTATATACATTTGAGCGGTAAATCTAAATATTAAATTGAAAAATTGAAAAATTAAAAGAAAAAATAAAATAATAAAAAAATAAATCGAGTTCTAACATCCAAAACTCGAAGAAATAATAATAAAATCAAAAAATTAAAATTCCTTGTGTTACCGCATCAAAATACACACACGGAAAATCGTGGTATTTAAGGTAGTGCTGGACAAACAAAACACAGTGCGTTTTACAAAAATTTGTTTATTTACTTATTATCACTTATTCCTGAAGCTAACTATCATTTTGAAACATTTTATCCTTTGAAACCTACGAATCAATCAACGAAAGTAAAAATTATTTTTAGTTCATGTATTATGCTATTTTATGTTTTTTTATGATATGCCAATTTTATTATGATAATATTTTATTCATGCCATTATTTTATTCAAATAATAATTTTTTTTGGTTGTCTTTTTAAGTATTTTATTTGATTGTATTTGCATTATTTTATGATAAACTAATATAATGAACCTAATAATTAAGGCATCTATGATCGAACTCCATCTCGACGAAGTGAATTCTCAAACTAAAATACCAATAACATACTACACACATTTGATGTTATGCATATGTTCTTCCCTTCCTTAGTTAATACAAATTTTTTGCCACCAATAAATAATATAGTTCCTTCTTTTTCTAAAATATTTATAGTAGAAATATGGGGTGTGATTGTTTTGTTACCTTTTATAACATCATAGTTTACTTTCAATTTTAATTTTATTGGATGAATTTGTTTTATGATTTCTTGATCAATCTGTGTTTTTTTATCCTTAAAGAGCTTTGCATCCTCAATTGGTCGACCGGAGATCTTAAAACGTTTTCTATCTTGAAAAGCATCTTCAATCCATAAAGGATTTATATTTTTCCTGGAAAGGTCGACCGGAGGTCTCCAAGGATTTTTTTCTTGGAAAATGTTTGCTTTCTAAAAGAAGTTTAATTATCTAGGTTTATTTTGATTTGAAATTAATTCTTTTTTTTTATTTAATAACATCAATTATTGGTTTTTCAATTGCCATGAAATTAGAATTTTGATCTTGAAGTGTTTCCTCATTTCAAAAATTTTTTTGAATATTTAATAATTTACAATCTTGAATATATTTATCAATATTAAAATTATTTACATTTCTAAACATATTTATTCAAGAAAATTAAATAATTCACTAATACTCTAATTAAAATATTTTATTATAAAACTCTTTACCATTATCAACATATAATTTTTTTGAATTCTATCTGGGGTTTCTTGAAAATTAAACTCGAATCCTTCTTTAATTGAATTTGCTGTTTTATTTTTTAATGGTAGAACCCAGGCATATCGAGTATATAAATCAATAATTGTTAGAATATATCTATAATTTTTATTATTTTTAGGATTTATGGTTTCAATTAAATCTGCTGACCAAATATCATCTTTACTGAAAACTTTTATTTTTAAATATTTTTTTTGTTTTCTGCATTCCTTATGCAATTCTGTTGCAAGATCCTCTCGGTGATGTAACTCATTTTCTATATCTTTCGCTCCAGCTAATGCAGTCGGACTCTGTCCTCCTCACAATGCGATCTTTGTTTTCATTGCTATTTTTCCTGTTGCTCTTGAAAATCTTTCAGAAAATGTTGGATTTTGAATATCATTTAAATCTTGAATCAAATCAATATCTGCTTTTAAATGAGAATGAATATCTTCTTGACAATACGCTATGTCGTGTTTTAAAGCCGCTGCATCAACTCTATTTATTGGTTCTTCTCTAGGTTTAGGATTATCATTTTCATCTAGTCATATACCTAAACGAGTTTCTGGCGGAACATCTCTCAAGTTTCTAAGAGAGCCGGACTATATCTTAAGGAATCATCAAAGCTGATTAGACTTTTCATCCCCACCAACGTTTAGTCTCTGAACAATCTCCATATTCTAATCATAACGAACTTAGGAGATGTGCTGCGGATTTTCCATATATTCCTTTTCGTTTTTACCATTGGGATTGATCATTATCCGAGATCCTTCATTAAATTTCTTTAATGAAGTCGTAGAAAAAGACTTTAGGAGTTTCCCACAATTTGAAGGTGCTACATTTATTAAATTCATAAAATAATGAGATTTAATTTCGTGTAATAAATATTCTTTTAAAATTATTTTATTGTGTTTTGATAAATTCTTTTTTGCTCTTAGAGGTCTTAAATTTATCCAATTGAAACATCTTTTTATTTGTTTTTCATCTTCAAACTTAAAACTAGAAACTGGTAATGTGTGATCTATATGCCAATAAGAACCTTGATTTTCCCAAGTCATCCCATCATAAAATTGAAATTCAATCCATTGACAAAAATCATTTATTGAGCATCCTAAATATTTCAAAAATGCTTCACTTTCTTTAATGCTATTCTAATACCCCCATATAAATGATGAGTTAATTTAACTTTAGGATTTTCACTATATCGTTTTTTATGCTGTTGTTGGGCCAGAACACAAACGGTCTTGAAAATCGTTTAAATGAATCGGTAATACACACGCAAATACAACATGCAGATTTAAAATCGGACCCATAATACACCAACTAACCCTGCTAAAATAAGAGAGAGAAAATAATTAGATATAAAATCAAGAAACAAAAATAAATTAAATAATAACAAAGTGCAATAAGATTCGCACGAAATAAACATAAACATAACATGAAAACCCAACAATTTGACCGAAATTTGACAATTTATCAAAAAATGTAAATTTCATAAAAATGGAATAAAAATCAAAGAATTTGAATTAGAAATAATTCAATTAAAAAATGCAAAAGAAAAATTGTCAAATTAAATTAGAAAATAATAAAATTAAGAATAGAATATACTAGAAAATCACAAGGTCAAATTTTGTTTTACTAAATCAAAAATAACACGCAATTTTAACCAATCTTAACCAGTTTTAATCGGTTTTTAACCTGAACCAGTTTAACGAAAACTTGAATCAGTTTTTTACGAAACTTGAAATCGAATTCAAATCGAATCAGTCTTAACCAGTCTAGCAACTTTGATGTGAGTGAGAGAATGTTCGTTACTCTCTCCACGTCGTATCCTCTCAACCTCGAATGAGCTCTGCTTGGATTTCGGTGTGGGGAGAGAAAGTTATGATTTATGATGTATGAACATGCTAAATGACAATTATGAAGCAAAGTATATGACAAAAATATATGTATATTTAAATGAATAGACTTTTCTGTCGAAATTTTTTCCGGCCCACAGCCGACACATCACCGCAAGTCAATAAAATATACACACCCCAACCAAACTGTGTAAGTGCGGTGTAAGTCCGCCAATAGTTTGTGCCCGTGAAGGCTACGGCGTAAGAACGCAGTAGCTGGAACGTCAATATTGTCCGTTATAGGGGAAATTGGGAAGTGGTGAGGTGGTCTTTTGGCTACCCCTCCGCATCCCATTTCCTGAAAATTCGACCCAAAATCTAAATTGACCATCGGCTCAAAATCACCACACCAAGTAGTCCAGTGGGCACTTGTAACATTATAACATCAACATATTTAGTCCTAAGATCAATTGAAAGGGAATGACTGGAAGGGGCGTCGTAAATCATTGCTATCGTCTCAAATTTCATAAAAATAATGAAAAATCGTAATAATAAAAATATGAATAATATTGATATAGCTTCAATCTTGATCAAAGCCTAAGTCACGATAGAATAAAGATAACTATTGCAGTCTAATTTTAAACGTTGAATAGAAACGTTAGGACCACAAAATTCATATCGACGACCTCGATTCTTAATTAAATAACAAAATCAAGTATAGAAAAATAAAGATCATGAATTTTATCACTGTAGTCACGTTTTTATAAAAAAAAATCTTGATGAACCGAAGCAACGTTTAAAGTCACGACTTGTAATTAGGAAAACCCACGAACCCAAAATTTTCATTGTTAAATCCCCGAAAGGTACCTAAAGATTAAAACAATAAGCTCCCGTACTACAGCTTTAATGGTAGAATGTATAATCAAATTAGTAAAGCTCGACTCCCTCTATTATGATCATACTCGAATATTAGACAATCGTGACAATAGGATTAAACACTGAGAATAATTAATGAATTAAAATAAATGCAATAAGGAAGGAAACAAATTAAAATAGGTCTCGATAATTAAATTCCAGAAAATATATCCTTATCAAAATATATCCGCATCAGAAATAATTAATAATAATTCTAAATTAATGTAACGTTAATTAAAACACAAACAATACAATCATGATAATTACCCAAATTTAAAAACACGACAAAAGAGACACGCACAAAAGAATTATTAAAGATTTGATAACACATAATCAATTAAATCACATGAAACATCACAAATGGTTTACGAGTCAACGAGGATCATGGAATAGACGGAATATAGGAGGATAAACTTTAGGAATTCTCGAAAGTGATCTTCTCAGTAAAATCCAGTAACACTTTCATCGGGGCAGTAGTTGGATCCACTGAATAATGAATAGCTCCGGTATTCATGTAAAACATTAACGAAATTGGCAAATCATTTGGAAACGAATCTTTCACGCCAGCCATTTGAGATTGACCAAATTGCCGACAGGAAACTGGAATAGTGCCTTCGGTAGGTTGAGATAGCTATAACTGAGTTTAAATCCCATTAAAAATAAAGGAAATAAAATCTCACCAGATAGCTAATTTCGTTCGACGACGCATGAACATTTAAATTAGATTAAAAATGAGGGTTGACATACTCCCACATAGATTAAATAACAAATCGTCTCGAAAAAAATTTCCCAATACACCAATAGTTGAACGTCGACGATATTCATATAAACAATCATTGGGGAGAGGAAAGAAAATCAATAGAAATGTGACAAGCAACGATCTGGGTAGGAAAAGCAGCGTGGAAAAATCAATTGAAATATTAAGAAATGTGGCAGTAATTGTGAATGTCGAGAATAACTACACGTACATGAAATTAATTAAAGTGAAAATATGACCACTTGGCACGTCCCTGGAGTGTAATATAAATGCGAATGCAGTAATGGTTCCGTCTGATACACGATTGAAGCAAACTACTATGAACACTCGTGATAGTTGGCAGAGGAATGGAGGAAGCAGCGAGTTTCGAGGAGAACCTAGCATCACAATGGAAAAGAAGCGATCCACGCTAGAAGATGGTAAGCGTTTTACTTATATCATTATATCCATTTAATTTACACTTTCATGCGAGTGCCATCAGAGAAGATAGAAACGACCAAATATCATTTGATTTCTGGAGAAAATTCACAACTACCAAACGTAGTGTTAGCCCAGTAAACGCTCCGTAGGATCTCGAGAATTTTGTTGACATCTTAAATAAAATTATCATTAATCCTGTTATGGAGTTATTTTCATTATCTGATTCTGTTTAAATGTCCACCTCTTGACTCGTCCACCTAACCAATGCCCAGAAACAGAAGATATGGAAAATTTAATTAATCGGCCTGAATTGTAAATAAAAATTGGACTTCTTGTTAATTTTTTTGTTATTTCTTATTCGAATTTGTTATTCATAAAGACCACAATGCAATTACGAATCGGTTTTGTTTGTAATTAAAGCTAGGAACTAACATAATGAAGGAGAGTTTAATGATTTATCACGTTCTAGACATGGAATCCCACAAGATTCTACAAGAAGAATTGACCAAAGCTCAAAAATTAAATCGAGAATTACACCAGTAGATTGTGCAGCTGACGACGGAAATCCAGCGTATCAAATCTAGTTATGTGGAGACAAAGAAAGTAAAGGTCCTATACCAAAAGATGGCCGCAGCTCAACGGGGTTGGGCCGAAGAAAAGCAATTAAATCAAAAATCAGAAGACCCAAATCTGCGGGTTAGAAGTGGCGTTGTCTGCCTGCCAGGAAGGCAATGCAGTGACTTACCCGTTGGTTTTTGCTCCAGCCCAATTGACCAACAAAGAATCCACCTCAAACTCCAAACCTGCAAGTAAATCACCCCGACACCGACCTGGTTGAAACGAGCGCACCAAACGTATAGCCGCTCAGCCAACAGATTAGGACATTTTCTCTCGTTATTTTTAAATAAATTGGTGTTGATTAAATTGTTGATCTTAGTTAAGATTTATAATGTTGAGAGATGAATAATGTAAGCATAAATTAAAAAGAAATTATCTTACGTGAGAAGACCAACTGAGGCATGTAGATGGGACAAGAATAAGTACAGCGCACACAAACCTTCTACTGGTAGTGCGTTGAACCCGCTTTGAGGTCGGGCCAGGGCAGTTCGTTCGTGGGGCTCACCTTTGGCGACCTCACAAACCAATGGTTACATTTCCAACGTTGCCTAGCAATGGGTAGCCGTTGGGGGCCAGAAAAATTTATTACTGTGTCGAGTCAAGATCACTCCAACCAGGAGTCCCACACTGTTCATTAATTTTTTCCTTATTATTTTTTTAAATAATCTCGTTCACACTCTTTACACTCTGAATTATAAACATAATGATCTCTTTTTAATCTACTCATAAATTCACTTATAGGTTTTTCAATATTACACTTTGTACATACTTTTATTGGTAAAATAGTTTTCAAATTTCTTATTCCTAATAAATGTTTCTCTTTATATTTTTGTTCATTTAAATTATGATATATGCTTTCGCATTCTTTACACGTGCCAATAAAATAGAATTTTTCTTTTCTTATGACTGTTCTAAACGATTTATTTGGTTTTTCAATTTTACATTTATTTAAAATTTTTAAATCCATTTTTAGTTTAATTATTTTATAATGAATTTATCAAACACTAGCATGTTCTTTTTAAAACACACTTGAGCTTAATTAACCCAAATAATTATATTTTGGAAGATGATGTTCTGCTGGATATTTTGCTAATGGAAATTCTGGAAGTTTAGAAGTTACAGTTTGTAAATCTCCCTTAGAAGTGTGAATGTGTAAAGGTTTGAAGTGTGAACCGTGAGACATTTTTTTGGTAGATTTTAGTTTTTTCATGTTTAGCTTTGTGAGCTTTTGAAAGATATTTATTACAAGATTCACAAAAATATTTTTCTCGAATTACCATATTTTTAAAATTAAAAAATTAGAAATTATATAAATTTGAAATCGAGAATTTATGAAATCACGAATTTAAAAACTTTAAAATCTTGAGAAATTAAAAAAATTAATTTTTATCATCCTGTAGCCAAGCAGTGTGGTTTTCAATGTTTCCAGCGAGAACCCATTATGAGGAATTTGAGACTTGTGAAAGTTTCTAATATCGGACAAATGATTGTGATGATAAAGTTAATGATAATTGAGAATTAATTGTTTTAGTTGAACTAATGTATTAAAATAATAACTGAATTAAATGATAAATTGAGATATGTTTCCGGCAAAAGACCGATGAAGTAAAAATGATGTGTTGAATAAAGGTGAAAGTAAGTATGTCAGTGTTGAGGTCAGTAGAACCAATAGGCGACTGAAGAAATATAAAAATATGATGACCAATGGTCAATAAAGTGAAGTTCTATACTGAATGAGGGTATTAGAACGTAGCGGATATAGGAATGCTCTAAAATCATTTTTGGGGAACATCAGTGTTTAACACATGTGTTATTATTGATTATGATTATATGTAATTATATTATGATATATTAATAAAGCAATAGATAATTGATACGACCAAATAGATAAATTATATGACTACATAAGTAATTACTACGAAGAAATAGAGAATTTAAAATCAACTTAAATAATGGGGGCTAAAACCACGATATGAATACCCAAGAAAACAAATCAAAGCGATTTATTAAACGTAAAAATATTAGATATTATAGTAAAAGAGCAAAGAAAATTTGCATATCGTATAATATATGTACAAGAAATGTTATTATTTTTAGATATTCAATCAAATCAACAACCAACAATCAACAAAACAAGCAATCAGCAATTAAAAGTATTTAACCCCAACAATTACAAGTACTAAAGCAATTACAAGTATTAAAGCAATTAAAAATATTAGATAAAACGCTACAAAACAGATAATCCCCAATGGAAATAAAAATAAAAATACAAACCAAAAACCTGATCAAAAATTGATAACGTACACAGAAATACCAAAAGCCAAAGAGGAGCAGAAACTAATAACCCCAGTTTATTAGAAAAAGGAGAACGCCAACCTGCAAAAAGATCGAGAAGCTATTCAAGGAGACCGATAAAGAAACCAACATCAGTTGAAACAATAAGAAACACCGAATCAAAAAGCGAAGAAACCAGACTTAAATTACTGGAGGATATCTTAGATAGCTAACCAATCAACGAGAACAGTGACATAGAATCAACAGACCAAGAGGAAAGCGATATTTTAGAGGAACCAAAAGTCAACAGAAAAACCTACATGACAGAAAACGAGATAGAGACACCAATAATCAACAATGAACCGACATCACTACCCGAAAGAGAAGATATTGGAGAATTCAGAGAAAAATTCCGAGGCATAATATTTGACCGAAACATCGATAAATTACAAACTTTTATCAAGGAATTCGAAGTGTATACAACAATCTGCCATTGGCCAAATGTAGCAATTAGAGAGAGATTTATGTAACAGGGAGTGCTCAAGACGTGTATTTAGAAGCAAAACAAGACGCAAACAAACTTAAAGACAGAGATGAAATTAAAGAGTTTTTATATAACACATTCGGAAACGTAATAGAATTTACTCGGAAAATGTTGGAATTCCTACACCGAAGGCAGAAACAAAACGAATCAAACGTGTTGTGTGCGTGTGAACTAAAACGACTAGCAAGAGAAGCTTTTGATAAAGAGGAAGTACCTGAGGAAAGAATAGTTTCGGTATTCATAAAAGGACTGAAACACGAGGACATTAAAGCAGGTGTGGGATGCCAAGCATCGAAAACTATGGATAAAGCGCTTGAAATTTCCAATATATGTGAAACATTTCGACCATCACAATTCCAAGTTGCAGCAATGACAGCAGGACCAATTACAGCAACGCCAAACAGTGAAGCTACCAACGGTCAAACAACCAATGTCAATCCAACAATGAACCACTTTATTTTAAGAGCACAACAGATGTTCAAGACTCCACCCACAAGAAATCTGAGTAACAATGGTAACAGTAATTTGAATTATACTAATTCAACAATTTTAGATTCAATAACAAATGAAACAATGGATGAGTATGGGAGATTTGCAGAGAATCGGTCATCAAAGCAACGAATGTTACAAGACAAAAACATGTCAAAGATGCGGCAGAAGAGGTCATACGGAAGCAATTTGTAGCGATATGGGGAATGGAAATGTCAGATACAATGGAAACGGTGGGTACAGTAGGTACGGTAGAAATAAGGGAGGAAATCGTGGAAATGGCGAACCAATAATAATATCTTGCTTCACATTTAATCAAGTGGGACATATTTCACAGAACTGTCCGAATCAAATACAATCAAATCCAACTAGACCAAAAGTCGAGTAACTTCGAAAGGAGATACAACAAATGAGGGGTAATAATCAACAACAACGAATAAACATGAACATGATGCAAGACAATGGGGATGTTAGAGAACAAATAATAAATATCAATCAAGAACAGCAGAGAGCGGAATGGCAAAGATTGCAAATGGAAGAAGCAAAAGAAATCCAAGCAAGATGGGAAAGCCGAAGCAGAACTACAAAACGTATAAATATGATGAGAGCCGTAAATGAAGATGAAATCCACACTGCGGAGAAGTGTGTTGTGAACAACGACGGTGAAAAAATAACAAATGGTAAAAATATAAAGATAATGATGAGGTAATACCGGAAAATAAAATAAAATACGAAATGAGTAAATTAACCAGCGAAGAGAAAATAAAACAAATTCAGGAGTTCATCAAAAAGAAAAGAGGGAAAAAACTAGAAATTAAAGAAATCCAAAAGAAAATTGAAGAAATTCAAAACGACGAGACAAAAGCAATAACAAAACCCTCAAAATGTGCAATAACTATAAAAAATCGAATCCAAAGGATACAATCATGCGACAATATCAATCGAAACAAAACCCCACAAACTAGCGATGAAAAATATTTCAAGGAAACTAAATCGATGAAAACAAACGAAGGCGAATGTGAACTATTAATCGAAGTATACGAAATAGTATATGAAGTTAAATGTAACAAACAGTTTTTCGAGAAAATGACATTTTAAAAGTTTACAAAGCTATTAGCCCAAGCTTATCAACTCGAAAAGGGTGTATTAACAGCGATATGGAAAAATTTCATCACAGAATATAAAGAGGAGCTAAAAAGGTGAAAGCGGAAAAATATCAAATTAGAATACAACATCCAGAGATCCAGACACAAACAATCCAGCTAAAAGGAACAAATACTGATGAATTATATCAATGGGTACAAGAAAAGATGGGGAATGGCCGAAAAAATGAACAATTATATATCAATGGTTGGAAAATTAGAGCAGGCATGCACCTGGTAAACGATATGATATGTCCGGAAGAAATCAAATATTTTATCACTCGAAAAGAATCGAGAAGAGAAGCAGTTCGAAGAGATCCTTAAAGATATCAAACAAATATTCGAAAATGAAATTAAACCACAAATGCGAAAGAACTTCTGATGAGGGAAAATCAGATGATATTGGTTAAACAAGCAGTCGATCAAACAAGAAAATTTATCAATCGGATAAATACTAGAAGACCGAACTCAATGAAACAGTAGTGGGATTTTGATTTTCTCATTTAATCGACTTACCCAATCAGTAAGAAAACTATTGAAGAAGACACTCGTGCTATTAGAAAAGAAATTATCTTTTATTTCACCATTTTTTTCGAATTGAATGAGAGCTGTAAACTGCACTTTTACAGATCCCATTTTCTTTATTTCATTTTTTAATTTATTTATAAGTTTATCTGTTAGGGCGATTTGAATAAGGTTTTGATTTTCTAAATGAAATCGAATATTTTTACGGGAACCACTTAAGTCAACCTCTATTTCAGGTTCATCGTTTACATTTATTTCATTATTTACCGAACCCCCTATTTGATTATTTTCAGATTCGTCATCACTAATAACAATAGTTTCAATTTTTTTAATTTTAGCATGGATACATGGCACGATTTTATCAGCAGCTCTTTTTTATTTTTTATTATTTTTTTTATTATTTGTTTTATTATTTGTGTTATTTTTATGTATTTAGTAACATTTGTATTATTATTTGTGCTATTCTTATTCTGATTCTTATTATTATTAACATTTTTCACATTAATCATTTGAAATAATGTCTTTTTATTAATTTTAAATTGATTTAAATGGGTAGAGTGTTCCTTATAAAACTCTAAATATTCAATATCATGGGCGGTATCTCTTTTAAGGCAAATAAAAAAGTCGGTGCCACAAAATCTATGACCATAGTAACGTTCCATAATCTTATGGAAATTAGAGTTATGCCCAATTGCAGATTGGCAATAGTTTTTATATAATCGACCTGAGGAATATGTAAATTATTATCAATTGTTTATTATTATTTAAATCATATATGAATAAAATAATAATATATAAATGGGATAAAATTGTTAACTATGTGAATATTTTAATAAAAATTAATATTTCAATTCAATAGATATCGTAAAATTTCAATTCATAAAAAGCAAATATTTCTTTAAATAATTCATAAAAAGTAGATATTTCTTCAAATAATTCATAAACAGTAGATATTTCTTCAAATAATTCATAAAAAGTAGATATCTCTTTAAATAATTTAATAGATATCGTAAAATTTCAATTCATTAAAAGCATATCGTAAAATAATTCAATAGATATCGTAAAATTCCAATTCATAAAAAGCATATATTTCTTCAAATACTTTATTAAAAGCAGATATCTCTTTAAATAATTCAATAGATATTGTAAAATATTTCAATAGATCTCGTAAATTAATATTTCTATTCTTATTATAAATTAATGATATTTAAAGTAATATAATAATTATATTATAATACTTTACATATTATTAACTTATATCTTAAAAATTGTCATATGGTCGTCATTAAAAATAAATATTAAAAATAAATAAAATCTTACATTTTTTATAATATATTTCATCGTGAGCATCCACCAGCATGTCTTCCCAAGAAACGGGGGCATCACCAGAAACGGTGGCATCCAAAATAGAAGTAGGGACATTATCTACTATATCATCCAAAATAGAAGAGGGAGCATTATCCACTATATCATCTAAAATAATTATTGGGAAAGTTGCCGGAATCATATTATCATCATCTAAAATGTTTTTATATTTTGTAAATAAATAAATATTAAACTTACCGATAGATATGACCTCCTAAACATTTTCATTAATAGAAGTAAGAGTATCTTAAATAATAATTGTTTCAACATTATTATTACGAGCTAAAAAAATACTAATAAAATCATTTAATAAACAAATAGATTTTTACCAAAAACGTCATCCGAATTCAAAAGATCCTAATTTTCGGTTATATCGAACCGTCGAAATTTACTAAAAAATTAATATTAATAAATAATAAATAATAAATAAAAATTACCAATGGATGAAGTCTTACTTCTTAAAATATTATTTTGTTCTGCCATATTGAAATATTTGAATTAACTGTGACAGATTTTGAATTTGCATATGTTTATAAAGAAAATAATATAGGTGAGAGAATTTTACGCATGCATCCTTTACTGCGTAAGCATGTTTTCTTTGTAAATCACATACAAACAAAATGATGTATGTGTTTTCTTTGTAAATTACATTCTGCAAATAGTCAGGATGGACATTTTTAAATAAAATATTATTTGCTTTAGATATTTCCTCTGCAGATTTTGTCTTTGTTGGTACACCGCGGGCAAAACGACTGAAAACATCAACACACGTTAAAATATATTTATAACCCTTTTTAATCTTCGAATACTGTATCATCTCCATCAAATCCATCATTACTACAAGTAGGTAGTTAGTAGGACTCTGCTACAAAAAAAATATATGGAGGGTGTTCTCGTGATTATTTTCTGTGTGTATTGATTACTTAATGATGTAATTTTTTGTGTGCAATTAAATTTTTTGTGTGCAATTTAATTAATTTTTTTGTGTGTATTTTTTTTGAAAATTTTCGAAATTTTTTTTTTCGTGTTTTTGGCGCGATTTTTTTTTAAATTCAAATTTTTGAAACATTTTTTTAAATTCAAATTTTGGCGAATTTTTGAAATAAAATTGAAATATTATTTTGAATAAATGTTTTTTTCAATCACACTATAGTCAGGGGGTATTTTTGAAAAAGACTAAAATAAATTGGCTTGAATCGCCTAACGATAAAAAAAGTATAAAATTAAAATTGGCTCAAATCGTCTAAGATGAACACATTATAGTCAGGGATATTTTTAACTCGTAATAAAAAACAATGCAATATTTGGTCTCAATACTTTCTATAGGTAAATATAGGCATAAAATAAAAATGGCTTGAATCGCCTACTGATAAAAATTGACATGGGTATTTTATAGGCTTGTTAAAAAAAACACTTGAAATATTTGTTCACAAAATTTTCATAGGCAAATTTAGGCTCTAGATAAAAATAATTTAAAATACCTAAAGTAAATTAAGATAAATTAAAGTACATTAGGATACATTAGAGCATATTAAAGTAAATTAAGGTAAATTAAAGGGTCTAAAGTAAATTAAAGTACATAAGAGTATATTAAAGTAAATTTAGATAAATTAAGGTAAATTAAAGTATATTAGAGTAAACCAAGGTTCCTATAGTAAATTAAGATACATTAGAGTACATTAAGGTAAATTAAAGTAAATTAAAGGGTCGAAAGTCAATTTAAGTACATTAGGGTACATTTAAGTAAATTATGGTTCATAAAGTAAATTAAGATACATCAGAGTAATTTAAAGTACGTTAGAATAAATTTAAGTAATTAAGGTTCTTAAAGTAAATTAAGGTGCCTAAAGTAAAGTATGGTAAGTTAGGTAAGAATTTTTAAAAATAAATAGAGTCAACAGTTAAGTTACATAAGGGTAATGTTTACAGCTGAAAATTTTAAAAGCAGTTATATTAATCAAATTACATAAGGTAAGAATTTTTTAAAAGTAAATAGAGGGTCAAAAGGTAAGTTACATAAGGTAAGAATTTTTAAAGTTAAAGAGTCGACTATATTACATGATAAAAGTTATTAAATAAAATTTTTAGTATAGTTTTATCGATCAATTTTTATACATATTTTTAAATGATAAAATTTTTAACATAATTTTACAATGGAATTTTTTTATACATGATTTTTAAAGATGAAATTTTTAGGATAATTTTACAATGAAATTTTTATACATGATTTTTAAATAGAACTTTTAGTATAATTTTAACGATGAATTTTTTATATATAATTTTTAAATAATAAAATTTTTAGGATAATTTTACAATGAAATTTTTATACTTGTTTTTAATTGAAAATTTTTTTAATGTAATCAAATTTTTAGTATAATTTTTACTATGACTTTTTTATACATGTTGATAACGATCAAATTTTCAAAGAAATTTTTCAAAAACTTTTTTCAAAGAATTTTATTAAATTAAATTTTTGAGTTTCAGTGTTACATAGTATTGCCTAAAGTAGGTAGTAGTCATTCGCAAGAGCAACCCATCTCCTCCACTCTGCAGCAACCCATCCTTAATAATAATAATAATAATAATAATAATAATAATAATAATAATAATAATAATAATAATTTCAGAAAAAATAAAAAGTTAACTTACTTGGTATCAACTGCTGAACACTGATAACCCATACACAGTGAATAATTCATTAATAACTGAACAACAATCACTAGGTACTGTATACAAATAACTGAGTACTGTACAACTCTCTATATACATACTAGGCATTGAATAATTTACTTATTCATTAAAATGACATATTTAAATAATATTTACTCTTTGAACACAGATATTCAACCAACTTAACCCACTTAAAAATAAAATTTTCTCTCAATCATTTTCCCTTAAAATACTTGGTTATTCACACACTCACAATATGCTATCAATTACTTGTTACTGAACAAATCAATATCAATAACTAGTTACTGAACCAATAAATATTAATGATCGGTTACTGACCAACAAGTTTTGAAGTAAAACACATAAAAGGTTGACCAAAAGAAATACAAGTTTAAATTTAATTAACTTCTTCACTCTCTTTCACATCATTGATGTCTCGAAATTGGTAAATTTTTTGGTTGCTTATTTACTTTGTTGATATCAAGCGATAATTAATCAAATTCATTGAAACCAAATACATTGTTATATTTAATTGGTATCAACTTCTGAATACTGATACACAGTGAATAATTCATTAATAACTGAAAAACAATCACTAGGTACTGTATACAAATAACTGAGTACTGTACAACTCTCTATATACATACTAGGTATTGAATAATTTACTTATTCATTAAAATGACATATTTAAATAATATTTACTCTTTGAACACAGATATTCAACCAACTTAACCCACTTAAAAATAAAATTTTCTCTCAATCATTTCCCCTTAAAATACTTGGTTATTCACACACTCACAATATGCTATCAATTACTTGTTACTGAACAAATCAATATCAAAAAACTTTTACTTACCAAGGAATCTTTAAATAAAAGCACATAAAAATTTGAACAATCCAAAGAAATACAATTTCAATTACAAATTTTATTAACTTCTCCACTCTTTTATCGATCAGTGATGTCTCCAAATTGTTTGGTTGTTTAGTTACCTGATTACTATCAAGAAACTATTAATCATTGAAGCTCAATCAATTGTTGTATTTTCTCTGAATTAAAATTTATTTCTTTACAGTCTTGTATGTGATTTATTGAAATTATTTTGTAAAACTTGATAGTTTTGTTAAAAACTTTGAAATTTTTCTACTATTTTTGTAATATTTTGCGTCCAACAATGAACAATTATTAAAAGTTATTTTCAAAGATTAATGTCAACCTTTTCATTTAATTTGCACATGCCTTAAATAAATTAATTGCTAACACATCAAAAAATTACTTAAATTTATTTTTATAGATTTTCTAATCTTTTCACCCCAACTCTTATTGTTTACTGAATGATTAATTAATTAGTAAGTACAAGTAGTGGTTAATCTAATTGCTAGTGAAAAGATACTTGATTAGAAAAAGATACTTAAATTAATTTCTCAAAACATATATTACTTTCACAGTAATTGGAATAAATTTTCATATATTTATTGAAAATGATTCGACTCTTTAAATTATTAACTCAAAGATGTTAAAGGTTTGAATAAAACTTATATAAAAAAAAATATCTACCGCATTACTATAATCAAATAACTATAATTTCTGATACCATACTTCAATACATACATAGGTTCTTGTGTACTGATATCACTTACTGAAAACCCAAACTTATAAGAAAAATGTATGTGATTGTCTATTAGTCTTTGTAGAAATTATTTTTATTAAATTGTGTTTAGCTAGTGAATAGAATTTGATTAAAGTAATGGGAAAGATGTAAATTTTAAATAAATTTGATTAAATTTGTTAGTTCTTTAAATAAAATTTTTAAAAAGAAAGCTTCAACATAGTAGCAAATTTTAAAGAGAATAGTACTTATCAATTAAAAAATTAACTGAGTTGTACAATAATTGAAAAATTTATTAGATCATTTTTTAAAATTTTATAAGGTTGTTAGGTAATTGTTCTAGGTACTTGTTGAATGAAAATTAGTGTATGTTATCGACTGCTCACAGTATTTAATTCTACAATTTCCAGATAAATAATTATTAAATTCTTGATTCCTGGAAATAATCGTAAATATTTAAATTATTCAGAAAATTGTCAAAAAAAAACCTAAATAATGAGTAACAAAAAAGTTTTAAATACTAGTTAGTTTTAGTTTTTAATTTAATTGAATTACAAATATTTTAATAAAATCAAATAAATAGTAACATGAATCAAACAATTTCTTAGAACTGATATCTTATCGATATATCCTGATTAACCTTAAATCAATGAAAAAAGTAACAATTCAACCGAATAAATCTCTAGAAATCACCTTAAAATAAAATTCCTCTCTTGACCAATCAAATCCCCTTAAAAATATTATAAATTCGCCTCTCAACCAATCATTTCTCTTTAAATTACAATAATCCCACTATATTCATTATTTTCATAAAAATCACCAATATATATATATTTTTGATGGACACTTATGCATGAAGAATAGTTATTAAAAACAATAAACGCGCGCGCGTATGCAAATCCAACAAATATTATACTATAAATATGGTTGGATCTAATATAATATAACAAGTAGGAAGAATGTAGTAGAAAGTTCAAAAAATAAAGGAATGTAGTAAACAATACATTGAATAGATGAATAATTTGGTATAATGATTATAAGAAACATTTAGTTTTTATTTAATGTTAAATAAATTCATTAAATTTATGTTTGTTTTATATTAATTATTGCTTTTTATTTAATGTTGTAAATTTACGTTTAGAAATAATAATCATTTTTTTTGATATATTATTATTATTTTTGAATTTAAAGTATATTGTTGTCAATAGTTACAATTGAATAAATTATTTTAAATAACTTAACATGTGGATAACAATTATTTATAACCATAAGTTTCTAAAGATATTATTCAAAATACTTTTATTTTGTCAAAAAGTTCTATTTGAGTATAAAACTAAATCAAATATTCTATTTACTAATCAATAAAAAATTATTTTAACTAAATTTAAAATACAAGTTCAAATAATAGAATAATTTTAGAATTTAAAATAATATGTTGTCAATAGTTACAACAAAAACAAATATTTAAATATAAGTTTTATCGAAATTAATTACATTTAGATAATAATTCTTAATAGCAATAAAATTCATTAATTTTCATTTAAAATATATCATTCAATGTGTTTTTAATGTAAGAAACTTATATTTGTTTTCTAATATCTAAGTATTTGATGTATATTCGCTGGATTTGATAAATATTGGCCGGATTTGCATACGCGCGCGAGTTTATTGTTTTTAATAACTATAAGTGTCCATCAAAAATATATGCATTGCAAGAGATTTATTCGGTTGAATATCGATGTGTCGGTGATTTTTTATGAAAATAATGAATATAACTGGGATTAATAGTATTTTTAAGGGGATTGAGTTGGTTGAATTTATAAGATACTTAGGAAAATTGTTACTTTTTTCATTGATTAAAGGTTAATCAGGATATATCGATAAGATTTCAGTTCTAAGAAATTGTTTGATTCATGTAACTATTTATTTGATTTTATTAAAATATTTGTAATTCAATTAAATTAAAAACTAAAACTGACTAGTATTTAAAACTTTTTTGTTACCGATTATTTAGGTTTTTTTTTGACAATCTTTTGAATAATTTAAATATTTACGATTATTTCCAGGAATCAAGAATTTAATAATTATTTATCTGGAAATTGTAGAATTAAATACTGTGAGCAGTCGATAACATACACTAATTTTCATTCAACAAGTATCTAGTAAAATTACCTAACAATCTTAAAATTTTTAAAAATCTAACAAATTTTTTTTTCAATTATTTTTCAACTCAGTTAATTTAATTAATTGATAAGTACTATTTTCTTTACAATTTGCTACTGGGTTGAAACTTTTTTTAAAATATTTTATTCAAAGTACTATTTATTAAAGATATATCAAGACTTGTCAAAAATTATAAAACTTTAGTAATTTTAATAAGTATTACTCAATAACTACTATTTTCTTACCAATTTGCTGAAGGTCTTATTTTAAAATTTCTTCAAAGTACTAACATTATTTACAAATTAATGAGTTTTATTTAAAATTTAACATCTTAAAATATTTCTCACAACTTTAATCAAATTCTAATCACATGATAATCATAATTTTTGTATAAGTCTTATTTTTACAAAAACAAGTATTTTACAATAATTAAACATACATATTTGGATTTTTAGTAGATTTTATCGGTATCTATAAGTACCTGTTCCGTGTAGTTTTTTAAGCTTTGTTAGAAATTCAACTTATTTAGTGGTTGGTCGATAATCATTTAATTTCTAGTAATGTGGTAGATATTATTTTTTTTTATATCAGTTTTATTCAAACCTTTAGCATCTTTGAGTTAATAATTTTAAGAGTTGAATCATTTTTAATAAAAGTATGAAAATTTATTCCATGTACAATGAAAGTAATATATGTTTTGAGAAATTAATTTAAGAATATTTTTCCAATCAAGTTTCTTTTCACTAGCAATTAGATTAACCACTACTTGTACTTACTAATTAATTTATCATTCAGTAAACAAAGATCAGAAAATCTATAAAAATAAATTTAAGTAAATATGTGATGAGTTAGCAATTAATTTATTTAAGGCATGTGCAAATTAAATGAAAAGGTTGACATTAATCTTTGAAAATAACTTTTAATAATTGTTCATTGTTGGACGCAATTAAAAATATTACAAAAATGGTAGAAAAATTTCAAAGTCTTTTAACTAAGTTTTACAAAATAATTTCAATAAAACACATACAAGACTGTAAAGCAATAAATTTTTATTCAGAGAAAATACAACACTTGATTGGGCTTCAATGATTAATAGTTTCTTGATAGTAATCAGGTAACTAAACAACCAAACAATTTGGAGACATCAATGATCGATAAAAGAGTGGAGAAGTTAATAAAATTTGTAATTGAAATTGTATTTCTTTGGATTGTTCAAATTTTTATGTGCTTTTATTTAAAGATTTCTTGGTCAGTAAACAATTTTTGATATTGATTTTTTCAGTAACTAGTTATTGGTAACATATTGTGAGTGTGTGAATAACCAAGTATTTTAAGGGAAAATGATTGAGAGAAAATTTTATTTTTAAGTGGGTTAAGTTGGTTGAAAATCTGTGTTCAAAGAGTAAATATTATTTAAATATGTCATTTTAATGAATAAGTAAATTATTCAATACCTAGTATGTATATAGAGAGTTGTACAGTACTCAGTTATTTGTATACAGTACCTAGTGATTGTTGTTCAGTTATTAATGAATTATTCACTGTGTATCAGTATTTAGAAATAGATACCAAGTAAATATAACAATGGATTTGGTTTCAATGAATTTGATTAATTATCGCTTGATAACAACAAGGTAACTAAGCAACCAAAAAATGTATCAATTTGAAGACATCAATGATCGATAAAAGAGTGAAGAAGTTAATAAAATTTAAACTTGTATTTCTTTTGTTCAACCTTTTATGTGTTTTATTTCAATATTTATTGGTTCAGTAACTAGTTATTGGTAACATTTTGGGTTTATAGTAAATAACCAAGTATTTTAAGAGGAAATTATCGATGAGGAACAAGTTTATTGATATTTTCAAGGGGTTGAGTCGGTTGAATATTATTATTTAAAGGGTAAATACTATCTAAATGAATATTTTTATGAAAAAAAAAACATTTAATAGAAGAATAATTGTTCAAAATTGGATAAATTTTTAAAAATAATTGAAAAATGTTTGACTTTAACAAAATAATTTTAATGATTTCAATAAAATACAATAATCAAATACAAAATTTTATTCAGAAAAGAGGTCTTTCTAACTACTCAGTAACTAAACAACCAAGTGATTTACAGGTATAGAGACATTAATGATGTGAAAGAGAGTGAAGAAGATTTTATTAATAAATTTGTATTTTTACTTGTATTTCTTGTTATTGATTTACTTTTATTTAAAGTTTTGTTGGTATGTAACCAAATATTTATTTGTTCAGTAACTAGTTATCGGTTACCTAATATGTATACAAGTAACTGGAATGAAGTTCCCGACTGGAAAACCTCAACATGTAGTGGATAGAAGTGGAAAATATCCAATCTTATTCTTCAAGAGCGGAAAATGCAGGGTAATGGGTTGCAAAAAACCATTACATGAAGGAGATCTCAAATATTAGATTCAAGATTAACAAATTCAATCATTATCTTTGAATATTGACATGAGTTGTCGAATCAACTTGTATGATTTGTCTACAACAACAGAAAACATATACGAACCGGAACTGTTTCCTGCATTAAGACTTGTCAAGTATAATCCACTTTGCGTGAATGTCTTTGCAAGCGGAAAAGTCGTTGTCATGGGGATAAAAACACTGGAATACAACAGTCTAGTACAAGAAATATTTAATTTTATAAAATCTAAAATTAATAATCTTAATACCGGCGAAGAAATACTAGATTATTTATTAAGCACTGATTGTGTTTAAATAGATAAAGACGATTGTAAAAATTAATAATGATCGACGAGCAAGAAGCATACGTATTCGAAACAATTCTGATGAAGATGGAAGAACTGTTTTCGAATATGAAGAACAAACTTTCCTATTGTTCTCCTGAATACTAGTCTACACGGATCTATCAAATGACAGGAATTAACATTGAAGAAATTGTACGGATGCACTACGAATCAGTTCAAGGATCTGGTTTGAAATGTTTAGATGACTGCATTGTTTGTGCAGATCCCTCAATGTTGACTTGTCCATTTAGATGCAGATGCTGCAGGGACTACAAAAAGAAGGAAGTTGTACATATTTTGTTGGCTGGGCTAAGAAGAGCTTACTATAAGCAAATTTGTGAGGATGTAAATAAATTTTGATCTTTTACGAGTTTATTTTATGTGTTTATAGTTTTTTATAAAGATTTTAATTGGTTGAATTAATATTATTAATATTATTATTATTATTATTATTATTATTATTATTATTATTATTATTATTATTATTATTATTATTATTATTATTATTATTATTATTATTATTATTATTATTATTATTATTATTTTATGATAACAATATCATTTTTTATTCAATTATAATAGTTTTATGTATAAAATTTTAAATAATTTAAAACATTACATATTTTATCATAAAAATTTAATAATTATTTTGTTAAAAATTTTATTAAAAAAATATTTCAAAAATCCAACTAAAATTTTCATATAAAATACTTTAATTAAAAATATGTAATGCTTAAAAAATTAAATTTTAAAATGCACTTAAAATATCATCTTAAAAATATATTTAAAATTTTCGAAAAAATACACAACTTAAAAATTTTCGAAAAAAATACACACAAAAAGAATAATTAAATTGCACACAAAAAATTACCTCATTAAGTAATCAATACACACAGAAAATAATCACGAGAAAACCCCCCCTTATATTTTTTATGTAGCAGAGTGCTACTAACTACCTACTAATACCGAATGTCTTATATGCACTTTTTGGAAATCTTTTCCGCATCGGTTTGTTTAAACTGTACGAAAGCTGAACTGACAATCGAATTTGGGACTCTTTTCTTTAACGTTGCCACTTCACCGAAACCTGCTTCGTCTACTGTGTTCGTCCAAATCTTCTCCATTACAACAAGATGATTTTAATTTGACATTTTTTACTAACGATAACAAAGGTTTTCGATGTTTATTCAACACTAGTTTTTTAGATTTACTGATTTTAATTTTACCTCTGACTACTTTTAGTATAATTTTGAGAAAATTATCGACAACAAAATTTGGAAATGATTGTAAAATAGACATTCTTTTCATACTCGATGCCTTTAACAATGCATTAAAATATGGAAAACTCCTATGAATATTTACAATTTTAACTCTGTTCTTTTTACAACTCCTTTTAATAGGTTTAAGGTTTATTGAAATCAGATTAATTGAGGGCAAATTCTCGGTTATTAGTTTTCTAGATTGTGTATAACTAGTTTTTGGTAGAACTTTTTCAGTCTTTATTTTCTTTTTAATAGATTGTCTAAGTTTTCTGACATTTTTAAGCATGGATTTCATAAATATATTTACATGTTAATGTTTTCAACTTTGTTTATAAATCATGGCACCTTCTTTATTGAAAATATCTGTTTTTACCCGTAAATCGTCATTGTATTGTTGAGTGAAATCAAGAAATATATATCCATGTGGTGATTTTGTAGCATCTTGAAATGCACTGATAAGAAAATTACGATTATTAGGGTATGCTTGTCGAGCAAGAAAATCAATAACTGTTGCATCTCTAGGATTCTTGAAAATAACTAAATATTGAATATTTAAATTCCTTGTTCGATGTGTGTCACCCTGATGAAATAGATTTTGAGTAATAAAAATCATAGTACCACCAACATGTCAACTGATTTTTGTGAATAAATTATTAAAATCCTTTTCTTTATTAGCTTCCTGATAAAAATCATTGATAATGATGACATCCTCTTTCCTTAATCGACTTGACCAGTTTTTATCAAAACCCTTTACTATTTTCATGTTTTTCAATTTACAGATTTTATCTTGAGTTAATCCATGTTCTTCATCTGCACCCCTATGCCAATAAATCATGTTGAATTTTGTTTGGAATAAATTTACACACAAACATAGTTTTACCACTACCACTTGGTCGGACGATTTGATATACAACATCATTTTTAATTCCATTATTAATTTGTATAATTATAGGTTTTTGTTTATATTATATAATTTAATGAACTCTTTCTAAAAATCATATATATAGAATAATATTTCATTATTGTTTTATTATGTTATAAAATATAAATTATAAAAGAACGTTTCCGAATGGTAAACCCCAGCAAATTGTTGATAGAAATGAAAAATACCCTAACATATGCTATGCAGAAGAAAAATAACATTCGATATGGTAAATTTATTATTTCTTATTATTATTTTATTTAGAAGAATATGAAGCAATGATAATTGATAGAATAATATTTTATTATCTTCAAATGAAGGAGATTTTAAAGAATCAAGAGCCGTCAATGTTTCCACAGCTCATATTTAATGAGACCAGAATACAGATTTCAGAACTATTCAATCAGGCTCTATTGGACAATAAATTCAACAGAATGGAAACGGAAATGGCAACTGAATACCCTTGTATTCTAGATTGTAGTTGCTGCAATTTCTGTTACCAGCGATATGTTGAATGGAGCCTAGTCAAATCCATAAGGAATTTTTATAAGCTTCAACTATTAAGAAAATAAATGTTTAGTGTTAACGTGTTTTTGATTGTTTTTGGATTGTTGTTGATTTGTTTTTGTTTTATTTTTAGTAATAACAAGTTTTATTAGTAATGATTTTATACTATATTTTTTTATATAGTAAACGAAATAATAATAATATTAATAATAATAATAATAATAATAATAATAATAATATAATAATAATAATGTAACACATGATAATAATAATAATTTAACACATAATAAAAATAATAATGTAACACATGATGATACAACACATAATAATAATAATAGAAATAATAATAGAAATACATACATGCAATATCGATGCAACAAGGATTCTGATTGGTTAATCAGTATCTATCAAAGTATAAAACTCGTCAACACCTTATAATGATCATAAATCAAACATGACCAAGAAAATAGTGAGCTCTGCTATAAGTGTCCAACCAGTTTAGATGTTCCACAATTATAAAATGTATTTTTTAAAGGTGCCTATCAATATGCAATTGGTAAATCCAGTCAAACTCCATCGAACTCAATTTCAATCTCTCACTGGAACACTCTCAATGATAGATATCAAGGATAGTGATACGTTTTTCAAAAAGATCAATTCGCATTTTAAATGTAATGAAAATGCATTCTTCACCAGTCAATATACCAGATATTATGATGCATTTACAAAAATAGGTTTCAAAGAACAGGAAAACTGGTATTTAACAATAGCAATAAAATGATATAAAGCTGATCAAAATGATGTGCTTTCTCCAATATGCAAAATTGTTACTCTAGAATTTCACAATTATTTTAATTTATATTTTAGTGTTTAATGTGGATGTTGATAAATGTATTTAAACAGATTTTGTTTTCTTTACAACATATTTTATAAACAAAATTATAATTAGTTTTAAAATTGTTTAAAAATGATATCTGAAAAAGGTAAAATATAAAATATAAAATAATTAATTAATTTTCGTTTAGAATATTTAATAAACTTTTTGTATGATAAACTCGAAGAAATAATCGGTGTAAAAATTAGAGATATGTTGACTGTAGTTGAAGCATTGGGTAAAGAAAATTCATGTTGTGATTCAGAATGTCAGAGTGATGATGATGAAGAAATTGTTAATGATGAAAAAATTGTTAATGATGAAGAAATTATTAATAACGAAGAAATTGTTATTGAAGAAAATACTGAAATTATTAATAATGAAGATACTAAAATTATTAATGATAAAGAAACCCCAATTTTTGTTGAGCCTAACGAATTAAAGATTTGCGTTGACCATGTTATAGAAAATATAATGATAGAATATTGTGGTGATGAAGCATGTACATGTAATAATCAATAAATCTTTAAAACCTTTGTTTTTTATTAATAATTCAGTTAATAACAAAGAATAATACATTTATGATAAACTTTATTACAGATAAATGACCGATGCTCCAGTTAACAGTTTTAATAAAAATTTCCAATTTGAAATATAAATATCTGAACGTTTGGCTTCTGCGGAAACTTGAATAATTGTTACCCATCCACCGTTTCTTCTACCCATGGATCAATTTTTGTTTCTATTACCTAATTAATTATAAAAATTAAAATAATAATATAAGGTAATATACCTCTATAGACCATTGGAAATAATTTTCATAGTCTGATCCGAATTTTAATATCATGTGTTTCATATACATTTATCCTACTATTATTGCATCCATTTATTTTTTCATATAACTAAATGTCGATTGGAATGAATTTTTCTTTTATTCCAATGTTGGCAAATTGAGAATAGGCTCAAATGGAATATCTTCTAAGATTTTCTCGGTACGGTTGACCATGAATTTTATGTTTTTAATGATATCATCATCATCTCCATTATTAGCAACCAGCTCATTAAACAAAATTATAAAAAATTTAGCTTCTGGCATTTTATAAAAATGTTTGGAGGTCTAAGCTTATTTATACTATATTCAACCAATCAGAATCATGCATGGATGTCTTTATTTAAGAAAATATGTAAAAATATGTAATGGAAATGTGAATATTGATGATTTGTTGCTACTGTTAACAGGTTGCAACGGCTATTGAACTTCTTTCATTATACAATTGAACTGATCAGTTGTTTTATTAGAATAAACTTTTATACTATATTGAACTTGATTTATCATTTTTTCATTAAGTTTTCGATTTTCATTCAATTCGATTATTGATTTTCTTAATTCATTTTTGATAATACTTATGGTCGTATTTAGATATAGAATATCATCATATATTGTGTTTCGAGCTCTTTTTAAAGTTTCACATGTGAGTTCAAATCGTATTTCTAAATTTCTCATTCTTTCAGATAATCTTTTGACTGGAGTTTTCAAATATCTAGGCTTATCTATACAAAATATCCATCAACACGGCGGTATCAGGACATACATCTTGTTGAATTTTACCTTGAAAGGTTACAACAATCGAGTTAACCATATTAAAGTCTAATATTATTATTAAAATTTCTTTAATCATTTTCAAGTTTATATAAATTTATAATTATTGTTTAAAGCTAAACGTTTGTGTGTTTAACTTCTCGTTGGTTTAAATTAGTATAAAACTAATTGTTATTTCAATTTTTTATCATTATAATGGATGTTATTGTACCGAGCGCAGTTCAAGCTATGACAAAAATTGAACATTATGGTAATTAATAATAATTATTATTATTTTTACTTGTTTTATAGATGATTATTTTAAAGTTATCAAAGAACGTCTGGAATTCTATAATCCAGATATTCATGAAATATTGAAGGATAAGCCAGAATCAATGATTCCAGACTTGGTCTTTAATTATACATCAATATGAATATTTTCCGTAATCGATGAGTTCTATGGGATATCAAACAAAACAAAATGTTAAAGGATATGGAACCCGAATATCCATGTGGTGATGATGTCATTACTGCACCGCTCGATATCGGAAGTATGTGGAATGGGCTTTGAATAAAACTCTTCGGCAATATTATTATAGAAGAATTATTTCTTTTTAATAAAAGTTTTTGTTGTTAATGACTTTGTTTTTATTATAGTATAATAATAATAAAAAAAAATAATAATAATAAAAAAAATATATTAACAATTAAAACACTAATTATAAAAATAAGTAGTAAATTTAAATTAAAAATTTTTAAAAAATACTATGACATTGAGAAATTGTGAATGACCTTGAAAATTATGATGACTAATCCAATGACCTTGAATGAGTCATTGTCTATGTTTAAATGACCTTGAAAAGATTTGAATGACCTTGAAAATTATGATGACTCATCCAATGACCTTGAATAAGTCGTCGTCTTTGTTTAAATGACCTTGAGAAAATTTTGATGAGAAATTGTACTTTTTAACTTATAAAAAAAATTTTACGGGGGGTTATATGTCTTTGTCCCAGCGGGCTGGTGGGGTAGCAGGCTTGTATCCCAGTACTTAAAACAATTTGTGGAAAATGTGAGAGATACCGAAATTATGACGTTCACGGATGAACGAGCAGGTGAACTTATGAAGCTTATGGCAAAAATCAGAGATCGATGAGAGGAACGGAACCTATAAGAATGAAGGTAAAATCACCTAACGGCGATAAACAATTAATTGAAGTGGACCCAGATTGTAAGGTAAATGATTTAATAAAATTAATTGATCAGCACATCTTGATAAAAGTGAGAGAAAACAGTGATGACGAATGATGGAAGATATTATATTAATGTATAATGAGAATTTTTTGGAGGATGATGATCAAACCCCATTATATAGCCTAGTTATATAGGAAGACGGACAAACAATAAAGGTCATATCAATGGACGAACCAAATCGTGGAAACAAAGACTCGAAGACAGACAAAATTGAAAAGTAAAATGGATCGAATACTAGAAATATACAACGTATGGAGAAAAGACGAGGAATTATTCCGGAAAATATTATTTCTTCATGATAGAGATTGTAAACCAACGTCGTGGATAAAAATATGGGATGAGGAATTAGGTTGTTGAGATTTAAAACAACATAATGTAGAGCAAAAATGGACTGAATATATTCCGAGTGAAATATCAGAGGACTTCTTGAAAGAGATCAGAGATGAATCGTGTGAGGAAAAAATTCCCTTTTATATGGACGAGCTCAGAATGGCTACCAGAAGAAGACAAACAATTACGAGAGGACAGTATGTCGAGAGGGAGACCAAAAATAAATCGAGCAGAGCCAAAACCAAAATCAAAAGAACAACTACAAAATGAGAGCATCAAAATAAAAATAGATAAGCTCAATCAAGTAGCAAACTAAGTGCAACGTAGAACGCCCATGAGAAAACAGGGAACGCAATGAATAAATTAACTAGTATCAGATGTACTAGCCTTGGCCAATCCACAGATAAAAAGAGTGTTAAAGAGACAAAACATTCAACCGGAACCAAAATAATTATGGGCTCTCTTGAGGCCAATATTAACCAAAATCAAGTAGTTCCACTACCAGAATCCGATAAAGGAAATGTGTATATATTGGTAATAACTGATTACTTAACGAAATTTTGAGAGGCATTCGCAATACCGGATCAGAAAGCAAAACCAATTGCCAAATTTTTAGTTGAGGAAATATGTTGTCGATATGGTTACCAAATCAAATTTTGACCGATCAAGGAACCAATTTTATAAGCGAAATACTGAGCAAAGTGACAAATTATTTCCGAATCGCTAAATTGAGAACCTCACCATATCATCCACAAACAAACGGACAAAACGAAAGATTCAACGGAATATTGATTGAAATGATCTCAAACTATGTGAGCAAACACTAGAGAGATTGGGATGAATATATAAATTTATGTTTAATGGCCTAACAAATGTCAATTCACTCAGCAACAAAGATGAGCCCGTTCAAACTAATGTATGGAAGAGAATGCAATATTCCGATGGATCTGGAATATCAACCTCAGTCTCACAATACATGGAAATTGATGATTATGTCACTAAATTTAAAGAAAGAATGCAAGAAGTTTGAAAAACTGCCGGAATGAATATTCGCTTTAACCAAGAAAGTTATAAAGATTTACAGGAAAAACAGAGAAATGTGCAAGAACATCAATTTAAAATCGGAGATTGGGTGATAATCGAAACACCAGAAATCATACTAGGAACTGCGAAAAAAGTGCACAAACGGAAAGGTCCCTATGAAATCATCTATGTTAACGAAAATAACGTAAGAGTAAAATTGGTTAATAATCCACTAGTTAGACCAATCTTTGTAAATGTAAGCCGATGCAAAGCTGTAGCGAAAACCAGAAGCTAGGAAAATAATGACGAGATCTCAAACAAGGCAAATATGTATGCTGAGACGAGTCACAAACGAGGAATGGGATCTTAACCCAAAACCCAAAGCCGACGATGTAAAAATGGAACATGTCGTAAAAATAAACCTAATCGTAGAAATAACAAAAGAAATAATGCCAGAATGGGCAAAGGACAGGAGTTTTCTTGAGATATTGGACGGAATTACATCAATGATGAGAGATTATGCCAAAGAAAGTTAGATCAGACAGAAATGGCTGTAATAATGGACAGAATGCCTGTATTATCTACCTGCACAGATTCAGAAGGAAACGCACCATTACATCACAGTTTGATAACTGAAAATGAAACGCGATCGTTAGGAATAATTAAGCTAATGGAAAAATGTGGACCACACACGAACCTGAGAAATTCAAGAGGTCAAACACCGTTAATGATTGCAGCCGCAGCTGATGCAACTAAAGAAGTTCTGAGAGAATTAATTAGAACAGGTTCAGTACTCAAAGAAAAAGATGAAAAAGGATGGACAGTCCTTACTTATGCCACGAAATCAAAGAAAGTTATGGCAATGGAATTTATAATGGTCAATGCAACAAAAGAGGATTTAAAAGTATTATGGCCAAATAGATATCTGATGGAGGATGCAATAATTAGAGGTCATGATCAAGCAGCAGCCTCATAAGTCAAATGGACAACAGGACGTTGTAAAACCAAAATTCTAAATGTAAATGAATTTGAAGAGCATGAGAATATATTTTTGCAAAAAGCAATCAAAACTAGACGAAATTTACCAAAAACCATAAAAGCACTTCTAAAAAGAAAAGAGATAAAATTCATCGACAATGAAAATGAATCAGAAAGAATTGGATCGGGAAAGGAGGAATTCGCAAAGGAAACAAGAAAATTCATTTGGATGGAAAATTGAACTAGACGAAATCGAGAAAGACAAAGAAAACATCATCGAAAAATATGACGAAATTATCAGATCAATAAATTTCGAGGACGACATTTCCAAGAACACCTTGGATGGTGAAAATAACGACGAAAATGATAAAAACGATGAAGATGACCAAGGAGACACTGAGGACAACGAGAAACAAGATCCAGAATTAACCAGCGAAAAGAAACTGCAATCAGATTCAAAGGAAATCGAAAACCAGTATTTAACCGAAATTATAAATGATGAAAAACAGACGGTAAAACTACAAAAGAATCAAAATCGACAGACCCTACTACAAGGATTATTAATATTAATAATGTCAATTAATCTAACGGAAGCAAAAGAATTTCCTAATGAGAAATTAGAAATGGTAATCGAAGTTAAAGAAACTCGAATAATAATCACGAATACTGGAAAGCTACAAATTAATATGATTTGTATAACCTCAGAACAGATAAACTGCCATTGCGAAACATGGAATCTGAAACAGAATCAAACTTACGTATTCGAGGATTCAACCAAAAATTCAAAGTAAAAAATCTGCATAATTGGTATAAAGAGCTATAAATGTGAAATAAGAAAGAACGAGGAAAACGCGATCAAAACAGCTCCTGCAACGCAACAGAAACACAAATTAAAAATTCAAGTGGAAACAAGTGTGGATGCAATAAAAATAACGAATATAGGAAACGAGCAAATCCACAAAATTTGTATTGATAACGAAAAAGAATGTAGAAAAGTGAGACTAAACAAAAATCAACAATATCAATGGGACGATTTAGCTGAAAATATGGATTATTTAATTTGTGTAGAAAACGAGAATGGTATGATATGCGAATCAACCAAAACCTTGAGCAGAGAAAATATACCAAAAATAATCAAAACTACTTCAAAATCAGACTGGAGTGTCAAAGAAAATGTCAAAAGAGAAATCGGAGCTTTCATTCTGAAAATTATGAACAATAGAGAAAGAATATGTATCCGTTTAACGGAAAACTCAAGAATAAGTTGCAACTTCACTACTATGGACAATGATGAACAATTTACCATTCAAGAAAGAGTCAATCATCGTGCCAAATAAAAGATAACATTTGTAAAGATATTATGGCAGTAACAAACGAAGTACGATTTCAAGTTATACCAGGAATCAACCATGTACTTATGAAAAGTAATGGTGATAGAGGAGTAGATAAAATATGCATGAGAAATGTCGAAACTACATGCGTGTCAATGGGATTGAATAAGAAACAACCATATTTGTGGGGAAATTTAGCGGAGAATTCGATGCACATAATATGCGCAGGAAATAAAGAAAACGTGGTATGTGTACCAATAATAACACTTAAAAGAAAAGAAAGTCCAAGAAACCAGACCATCTATTCAACCAGGAAATCCAGAGAAACTACTGTCAAAAACTCAGCAGACTATTATCAGAGAGCGAAAGCACAAAAAGAACAGGAACTCAACTTGTCCAGAAAAGAGACTGTATAAAAGAAGTGCTAATAATAGTAGTGCCAGATCAGGAACATATGACGTAATTATGATTCACTAAAGTATGCATTAGAGACGAAAGAGAAGAGAAGAGCTGGAAAATGAAAACTGAATGCCAAAAAATACGTGATAAAAGATATCTACAACACCAACTGTTGACAAAGGAAAAAATGGAATTTACCTAGTATGTGTTTATAAAGAGAAGCGAAACAAACCAATATGCCAAATAGTGCCCAGATATAAAAAATTTATAAGACTACCAAAAAGAAAGCAACTAACCGGAAATGAAACAACAACAATTAAAACTACAACAAACCGACGAAAGAAAAATATTAATGTTAACCATGGACATATCTCAATGGAGGAAACCCACCAACTCCTCAAAGCATTCAGAAACGCTCAACAAGTTGAAACCGAAATAGCAACCACGACTATAGTTGAATAAACAAAGTCAGGAAAAACAGATTAAACAAAATTGCGATCAAAATGATATGGATAACATTTGCAGTGGTAAGTACCATAGTGGCACTAATAGTAATTCAGCATTGGAAAGTCACCAAAAAATGTACATCAAAACCAAGAAGACGAGGAAATTGCCAACAGTGGAAAAGTTCTAATGTGATATCTCTGTAGAACATCCAGAAATCTGGAGGAATGACGACTATTCAAGTGGACTCTGGATAAAAGAATTGCCGATAATAAACCATGACGGGATAGCCTAGTGAGATCGATAGAAGAGAGGAATCCAAAGAAATCCTAGCGTGGTATGATTGAATAGAAAATCCTCCCGTACTCGAGGAAGAGCAGGATTCTTCAGAAGGCAGCTCGTAGATGATCATAAAATGCCTTGTATATAAATTGTAAAATGTATTAAAATTCTGTGAATAGTAGATAATCGAAACGCCTATCGTTAAACTAAAGTTATTATATCGCCCGGTAACCTATTACCCAATAAAACTATAAACATATCGATGTATAAAAGTAGAATCAATATACCGTAGTGTAGAAATCACGTATGATAATAGATTTAAATTAAATCATTTATAAAATGAACAGCCAAGTATGCCAAACAGACGCAGATGGACAATACAAACAACGACAAGCGAAAATAGAAAGGCAATTCAAACAAATAAGAGCAGAAAAGATGGCGATTAAAATCTACGAAATATTATTCAAGACCAAAGAAGAAGAAATGAATAGAAAAACCTTAGAACTGGAAGTAAAAACTCTGGAACTGGAGGTCAGAAAGACAGCTCTTAAAAATAGTACGAAAACAAACCAAGTAGTATTCGACCAAGAGATGGAGGAAGTTAATTCGAAAGCAGAAAAGCTGAAACAAACGATCAGTGATTTGAAGGATTACATTTGTGGATTGGAAACAAGACGTTGCCATTTAGCCGCACTACTGCAAGATGAGCAGGACCGAGTCTAGCAATTAAAGACTCAGAACCACTGGATAAGAGAAAATCAACAACAATTGCTCGACGAGTGGAAACAAGAAAAAAAGCGATAATGACAAATTATTACAGGCCATGAATTTAAGCACGCCAGAGCAACGTAGAGCGATGCAGCTGAAAAAACAAGCAAGACAATGGAAGATCGAATACAAAAAGCTCAAGCAACAAGAATCACGCGAAAGTAAAATGAGATTCTACAAACAGGAATGGGATAGTGAAAGAGATCGATGTAAAGCCGTAAATGAAAAGTTGGAAAAATGCAAACTTCAGCTCAATAAAGCAAGGGGTCAAAATCCAAACAAAAGGGTTTCAGAACCCATTGAAAAGCAAAAAGAAAAGTGTTGGAGCACATAAAAATGCAAGCGAAAAATTGGAAGCGAAGAATTGGAAGCTAAAATATGAGCAAGAATTCATAAAAAATCACAAACTAAAGTTTCAGGTCGAAAAGCAAGAGGTAGAAGCCGAACAGTTTTATGAAGCGAAATATATGGATGTGAGGCAGAGTTGGCAAGCGGACAAGAAAACAGCGAAAGAAACCAGAATAAAATTGGAGCACAAAGTCACTACATTCGCCATCAAGCCCGTAACTGGAAAATACAATCCCAAAAGGCTCATTAAGATATTGGAATAATGAAAGAAGCGTCGAAAGAGTGGGAAAATAAAATGGATAACATTACGGAAAATACAAATTATTTAGCTCGTCTGTTGGTTGAAGAAGTGGAAATATCGGCAGAATTATGGACAGAAATAATACAGATAAAGAATATACCGCCAATGATGCTGTTGCCGTTTTTTTCAATACCCCTAGTGGGAAATAGTAGAGGTTTCCCCGAACAAGACGAAACCTGGGTGTAAATAGCCGACGAATGGACATGTAAAAAATTGTAAAAATTTAAGTATATGAAAAGTTTATTAAAGAAAAATCAAAAATCAAAAAATATAAAAACCCAAAAAATGTGAATGTAAATGTGTATACAGATATATATAAAACGAGAATGGAAAATTAATAAAGTATTTTACAGAAAAATGAATTATTGGAACCCACACAGGAGATTTGAAAGCAAAGAGGTGAAGGAAAAACAACTACAAGAAGGCATGAATGAATTAGTAGCTGCATTAATACCCAAGGAAAATCACTGACCTTTAAATGAAGACCCTCTAAACTTTTATAGAAGAAAATGGAAACAAGAAGAAGAAAGATTACGTCACCAAATCCAACAACAAGAGGCAGAGACTAAAAGATTTCAACATCAGAACTATCAAACCCATAAACCGCTAAGGATAGTGAGAAGAGCACTGACGGAAACAAAAATGAGCCTCAGAAGCGAACAAGGCATAAATCACGAAATTAAAAGACAATCCAAACAGCGGAAATTGAATGAAATATTAGAGGAGTACTGAAAAGACGAATCAAGTCAGCTAAAAAAGAGCCAAAACCAATCAGGAATACGTTAAAAAATTAGAAAACAAAAACGACAAAAATCACAAAAAGAAACAATTTCTGAGGAAAGAAAATCGAAAATTAACAAAGATTATCAAACGGCAAGACCGATGAGTGTTCCGATGACACCTTTGTCGTGGAAGTAAGGGCCTCAACATCGGCACCACCACCGGAACCGACGAATATAGTAACCGAGCAAGATCGAAAATGGCCATCACCGGCAAAACCGAGGCCAGGCAAGCACAAGAGGGCCCAAAATCGAAAATTGAAAGAGGCTCGATTATTAGGACAGTTCACCCATCTATTTGACCTGGATTAAGCATTTTTTTTCGTAATTTATGTACAGTTTACTATTGATTGTAATTTAAATTAAAAGTTTCTTGTTTTTCTAAATCTTATGATTTTGTTAATTTACAATTAGTTTTATATTGTTCCAAGGTTACTAAAAGGGGTAAAAGATAATATCCTTGTATATCACTAATGTTTAGTTGTTGTTGATAAAAGAATCCCGTGAATATTGACATTAACCAGTATCAAAATCCTCTATATTCATCAATAATCCTCTTTAAAATGCATGTGATAATAATAAAAATATAACATTTTCCAAGTATAGAATATTTGTATAAAAGGTTTTATGTATTTTTAAATGTGTGTATTATTATTTTCTATATATATAAATATCTGACAAAATTTTACTAAGTATTTAAAAACTTTAAAAATAAAATTTAAGTTTTGGATTGGAAAACTTTATTCTGTAGATTTTGAGTTTGGTAAATTTTTGATTTGGGAAACTTTTTCTAGGGATTTTAAGTTTTGGGACATATTTAAATTGGAATAATTTTCCTATTGGAAAGATTTTTCTAGATAATATCCTTGTATATCCTCAATGTTTAACTGTTGTTGATAAAAGAATCCCATGAATATTCATGATTTTTTGATATGTATGTATTATCATTATTTTCTATATATATAAATTTGACAAAATGTTTCTAAGTATTTAAAAACTTGCAAAAATAAAAATTAAGATTTGGGAAATTTCGGGTTGGGAAAGTTTTTCATGGGATTTTGAGCTTTGGGAAACGTTTTCATGGATTTCGAGTTTTTGGAAATTTGAGTTGTGATATTTTGCTCAAAGAAAAGGTTTTTCTATATAAAAACCTTGTATGTCCTCAATGTTTAGTTGATAAAAGATGTTGAATTATTCAGTTACAATTTTTTTATAATTTCAATTTACAAACTACGACGCCAGCCCCTGTGGGGCAGGTGCGGGCAAGCGGGTAGATGAATTATTTTCAACTTGAAAAAATTTCATTTTGATGATTACAAAATGTAATATTAAAACTATTAAATTCTAGAATCTTAATAAATGTACATGGTAATTGTCATTATCGAATCAAGTTATGTTCAAGGTTTGTGAATAATTTTATAAAAAATTACAACTTTTTACACTTGGAAAAGGTTGGAAGGAATATTGAGTTGGTGAAATTATTTTTAGGTATTTTAAATTTGGGATATTTTGAGATGGAAAATATTTTTAGGGATTTTAAATTTTTGGATAATTTGAGTTGGGATATTTTTACAATGGGGAAGTTGTTGAACGATAACATCTCAATTTATAAAACAAAGTTTATTTGTTGATTACGTAAAATCATCAAACAAACAATAAAGTCGATATAATCTTGAATTCCTCGAATGTATAATGTATAGTCTTGTATATATTCGTAAATATTTATAATAATTTTTCTAAGTTTTTAAACACTCTGAAAAATTTTGGTAAATTTTAGGGATTTTAAATTTTGGGATATTTTTACCATAGTAATGTTGACATTTGATAATATCCCATTGTCAATGTAAAGTTGTTTGCTTAAAGTTTTTTAAAAATTCTCAAAATAATTAAAACTCTAAAATATCATATAAATTTATTTCCGTATTTCCGTATACAAAATTTGAATTGCCCTATATAAATTTTTCAAAAAAATTGGCTGTTTTTAAATACTTGGAAAATTTTTGAGTTGACCTACATAAATTTTTTCAAAAATTTGGATTTGACATAGATATTTTCCAGGGGGGTTTGAGTAAGCGATGACATCATACTATTAACATTAAAGAAAAAAGTTCTTTAGAACATTCCTGTTTTTTTAATACCTGATTAATATTTTAAAGTCTTTGTAACTAACTATTAATTTAGTATTAGAACGATTTCAAAGTTTACAAAAATACCAATAAACATATTTATTCTGATATATGTATTCAAACTTTGAATTTCAAAGGTTAACTGCTTTATATCGATTTTATTATTTATAAGTGATAAGACTATCAACAATATATTCTAATTGAATACTTTCGAAATTGTGGTGTCAAAAATAGAAATCGACGAAAATTTAAAAAGTGATATATATCTAAATTCTGCAGCGAAACTTAGCAAACTGTAAAATTAAATATCTAAATTTTTGTTAAGATTTATACATTTAAACATGAATTGACGGGAAAGATTTTCCTGGGCGGTTTCAATAAATTCCTGAATGAAAATTTCTTTTTCGTTGTATTTTTTATTTTTGACATCTAAAATCAAGAGTTTTTCACTAAATTCACCGAAACATTTAGTGAAACTGAATTAGTCGACAAGAAAAACGGAAATTTCGTTCAATACGTTTTAAATGGAATCTGACGATCCGTAATATCTCGAGAAAATCGTCAACATTGCTATTAGTAAGTCGTATCCTTTCCAGTCGTTAGAAATCGTTTAGAAAATGAAGGAAGTTATTATCAATATCCCGATTGAAAATGAAATACCGTTGAGAACGAAACCGATGGAAAAATCAATACTGAAAACCGAATTATTTTAGGTCATTTCAATCAATAATAATAAATGTAAAAGATAAAATTTATTGTATTTAATTTTTGTTGTTTTCTGGGACCTTAGGTGATCATCTCCACCATCTGTGTAAATCCTCATCTGTCCAATGTAATTGTTTGAGTTTTTTGAAAATCGATATTTTTAAGTTCTTTATTTTCTTAATTTACTAATTGAAATTGTTTAAACTATTATATGTTTTTCATCAAGTTTTTATGCTATTTTAAAATTTTCTTTGGAATTTTTTAACGACCTCAAATATTTGTTTGACAATACTTGGTTTATAAATTTCTTTTTATTAATACATGCATAAGGAATTCAACAAACCAAATTAATCAAAACAAACTTCCATGAAATAAGTTTTAAATTATTTATTTAACTAAATATATTATAATGAAAATTACATTAATTGTTTTCGAAAGAATAAAGTGATAAAGATATTTTTTGTTTAAATAATGTTTTAAAGAATATCTTTTTCTTGTCATATAGTGAAGACGGCGGGAATTCAGATACTTGGTTTATAAATTTCTTTTTATTAATACATGCATAGGGAATTCAACAAACCAAATTAATCAAAACAAACTTCCATGAAATAAGTTTTAAATTATTTATTTAACTAAATATATTATAATGAAAATTACATTAATTGTTTTCGAAAGAATAAAGTGATAAAGATATTTTTTGTTTAAATAATGTTTTAAAGAATATCTTTTTCTTGTCATATAGTGAAGACGGCGGGAATTCAGATAGAGGAAATCATAATTATTTCAACAGTTGGAGCGACATATGCAAGTGTTTTAAATTCCGTTTCATCACAATGCATAAGTAATTCACAATTCCAATGAAAAGTTTGTTTACGATGGAACTATTTCATAGTTATTTCATGCATGAAATGCAAAAATCACAATAATTATTATTGAGGTTTAAATATGGGAAAAAAGCATCTAAGAAGTGGCTTTATTATACATGTTTCAAATTTTATCTTGGTCTTTTGCTGAATTCTGTGAGAATTTGACAAACGTAGAAATATGTGCGGAAATCATTAATAAATAATGTACTTCTAACCTCAGTCCTGAGAAAAGAATTTTTATTTTCAATTTACAGTTGGCCGTTAATAAAATTCACTTGACACATCTGAATGCCAAAGATTGGTTAAATGGAAAGTAAGCACAAAGTGTAACAATTTGATTAAGGACATTAGAACATGAATAAAATAGAATATAGGTATAAGGATGTTCAATTTTATAAAATGAAACTAACAAGTGTCTCATTTTACAAAGGGCTATTATAAAATATGGAAATGTTATTAATGTGAATGTCATTTTCTTTTTGTTTGAATCCAAGAGATTTATAAACAACTGACATTATTTGTCCAGATATTATTTATTTGTTAATTCATTATTTATCAAAGTCTTCATATGGTGATTTTGAATATTTCTTTTTAAATTAAAATATTATTGTTGGTTTTGATTGTAGAAAAAATTTATAAACAATAATTATATTCAAATTACGCGTATAAAGTTAACTCTGAATATTAACCTATGTAGTCAAATCGTCTCTGAAAAAGTCTCTGTAAATTTGTGTTCTTAACCTTATTAAACTTATCTAAACTTAATTAATAAATGACATTAAAAAAAACTTTTGACTATGAATAACTAATGATAACGATGTTTTATTGATATTCACTAATTTTCGACACAGTCTTTTCAAGTGATTACAATCATTATCTATTAGTTTAATAAAATGATTAAAAAGTTTATTAGTTTATTAGTTTTATATTTTATATTGATTTTATTGAGTACTTTAATTAATATTAATATTGGGCTATAAAATTTAAATTATAAATTTTAAACTATTTGGTTTGAATTTTTGAAGTTTTTTAAGTATCCCGGGAATTTTTGTTAGTTTTGATGGATGATTTGTGTTTTTTGATGAAAACGAATTCGCTGTAAATCTTTGTGGTATATTTTTGAATGCGTCTTTGTAGTATTTGGCATTTTGTTTCGTGTTAGAGTGGTATTGACTTGTGTACTTTTTCCGAGTGTTTATGATAATTTCTGGTTTTGTTTTTGATGTGTTCATCAATTCGTCTTCGAAATGTTCTGTGTGTTTCCTCTATGTACTTTGCGTTGCGTCTTGGAAAAGTCATTTGATAAACAATGTTTTTCGAAAATTAAAACATTTGTTGGAAGAGTGGAAGAGACAATCTCGTTGAAAAATGTTTGATGTTAAAAATTTTTGGGATTTACGGAGTTGTGTCTTAATGGTGCAGAGTTGGCGAAGATTGTGCGAATATGTAGTAGTAAATCTGTATCTCGGATGTAAGATCTGATTGTATGTATTTCTTATTGTTTTGGAAGAGGAAGCGTAGGTAAATTTCTGGTTTGTTTAAGGTAAAATTCTTTCAAAAAAATATTTTTCTACAAAGTCATTTGGTTAACCATTTTGCAAAAAAACATTTTGAAGTTTTCGATGGTTTCTTGTTTTTTCAGTTAAATCGAAACAGTTTTTATTGCTATTTTTCGCTCTCCGATTAGTAACGCGATTCTTCGTATTATTGGAACGTGAATTTTGCAAAGAACAATGTATCTATGTTGAAGGTAAGCTTGTCTGGTCCTTCTGAGGAACTTATCAAACTTTCTAAAAATGAGATTTTGCCTTCAGATTTGGTAGTTGTGTATTGGTAGAGCCTGAATGTGATAAGATAAGGTTGAGAGGTACCGTAAGGGCTATGAAGATTTTATAAATGTATCTTTTCCAAAACATGATTTTATTCTCAAAAAATGGCCTAATCTTACATTCAAAATGTGGTTCATGTAGAACATTTTCAGGCACCAAATGTGGCACAAGAATTTTTAAAATTCTTTCAAATAGCTAGAGTTTTTAATAATTATTTTTCAAAAACAATATTTACGACAAACTCATAATTTTAAATTCATATGGTGTTTATTTAAAAATTAAATCAACATATTTTTTCTTAAAATATCTTACAAAATCTTACGATCTAATCTTTAAAATCAATCAAGATTAAAAACTATTGCTCTAAAAATTCAAAATATGTCAGAAGACATTGAAATGCAATTGACTGATGGATGTTCCAATGAACCAACTAAAAGATTTGCGATTCAGGTAGATGAAAGCACAGATAATTGTATTTTTACTATTGTTGTTATTTTACTATTTGTAAGAGGTGAAAAAAATGTGAATGAATATTTTTTGTCAAGAATTAGAACCCATGACAACTGTTGAAAACATTTTCAATTTAATCAATGAAAACATACAAAACAAAAACTCAAAATAGAAAATTGTGTCAGTGTAAGCACTGGCGGATCTGTTGCGATGCACGGCCAGAAAACAGTTTATTTTCTCATATTATCAAGGAAAATTCAAAGCTCAAAGTTTTTCATTTCATGATCCACAGAGAAGTTTAAGTTTCAAAAGTTCTTCCATTAAATTTTAAAGAGACTCTCAAAAACGTCGTTAAGGTAGTTAACTATATAAAATCAAATGCTCTTTGTTCAAGAATTTTTGTAGCATTACATGATACGATGGACTATAGATATAAAACTTTACTCGACCATACAAAAGCACGTTGGTTTTCAAAAGGCATTATTTTAAATCGATTTCTATTCATGAAAGTTGAAATCATTTCATTTATATAAACTGAAGAAGTTGATTTTTCATTCTTAAAAGATAGTGTTTGGTGGTTGCGTGTTGCCTTTTTATGTGATGTTTTTGAAAAATTAAATGAATTAAATTTGAAAATACAATGAGCTTAGGAAAGTTTTATCACAATCTCAGGCAAATTGAAAGAATTTTAGGAAAAATTAAACTTATTGGAAATAAGAGTTGTTGGGCAAAAACTGATAAAGCCCATTTTTTGTTTAACCAGCACGATAATGCCTGTGTGTTTTTGAGCAGAAAACTTAAATTTAGATAAAAACGGAAAATTTAAAGAAAATAAAATAAATAAAAATTTTGATACATAAAAATGTAAAAATTTAAATTTAAATCGAAAAGAATAAAAATTTTTATAATTTTGGAATATTCTAGAAATTCCTTGTTTTAATGCATCAAAACACACACACGAACAATCGTGATATATAAGGCGAAGCTGGTTGAACAAAAGACACTCTCAAAAACTAAATTCCAAAACTCTATTTGATTGAAGTGAGTACCGATTTGTTTTCAATTTATATTAATGTATATTTATTTAATGTCAACCTTTTATCATGAACCATACTTATATTTATTTGATATAGTAGAGAATAAAAATTATTCACGAATTTTCTTATTTTATTGGTATTTTTTTGTGGTTTTATTATTGTTACCGTAATGATTAATCCAATTCATCACCTTTATCATGGAACCTCCATCATGAAGAATTAAATTTAAATTATTTTATCAAATTTTTGTCCTGTGTGGATACATACTATAAATCACTAGCACGCAAGAAAGATAAATTCAAAATTTTTTTTTTGTTACCGCGGATCGAACCGGTTGTTAGTGGGGGAAGCCGCGGCGAAGGCAGTAGCCGGGACCGTTCAGTATTCTCCCCTTCCTAAATCCTATCGCCTAATCCTCGAAAGAGTAGTGTTGATGTCCTGGGAAAGGTTAAATATAAAGTTTGAAAAATTACAATGGAAAATATATGTAGACTAATATCTAGAAGAATCAACAAGAAATTTCATAACAAGCCATATTTCGATATAAAAAGTTATCACCTAGCTTATAAAAGTGTAATGCAATAATAATCCAAAAATTCAGGAAATTTGACACATCAACCATAAAGAACTACATTTGACAAAGGATCGCTACATTCGGGATCGATATTGACTAAAACTTTACAATAGAATTTTATAGAGTCGTCAAGCGTATCTCCTTAATCTTTTACTCCATGAACTAGATTTGATTTTAGACTCGAAATTCAACGTTGACCCACCACCCAAACTACCCTATTTCGTTAAAGGTAAAAATTCTACTCATTTTATAAAACTAAGTCCACGACCCTATGGCCACAAAACAACTATCATTCTTGCTATTATCGTTATTATTGTACATTTAAAGTTATTATTATTACTAAAAATATTATTATTATTATTATTATTATTATTATTATTGTTATCATTTATTACTAACAACATTATTATTATTGGTTTAGAATTATTATTATTATGATTATTATTATTATTAATATGATTCTTTTCATCCACTGTATTATTCTTATAATTAGGAATAAGTCTAATGTTATTATTATTATTACTATTATTATTATATTATTATTACTATTATTATTAGGATCATTATTAAAATACTACCAGCCCTATTATGATTGCAATACTATTACTAATATAATCTTAATGTTAATACTTCCCTGTTACTATTACCATTTTTTATTATTATCATGATTAATGTAATCATTATTATCAAAATAGAATTATTATGGTTAATCTATTTTACCATTAGTCTTATCACTATCGTTATTTACCACCTAAAATAATTTAGAGGAAATACCAAGGGGAAATTGAAATGAAAATTCATGAAATCATTTATTTCCAAAACAAAAATCTAAAAACTAAAGTAAATAAAATTACGTCCATAAACGAAAATTCAATAATCCAAAAAATTCATATATTCAGTAAAATCTTTTTGAATCAAAAAGTTCCTGCGATGTGGGAAACTAAGGAGATCTACAAAGCGGATTTAAATCAACTTAAATTAAAGCAACAAACTTACCCTGTCGGAGGTGATAGTGGTTACTGTTCATAATAAAGGGACCTGTCTCGTTGAGATGTCCTGAAAAACCTGAAATAACAGTTGGAGAGTGACTATAGAAAAAAAGAAAATCAATACTTACCTATAATATGGGAATTGAGAATTGTCGCTTATGTTGCTATGACAATAAGCGACAAGCAAAAAATATAAAATAAATAGGTAATGGGACCTAGCAAGAGGTTTCTCTTTAACCCTTGAATTTTGAGGATTGAAACGGTGGCCGGTAATACCAAATAATACGTTTTATCTTATGGTAAAATTAATCTTATTTTTACAATAAAATTTTTATAAATTATATTATAGTAATTTAAGTTAAAATTTTAAAATTTAGTAAATTAAGATTTCTTTTGGGTGATTCAAATTAGATTTCTAAATAGAAAATTAGAAATAAAATCTCTTTAAATTTGTAAAATAACAATTTTAATATCATTATATTATTAATAGTGTAATTACAACGGATCTGAACCTAACTATTAGTTATTATTAATTCATTATTATCCAGCACGAATTTCAGACCCAAGGTTTTGATAATATGTTGACCCTGTGAAACTTAAAGTGAATGAGAGGACCCAGAGCGTCCCCAGCAGTGGGCATAGAGTGTTGGCTGGTGTCACGTCTATGAGCAATGTTGTAGATGTTTTCGGGGCGTGTAAGTCAGATAAAAGGTATATACCCATCCCTTCCCCCGTCCAGATAGTATATTTTGACCCTGAGGGACATTTGTTTTAGAAACATATGGTTATTTTAATATTCATTATGAATTAATAAAGATAAGGATATAAGAATTGTTCGTTCAGTGGACTCAAACAGAAGGATGATCGACAAATTCCGCAGCGACATATCTGAGTACCACCAAACAGCGCTAACTCAGAGTCAGAGGGCGGAGGCCATGGTGCGGAAGTGCCGCCACATGGAGCAAACGTGGCTTCGCCCGGAGGCATTGGCCAAGTTAAAAACAGAGATGGACTAATTGAGAATTAAGTTAGCTCGGAAGGATGAAGCCCTGCGGCTGGCAGAGCACAAGGCCCAGGAGCTTGAAAAACAAGTGGCCGAACTGAGATTGAGGGATGAAATCCGCACAGGCCTAATGCAGAGCGGAGCAACACTATCGGCAGAGCAGCAAGTCATAGTGATTCGTAATATTACCGGGAAAGATGTCGGAGTAAAAACTATGACTCCAGGTCCTTCACGTCCACCAGAAGATTTGCCTAAGAGGAATACAAGAAAAAATCGACCGAGTAAAAAGGAGCGGGAGCGGCTGTTTAAATTAAACAGAGCCCGCTTATTAGTACACATCCTGGATGCGAACGGATTTTAAATCTCGCGCGTTCGTTGTCTTTTAGCACCTGGCAAACTAACTAATGCTGTGATTATTTGTTAAACTTAAATATAACTTGTTAATGTTAATTTTGGTGTTAAATTTGATATTGATGTTTGAAGTGAATTGGAGTAGTTGGATATAGAGATATTAAAGTGGTCGTATGATTAAGTAATTTATTAACTAGATAAATAGATAAAAAGGGGACCGATTGAGTAAAGCATGAAGTCTTCTATGACAGCTCGTGAACCCGAGGGAGGTTAGGACATTAGCAGTTCTTGAAAAGAAGCTCACCTTTTACTAACCTTCCACCCACTAGTTCACAGTACCAACGTCAATTTTGACGGGTGACTAGTGGTCAACATATCTTATGTGGGCGCTGGGTGGGGAATAGTAACCCTTAGGCAGTTTAAACTATTTTAATGACCCATCAGTGCCCAGCAGAGTCAAGAAATCAAATTTTAATCATTTCCTGCTGATAATTCAAATACTCTTAAAATTCGTATTGAACATTAAATTATTGATACTTTAAATTTGCTATCTGAATCTTTTCTCCAATATTTTCCAAATCTTGAAACAACTGAAATGGAATAGGCAGTTAATCCTTTTATGGAATGTAAAGTCAACCACCTTAAGGAGAAAATTTGATTGATTTAAAATTTATTTAATGTACAAAAGAATCTTCGCTGTAAAATAGATTTCAGAGTTCTGGTCATTTGTAAAAAAACATTTCTTCTATTGAGCAGTAAAACTATTGAATTGTTGTTACCATTTGGAACCTCTTATTTCTGTGAGCATGGATTTTCGGCACTTACTGAAGTTAAGTCTAAAAACAAAGAGATAGTGGCGAGTTTTTCTTTTTAAACTTGAACCACATATCAACCATATTTGCTGAAAAAAGCAATCACAAATTTTTGTATTTAACTTTGAATAAACAAAGCTGAATAAATAATAAAACTTTATATAAAATATCAACTTAAGAAATTAAATTAGAGGAAACATAACGTGATGTCCAGTGCTCAGATTTCTTTTCGTACCAGGTAAGTGTACAACAGTGTCAAGTTAACTCTGTTATACACTAGGGCTGGTCGATTTTCACAACCTATACCGTCTTTAGTGGGAAACGTTGTCAATCATGCATACAGGTAATATTAGAATCGTTAAAAGTGTTTTAGAATATGTTTAGGTCTCCCGCCTTTGATCAGACTGTGTATAATATTGATATATTAATATATCTATGTACATTTTAATGGATTCTTTATTCCTTATTAAAATTACCTGAATGAAATATAAAATGTTGATACTGGCCTTTCATTATTATCGTATTTCATAAAAATAAGAAATTCATTTAAATATGTTTTACTGTATCATTGTCTCATACAGCGCTTATTAGATAATCCATCCTTATTTCTGATTTATAGAAGCTATAACATAAGTATTATTTTATGGTATATTTGTAATTTACCTAAATACTTTATTATTTTAATTTAGTTCTATATGGTTAATAGCTCAACTAGATTCAGTTGTCGCCATGAAATATTTGGTTAGTCGAGTGTACTTCCTATAAATCAGCTTCCTATTCGAAAGAAGTATTTAAGTGTTTCTTGTAGTATCGAAATAAAGTATCACAAATAAAGTCTAAGCGATACAATTGCCATCTGGGCGAAAGCTAGCATTTTTACCATAGCTCAACATAGTGTTATTACCAAAAGGGAGAAAGATTTATTTCAGACAATATTTGACATGTTCTTGCAAATGTATTAGCAGAGGAATCTCAGATAGAGGAATCTCGGACTGGTTTTGAGGCAAGAAAAAAGACGAATCTTTATCTTGAAATCTAAAAATATAAATTTTTTGACACAGAGTTGAGTAAATCCAAGCTGACAGACTTGTAATTGAAAATAATTAAAGAGTTTTTTTTGAGTTGTTTGTTTTTAAACCTAGTAAAAATCTTGCCAGAGCTGTTTCTAATTAATAATAACCATACATGTTCATTTTATTTGGGTTAAATTTTATCGTTAATCATTTTCAAATCAAAAAACATCCTTACACACAAAAAATTCCAATCAGGTCAAAACGAGTTCTGGATAATAATGCCAACGATTTGAGGAAAATGTTCAGATAAAATGGGGAAATTTTTCTGGAATAATAGAGAACTGAAAAACAAAAATATATTAAAAAAACAAAATCAATATTCTACAACCCACATAAATCTTACCTCTCACCCAGTAGTGGTGTCAAATTGAATAGTTTTATTGATTATATTAGATTTTCTTTTTTAAATTTTTAAGGAATAAAAAAATAAAATCTAAAATGATAAACATATTTTAAATTAAAGAGTAATAGAAAGACCTCCTGACACCTTATTCAATCATCATCCTTAAACACAGTGTCGGGCAACCCATGTGCCGCGAGAAGTTATGAAAAATATTTAGAATTGCTAAGGTTTTTCAAAAATTTCAAAATAATTTAAAATTGACAAATTTATATTATAAAAATTCTGTATGAAAATAATAACTTAAAAAATTGACATTGAAAATTACATTAAATAATTACATTGAAAAAATTACATTAAAAAACTTACATTGAAAATTATTTTGAAATATTTAAATTTTTCGAAAAAAAATTCGCGCGAAAAAATTTGAATTCGAAAATAAATTTGATAAATAAACACACACATATTAATTTTAGAATTATCAAAACATCATAAAAACATCAAAAATGGCTTAACTACAGATGAAGCTTAAGTTGATCAAGAATATAACCGAAAGCTATATTTATGGTATTGGAATTTTTAATATTTTTAACACTCTAAAACACCATGGTAACATGTGGCACCTGATGTGGTAAAATCAATATATACTCTAAATTAATGTTTTAGAGTAAATGACATTTTACTATATTATTTATCCGATCATACTAGGTTAATTTGTTTTTGCAAATTATCCATTCAAGTTTGGGAAATTAGTAGGTAGTTAGTGACCCTATGAAATAAATTTTCTTTTTTAATCAAAAATCCCTGAGAATTTTTTTTCTAAGGGAGGGTTGAATTTAATTATTTGTTTAAATGAATGAAAATTTTAATTTATGAGCTTTCTGTAGCAAACTCCCTCCCCGCGACAACGGATTGAATTACATAATTGTGTGATTAACCCGGATTAATCTTGATTACGTAATTAAGATAATTGATTTTTGTGTGTGTGTTTATTTTTCGAATTTATTTTCGATTCTAAATTTTTTTGTGCGTATTTTTTTGGCGAATTTATTTAAATTTTTAGCACAATTTTTTTTATCTATAAAAATAAGCTATAGATAAAAAAGCCTAAAATAAAAATTGGCTTGAATCGCCTATGATTAGTCACACTATAGTCAGGGGGTACTTTAAATTTGAATTTAATAAGTTTGTAAATATTTTAGTGCAGCAAAAAACAACACTAAAACTTTGGACGTGGAAAAGTTCCAACGAGACGTGGCCTATTACCACAGCGAGGCTCTGAAGCAAAGAAGCGTGCGGAATCAATGATCCAAAAGTGCCTCCGGATAAAAGAGTCATAGACTCGTCCAGAACAGTCAAAGAAGTTTGCTCAACACAATGATTTATTGAAAGCGCAGTACACCGAGATGGTAGCCGAAATGGACCAATTAAAGAAAGAAAATCATCAAATGAAACTAAAGGAAATGATGAAAAAGGAGATCGGACACCACTCAAGTACTATTATGAGCATCGATTCAAATTACACCTGGCATGTACCAAGCTACAACCAATCCACCCAGCAATGCCGAACTAAACCCAATTCCGAAACACAATAAACCTCGTCCCAGCAAAGCCGAGCCAGAAAGACGAGTGAAGAAGTTCATACCGAATATCTTGGATCAAAATTGACATGTTAATTTATTTAAAAAGTTTCAATAAATGATTTGTATTTCGTGAATTGATAGTCGCTTTGGAATAAACTTAAATTATTTATTATTATAATAACATTAAAATGAATTAAAACAGTCTAATGATCGATATTATCTCAATTAAAGTAGCAACAGAGGGTCCCTCGAATTTATGGTAGCTCGTGTACCCAAAAGTTTTCTAGGGCATTAACAGTCATTGCAATATGACTCACCTTTAACTAGAAACCGCCCATTAAAATACATATCCAATGTCATTTTCGACGGGTGTCCAATGGTTATATTTCTTGTACACGCATCTAGTTGGAATCCCTTTAAATTGGCCTCGGAAATCCTGTATTTTTTTACCCATTAGGTGCCCAGCACAAATAAAAATTAATCATCGATTAAAAACTTTTTCTCGGAGCATTAAAAGTTAATTTTTGATAAAATTGCTAAGAAAATTATGATATTTTTGAATTGAAATCTTAAATGCTAATTTCAATAGAAGTTTAGACTCCCAGTGATAAACATGAAAATACATTGGTTTTCAATATTTACTAAAGATGATTTCTATAAGTTTTAGTTGGTACTGGTTTTATATCCGACCACCAAAATTTTTATATTTTATACATTAAACTATAAAAAATGACTTGATTTATAACCTGAATTTTAGCAAACATTATGTATATCTAAATATAATTTAATCTAAAATAAAAAAATATTTACAATTATTTTTAATATTCATCTTGTTTCGAGTAATATTATTTATATATTAAAGGGTCAATCAATTAATTTATTATAATTTTCAACAAATGAAGTTAATTTCCAATTAACAAAATTTATTTATTTAAAATACTTTTTCTTCAAAGATAATATAATTAAGAAAAGTAGTTTTCCCAGGAAAATATAACATATTCAACTAATATCTATAATGAAATTAAAAAGAAAGTTAATAATCAATAAATTATATCAATTTATTTACTAAAAATGTATCAACCTAAACATGCATAACTTAACCCTTAACATATTTTGAGAATAAAACTTTATCCATACATTGTAAATGAAATGAAATCATTTTATTGTTGAAAATACAAAATATAAAAATTATAAAACAACTAAACTTTAAAATCTTTTTTTGTCGATAGCGGAATCATTTATATAAATAGAATTTAAATAAATAACAAGGTAAGTCAATTTCTGCAATGTTTATTCATAAAATGAAATATGACTTTGACTTTCTCTTCTTCTCTGATTGATATTTTCTTTCATTCAACTGTATTCAACAAATATATTTATTTAAAGAAATTTCCAAAATTTTCAAATCTGATTTATCAACATTATAAATTTAATAGATCTGAATAAAAATTTTAAATTTTATAAAAATCAGAAATTATTTATTCATATTTAATAAAAATATTTTAAATATTTAAACATAAAATTTGCATTTCAGAAAAATGCAAATAAATATATAAAAAATTTTCTATTCTCTTATTAAATTTTGGATTTTTGTCATTTACCTTGAGTAGGTTTGTTTAGATAAACTTCAAAATCTTTTTTGTCGATAGCGGAATCATTTATATAAATCGAATTTAAATAAATAACAAGGTTATCCAATTTCCGCAAAGTTTATTCATAAAATAAAATATGAAATATTTCGACTGAGAATCGGTCATCATTATTGTTATTTATTTCAATTTTAGTTTTACAAATGAGTCTGCTATCGACAAAAAAATATTTTAAATATTATTGTTATTGTTTTTATTATTGTTTTTTAATTATTATTAGTATTATTATTATTATTATTATTATTATTATTATTATTATTATTATTACCATTACTATTATTATTTTATTTATTTCAAAAAATATTCATGAGTTTCTTTCATTATAATAAATATTCTAATGATGCAAAATTTCCGAAATTGACAAGAGATGAATTATTTACGAATAAAATCCTAATTTTGCAAGCGAATCTTGAGATAGAATGGAGAAATCATTTACAAGAAAATCTATTTGCTTTGAATCGCGAGACAGAAAACGCTCGAAAATGTTCTAATCATTATAATAATAATCTAATTTTCCGTAAATGAAAAATCAAGACATTTTTGTCAACTATGAAGATCAGATAAATTATGCAAATCGGTGGAAAAATATTTCCAATCACATCCAGAATTTAATAAATAAAATATAATCTGTATTCTATATCAATCATATGGTAAATTATATTTTGTTTTCGAATTATTTTTTCATTAGTTAATTTCCATTCGAAAATATATTTTCAAATTTTATGATATTTTCGTTATTTTTTTGGTTTGATTATTTATCTTGGTAATTTTTGGTTTCACCAACAGTTTTAAAGTCTTCTTGATTTTCTTGATTTTTTGATGAAATTGATTTGAAAATTTATCGAAATACATAAGTTTTGGTGCTTTTGAATTATCCACACTAAAGCTAAGGAACTCCTATTCTGGATATGTTGCTTACCAAAGAATTATAATGCCTGTTCGTTATAAATATCAAAGTTACAGAACGGATCAAGGGATTTCGAAGCTTTCCATTTTGAGTGAATAGTGAAAATCTTACCTACGTTTAAAGTAAACTTTCTTCATTATCGGTAATGAATTTTTCATTAAAATAGGCATATTTGATTTTTTTCTTGTAATCATTTATTTACAAGTGATTTCTGAATATGAGCTACATCTTGCTAAGAAATAAGATGTTTTTGTGTATTCTTTGAATAAAAAGATTATTTTTGATTAACTTTGCATATGTATCCCATATCATTTACTCTGATATTTACATTAAAGAACCAACAGTTTCTTTTAAACTGTGACTACAGTACATTTATTTTCCACCAACTGAGTAAATGATATATCTTGTAGCTTGTAGTGGATACATTGAACTTGAAATACCACTTCAAAGACAAGTAAATCAAGTTGCGACTTTAAATTATCGCCTGTTGACAATGAAATTAGGAAAATTGTAAAAGTTTATTTTTATTAACTGCTGATTTCGTCGGTTTTTTTAGCAACTCGACTCCAGTTACCACGAGAACAAGCTATTCTAGTGTTGGGCCAGAACACAAACGGCCTTGAAAATTGTTTAAATGTAACAGTAATGTTGGGCAAAAACAAACATTTTTGAATTGTTGTTTATGTGGCACGATATCCGATAAAATCAGGACGCGCAAAATGCAAATGAACGAAAAATCATCAAAAATGGCCTACTTAGCATTAAATAATACAAAGAGTAGAAAAATACAAAAATTATATAAAAAATAGATAAAAACATTTTAAAAAAATCAAATAACATTAAATTTTAGTAAATTAACCTATTTCATCAAATTGGCTCGAAATTCATAGAAGACGCTTATATTCTAGAAAATAAATATGATAATTAAGCTTAAAATGTAACTTTAACAAAAAAAGAATCATAAAAATCTGACAACTAGGGGAAAAGTGATAAAATATAGTAAAAACGTGTAAGCGTTTTGTTTTATCTCATCAAAAAACATCCGTGTAAAACCCCCTTATATAAGTCGATGCCAGATCGACACAATTTAATACCATTTTTCAAAAAAATTTTATAAAAATTTTTCATTCCGAATTAAGGAAAAGTTTTTTATTATTATTATTTTTTATACTATTATTATTTTATCATTATTTTTATGTCTATAAAAGATATAGGAATGGTATCATCATATTGAATTTTTATAGGTTATCACCTGTAGTATTTAGGTCTTAAAATGTATTGAAATATTCTTTTTATTCGAATAATATGATTTCAATTATATTTAGTTTTTAAATTTTCATCAATTTATTTAATATTAAAACAATATTAATGAAAAATAAAATAGAATGATTTTTCCTCGTATCGATCTAGTCCCAAGGAAGCTTCGCTTCCGTGTTACTTGACCTATACGAGATGCCTCGTGACCAGTATTTTCCATCACTCAAGAAAAGTATTAATGAAATATTAATAATGATTAATTATTACATTTGATATTATTATTATTAATAACTAATAACTAAATAAATAACAAATTTAAACTAAAAAACTCCTCGAAAGTAATGGAATTCTTCATAAAGCCTTCATCGGTTCATGGCTCATTATATTTTATCTAAATATGCACGATTACCTTAAGTAGTTTTTCATCATTATGGCCATGAGATTATTTCGAACTCGAGTTTCAACTAAATCTGAAATTTGGTCCATTATTTTAGTGCAATTCAACCAAACTAAAACAATAGACGCAGAAAAATTCAGACGGGACGTAGCCAACCTCACAACGAGGCCCTAAAACAGAGCCAGAGAGCTGAGTCGATGATTTGAAGATGCCGACAGATCGAGAAAACATGGCTCAGCCGGAGCAGGCGACCAAATTGAAACAGCAAAATGAATTGCTAAAAACCAACACACAGAGATGATGGCCAAACTCGACAAGTTAAAGAAAGAAAATTGCCAACTAAAGTTGAAAGAAACAATGAGGGCAAAGATTGGACATAACCCCAGCACAGTTTTAAACGTTGATCCGAGTGTCGCCTGGCCCATTTCAAGTTTTATCTCAACCAATACCAAATGAATCGTGATCCACCATCGAAATCAAATCACAAAAAATGTCACCCCAGTAAAACGGAAAAGGAAAGAGGACGCCGATTGAAGACAGCTCGCCTACTGGGGCAGTTTAAGAAATTTGGACCCTCACCTGCTGACATTCTCTAACAATCTTTCAGTTTTGTAATGATCAATAAAATATTTTGGGATTTGGGTCGATGGTCGTTTGAAATCATTTAAAACTTTCTATAAACAATACTTTTAAAACAAAATATAGTGATCAAGGAGTCGATATTATTTCAATTAATAACAGAGGGACCTATAATTAAAATGAGCATGAATACCTTCTATGGTAGCTCTTGAACCCAAAGGTTTTCTAGGGTATTAGCAGTCATGGTAGTATGGCTCACCTTTTACTAGGAACCGCCCATTGGGATATTTTTTCCAACGTCGTTTTGATGGGTATCCAATGATTATATCTCTTGTGTGCGCATCTGGTTGGAATCCCTTTCAAGTGACTGCAAAAATCCTATAACTTTTATCCATCAGGTGCCCAGCAGTAATATAGCACAAAATCCCAGCACCGAGATAACTTAAAATACAACATATAACATCAACTAAACACTTTAAAATTTGAGAGAATATAAATAAATATAAAATCAAAAAACATAAAAGTAAAATAAAATAAATACAAAATGCATCAAGAACCGCACGAAATTTACATAAAGAAATAACATAATAACAAGAAAATTTGACCTAAAAACGAAAATTTATAAAATAGTAGAAAATTAATGAATTAAATGAGTTAAAATAAAATATTTTTGGTTGAATAAATCCAATTAAAAATTTTAGAAATAACTTGCCAATTTAAATTAAGAAAATAATAAAAAATTAATTTAGATAACACAAATAATTTCAAGGTCAAATTTTGTTTTATCTCAATAAAAATAACACACAAGGTTAAGGCCAAATTATAGGTATATACTGATGTGTTTTCACAAATTTTAAAACGAATGACAAAACTGTGTGCAGAGAAACAGATTGATTTCTAGTGTTAGTGTACAGATGGTCAGACTGATTTAAGTATACAGATGTTAATTTGTGGTCTTACTTTTCAGTAGTATTTTCGATTGCTTGTACTTATGAAACTTTATGATGATAATATGAAATGAAGAATTTTAATAAAGAATATATGTTGATGCATCGAAGCTTTTATCCAACTTAGATGGTAATATTTATTTATTAATTTTCCGGCCCATAGTGAACACAAATAGATCATAAGGACAAAAAAGGGAAATGATAGCGGGGAAAATTTCGAAATTGTTACAACAGTTAAAGTGAATAGCCATAGGAAATAGATTAATCCGAACGACAAAAATCATGAAAAGAAATAATTTAAATAATATGTAAGAACTAAACAAATTATTATGAGTTGAGATGAAAAATATGGGCGGAACGATACACAAATTTTCTGAATTAATTAAAATACTTTATCAAAAATTGTAATGTAAAAGTGGAGCGCGGCTCAATTGTTTGTATAATATTCTGATAATACTGAAAAATAAGGGCGGATCCCTACTAAAATTTTAATAAGTATAATGATAATAGTAAGGATAATGGTAAATATAATAATAATAATAATAATAATAATAATAATAATAATAATAATAATAATAATAATAATAATAATAATAATAATAATAATAATAATAATAATAATAATAATAATAATAATAATAATAATAATAAATATAATGGTAATGGTAGTAATATCAATAATAATAATAGAAATAGCAGTAAACATTGATAAGAACAATACATATAATAGTAACGATGATAATACTAGTAACGACAATATGGAACATAGTAGTTATAATAAGGATAAAGGTAAGAGAGTTACTGTGAGGATATTTAATATAACAAAGGGTGCACAGGCCATGGTAAAAATCGATAATACGAACAACGATAAGAAGGACTATGGGAATGGATATAACAATGAATGATATAGTGGTATAGATTAACATTTGAAAGAAATAAGAGAAGAATGGGACCTAAAAATCGAAATTGAGAACATGCCTTTTATCGACAGCTCGTTGGATCCATCGATCGTTCGGTCAATTATAGCACTAGTAATAGCGCTCACTTTTTGCTGACGATACACCCACTCGAACACATTTCCAACGTTACTTAGCAATAGGTGCCGAGTGGTAAGCGAAAGTTTTTGTATGGGGTTGTCTGGGTAACAACAATATAGTTTCAAAAACCTTTCTAACGATATATTTCGATAGCACAGCTATCATCTTCAGGTACTCAAAACAAACTAAAAATATTATGAATTAACATTTAATTTAAACAAATTATTTTTTATTAATTTAATTTTTTTTAATAAATAAATAAATATTTTTAAAAATATATTGCTGATAAGGTCATTGGATCCAAAGATTAATGTGCAAAGTGCTGTGACTACGAATGTTTTGAATGTTTTTAAATAGTTTACGTATGTTAAATCATGTTTTGTTTTTTTTAATATTATTAAAATAATTGAAAATTTTAAATTACATTAATTTTTAAAAATTAGAATATAAGTATAAAAAAAAATTTTAAAATTTTAAATTAATTTAATATATATTTTTAAAAATATTTATTTATTAAAAAATTAAATTAATAAAAAATAATTTGTTTAAATTAAATGGCGACAAACGGGAGCTGGACCTCCTCCGTTTGTTGCAGGGTGCCGGATCTAGATTCTCTGACCTGGGATACGGTGAATCCGCACCCCACATAGCTTTACAACAACGGTTTGCCGCATGTGCGGAGAAAAGTACGGTGACTCGGAATTCATCGATCCACGACTCATCCAAACGAAAACCAATTACAAAATATTTCTCCAATTTGCTGGGTCGTCTAATTTTCAGGTAATTACCCAGACGCGTGTCGGTAAGTGAAGTTGCGTACTTCATTGGTTATTTTCATAGATTATGTTACTTGACCGTCTTCAAAACGCAGTACACCGTCGAATGTATGTGGCGTGATGTCGTCTTTTGGTTGTACCGTTGCGGGTTTCATCCCTATTATCATTACTATAAACTCAGTTTAATAGGAGGTTGCTTTCTACTACGAGGGTCGATGTAAGCGTTCTATAGGGAAACGTCGATCTACCATACCCAGTCAAGATGAGGAGGAAATCCGAGTTCATTAGTACTATTATCAACGTAACAAGTTTGACGTTATTATTTCGAAAATCGATCTTTCAATTTATTTTTCTTTATCTCTATTTAAAAATGAAATTTGATACTGTAGGAAAATTCCACCTAAAAAAAATACATTTTCCTGATCAACATTTCCTACAAATTGGGTCTTCAAATAGTAAACGGTGAAAACTAAATTAATTCAAATTATAATTACTTAAAGTTAAAGAAATCAATTAAATGAACTGTACAAGATACGGATTTTTCCGATCTAGAAATATTCAATTATTTTGAGTCCGTGGTTTTAATCTATTTACCTTTAACTACGGCATTAACAACACCTTAATGTTTTGAAAAAATCTTTTTGTTGGATGGTGAATAAATGAGAATGTCATTTGGGTTATTTACATTAAGAATAATGCCGGATTTTCTTACAAATTTTTTTCTGCCCAAAGTATCACATTTCTTATACTAAAAGGTTATAAAATTTCATTCACTATTTGATTTAATTGATAATATTAAGGATATCTAATTATCTGTTACACTAATCACTAGTAATATTAGGGTGAGACTCTTATTTGGACAATACTGTGAATAACAATCTTATTTTGGATTTTTTTAATTGACTACTATAGTGGGCTATCCCAAATGACGAGCTACAACATATTTAATAGCACCATGCTGCTGATATATAATTTATTACAAAAAGAAATCTGTTATGGTTTAATAGATATTATTGATGAAACATTATAATTTACTCTAATAAGTTAACATGCTGATGATATAATCTGTTACTAACGGAACATTTTATGATTTAATCAGTATTAGTAATGAAATATTTTAATTTACTCCCATTATTTATATAATCCATTACTAAAAGAACCTTTTATGGTTTAATTAATATTATTAAAAAAGATATTTTTAATTTACTCCAACTATTTATATGTTACTGAAAGAACCTTTTATGGTTTAATAAATATCATTAACAAAATATTTTAATTTACTCTAATTATTCATATAATCTATTACTAAAAGAACCTTTTATGGTTTAATAAATATTATTAACAAAATATTTTAATTTACTCTAATTATTTCAGGATGTTATCGATAACCTGAAGTTGAACTTCTCGGCATGGGCATTCATTAATAAAAAATATGGAGGTTTCGTCAGTTGGTAAGTTGGGGTCTCATCGTCAAATTAATTATTCCGTTGTCGATAAGTTGGACTATTTCAACACTCGGATCATCTCCTCATCATGAACCGGTCAGAGTAAGATTGGGGATTCCTGTGTGAGTTTTGTGATTATCACCTAGTGTAATTGGAAAATTCTCTAAGATTGATTATCCTCTGCCATGTTAGTTCAGGCCTCTCATAATCTTTTCATGAACAAACAGAATAAGATAGAACACATTCGTTAACGATGTAAAATTTTTATTTCTCATAAATACTGTTATCTCTATTCTAACTCGGGAGGTTGGTATTGGAACCGGTTGTCGCTGGGTTTCCGTCTAAGGCTTATATGGGTTAATAAGATGGATTAACGAATAGAAATTATTTTACTTAAAGAGTGGGATCTTGGCTCTAGAATTATGGCTTCCTCTGAGATCTTAGCTGGAGCGTTCGCATCTACGTGATTTGGTCGATAGGACATTCTTAATTTTCCGAAAATAACTGTCGGTCTCGATTTGTCAGCGACTTTTATTCTGTCTAGTGTGTTACTGCCACAATCGATTAGCGATATCACTAAAAAATTACGCCGGCTATCGCTGGTTAGAAAATAATCTTTCTAGTGGGTGTGCGTATTCGTCGTCACTATTTGTCCGACTGTGCATGTGACTATTGCTGATTTTATGTGAACACACCTCGGTGGTTTAGTTACATGGTTGGTTTCCTTTAATCATTTTATTTATAATTATAGATCCACTAGTGTATAAATGTCGAAGTGGATGTATACTTGGTATTTATTCTCAACAATCATATTCACCCGGTTATTTTGATATTTATCCAGCTATCTCCGGTTTATTTATCATTTATTATTCAAGCTACTCCGTTAGGTCAATTCAATGGTAGGTGTTCGTCGGTAATTTAATCTAATGAACCGTTAAATTTTTAGCTTTTCAAAGTCTCGATTTACTGGTGCCCGGAGTTTGGTGGGAAGATTCGTCACGGCAGTGTTTCAATTGTTCGGAAAAATTTTGATTTGTTACTGGTGAATATTGCCACATAAAATCATGCCAAGAATTTGATGGAGAATTCGTCACAGCAGCATTGCAATTATTCGGGGGAAAATGTTTACTTATTACTGGTGAACCTTACCAAAAAAAAATAAAAATTTTGAACCTGTTGTTCGTTATTACTTTTGGGAATAATTTTATTGGAGGGAATTGTTGGAATTGTTTGCTTATTTTTGGTCGAGTGGTGGGTATTTTTACGTTGAGATGTTATTGGGCGATTCATAGGTTTCACTAACTTTCATTTATTTATTTCTGGTATCTTTCGATAATAGTTTTATTTATCTCATTAAATATTGATGATATTGGTGGTTGTCGTGCTGCTCTTTTCGCAAGTTTGAATTTTATCGCTATGAACTTTTATATCGCGTTGAAGAGTGATTGGTTTATTATGTCTTGGGGTGTTGACCAGATTTTTCCTAGTGGGGCATCGTCTCGACATTTGGTTATTGAATTGCTGTTTAGTGTGGGGAAAATGCTATGGTAAGTTGTTCATTTACGTGGGAATTAAAATTTGGATTTATTTTATTTTAACGATAATTTATTTCATTGTGAATCTTTACGTTTACATCTACTTGCAGGAATGATTACAGTTTGGATTTTTTATTTTATTCACTTTCAAATTTAGGGGTTTAATTCGAAATCAAATTTTCTGAGGGTTCTTCGTTAATTATATTTCTTCCACGAATTGATTTTAAGTAGTTTTATTTAAGACATAATAATTGAAGGCTATAGCAACGATTTTACTTTTTAATTCCCCGTTATCTTCCCTTTTAATTGACCTTAGGCGCATTGTGTTTATATTATAAATTAATGAGTGCCCACTGGACTACTCGGTGGGATAATTTTGAGCCGTTTGTCGTAAGTAATTAAGGTCGAGTTTATGGGAAATGAGTGCCGACGAAACAGCCAAAAGACTATTTCCCCTTCACCCTTTTCCCCTATACTGAATGACATTGACGTTCCAGCTCCTGCGTTCTCACGCCGGTGCCTTCACGGGCACGAATTATTGGCGATAATACTTGCACTTACACAATTCGATTGTATGTCTGATTTTAATTACTTGTAAGATGTTTCGGCTGTGGGCCGGAAAAATTTCGACGAAAAAATTCATTTCATTAAATATTTTTATTGCTGCATAATATATCATAATTTTCATAACAAAATTTTCGTTCATAGTACATCTCAATTCTCTCCCCACGCCGACGCCCAAGCAGAGCTCATTCGAAGTTGCAAGGACGCGACGTGGAGAGAGTTTTCAAACATCCTCTCACTCACATTAAAGTTTCTGACTTCAAGATTTCCAAACTGGTTAAAACTGCTTCAGGTAAAAAACCGATTTTTTCAGATTAAAAACTGATTAAAATTATGTGAAAATGAATCGGTATATATACCTATTGTACGACCCTAACCTTGCGTGTTAATTTTGATTTAGTAAAACAAAATTTGACCTTGTGATTTTCTAGTATATTCTATTCTTAATTTTATTATTTTGTAATTTAATTTGACAATTTTTCTTTTGAATTTTTTAGTTGAATTGTTTCCAATTCAAATTATTTAATTTTTATTCCATTTTCATTAAATTTCGCATTTTTTGGTAAATTGTCAAATTTCGGTCAAATTGTTAGGTTTTCGTGTTATTTTTATGTTTATTTTGTGCGGATCTTGTTGCATTCTGTTATCATTTTAATTTATTTTTGTGTTTTATAATTTTATATTTAATTGTTTTCTTTCTCATATTTTAGCAGGGTTAGTTGATGTTTTAATAGGTTCGATTTTAAATCTGAATGTTGCATTTACGTGTGTATTACCGATTCATTTAAACAATTTACAAGGCCGTTTGTGTTCTGGCCCAACAGTAGCCATAACAACATTGTGAATGAAGGACCCGGAAAGAAAACTAAGCTCTTCATATATTTTAAGTTACATATATGGCATTTAAGTTTGTTAATTCTATTTGAATCCTGTTTAATTTTTATTTTACTTAAAATATAAATAAGTTTAGATTTTCATCAAATTAATTCTTTTCGAATTTCAGATATCTTACAATTTTGCAAATTACATATTTTAAAATAATTTAGAAGATTTGAATTTAAATTACATTAAAAAATTTTTTTTTATACAATGATATAAATTAAGTTACACATAATTTGGAAAACTTTGAAATGTTTTATATTTGTTTATATCATATGTTGTAAATAGGAAAACTTTTAAATTACTTTCACCGCTAAGAATGTAACGTTTAAAATTTATTTATTTCCATAATTATTAAAGATGTTAAATATATCAATTTTTCTAGAAAATGAGTAATTCAAATGGTGAAAATAATGTTTATCACAAATTAGCTACTCCGATGGTCTTTGAACCAGTTTTTGAGAAAGTATATTTAAAATTATTATTTCTAAATTGAATATTTTTAAGCTCGAACAAAAAAGTCTTAGCCATACTCATACATTAAAACAATCATTTGCAAAAGTAAGTAAATTATTAGAAATTGTTTCATTTGGAATATAATTATTTAGGTCGAACAACAATATCCTGGATTTTCTCAGAATTTTTTGATTGGGATATTGAATAAGTTGGGGTTAGAAAACGAAGTCGATATGTCGGAAACGTTTTTACGAATGGCGTCAATGGCGGAAACTGGTATAATGATTATACATTATTTACACAGCAATATTAATTTTGATAAACATAAATTTTGAACATTATTCAAAATTTCTACTAATGTAAAATTACTTGTAATGGTTTTTTGTTGAAATGTTATTATTTGTAAAACGCAATTTTTTGCATAATAATTAAGGGAAATTAGTTTGTAATTTAATAAAAATGAAAATAGATTTAACTAATTTATTTTTTGAACAGTTTTTTCTCGATTTAAATTTTGATAAATGATAAAATATCAAAATAAAATTACAAATGATTGAAATAAAGAGCAAAATAAGGCGCTCTTGTTTACAAACGATAATGATAAGGTTTGCAGTACACTATCGTAGGAACAGATTAATATTTACTGTTAAACATCTATAAATTGAATTATTTTTTTCAAAATTGATATTATGTGTTGACTAATTTTATTATAAATATACATTCATGCTTAATTTGGTCTAGCTTTAACACATTTTACGAAAAATTTTCATATAGTACGGTTCATACTTATCAGACGCGTAGATAGAGATAGTACAAACCCACCTTCCAAAGAAAAATATAAAAAATCATTGCAACAAAACTGTATTTTCTCCATGAAAAATTAAATTACCTGCCATAAGTTTCTTGAAGGAATACGAAAATGTTATCGTATAAAATGTATATTTCAACAATCTATAATTTTGCGAAAAAGAAATTTTCAAAAACTCTGATCCTCTAGAACAAAAATATATATTTTTGCACTTACAACTCAACATTAAGTTTTCTTTATAGCCAAGAAACTTTTTTTTGGCTAACGTGACTCTGACTATAGTCAAAATTTGCACTTAAAAATTAATATTCACAAATTAAGAAATTTTTTTCTGAAAATAAATTTTTTAACTCATAAGCTTTTTCTATGGGTGCTCTATAACTTTAAGTGAGTCAGAAAGCTCACATCTACCGAATTATGTACTAATAAGTTTTTCATAGATTTGTTGCTAATATTTAGTATAGAAGGATTCTTAAAAAATATGACATAACATTATTTAACCTAACTATTAAATTAATTAATTTAGTAAAAAATTATTTAACATAATTCTTTCAAAACAAATTAATTAATCATAATAATAAGTTGACTATTTATTAATAGAAAATTATTTAATTTTGGTTTACAGTTTCGTTCAATAACTTTGGGATAACATACGTTCCGATTACGAGTTTCGATTGAATTTAACACAAATCTGTCTAATTATCTCTTATTTTTTTACTTGATTTTTTCAACTTTCTAGCTTAAAGATTTCTCACATTATCAGACAGGAAGAATACGGACAACAATAAATAAGTTTTTAGTGGTAAGTTTCATATCGTTTGTAGTTTGTTATTTACTTTGAGATTCGTAGTATCTAAACGTTTAATGAGATAAATCTTGTGATTTAATTCTAAATCGAGTGGACTTCAATATTAATGACATTTGAGAGTTTTCAAAGCTTCAAACAAATCGAATTCTGTTTATAGTTAAATTGTTATAGATAGTTAAATTATTATTAATTTACTTCATTTTGAAAATGAATAAGTAAAATTATAAAAAATATCCATTGTAATATAATTACTGCACTTATCCATTAAATGTGGCAAAACGATCCAAAATTCCTCTGAAACTGCACCGACTGACCAAATTCAAAGTACATGCAACAAATTCTTCTTTTCTATAATTTCTTTTATTCATCTTTAAACACGAGAATATTTTCCAGTTATAACAGCAGCATTGTTATACAATGGTTCTCCACAATTTGAATATCAAGTTTCTCATTTTTTAATTTTTCTAAAATCATGGTCGAAATATTCTCTGCGGTTTTACCTTTTGTTTTGATAAAATAGTTAAATGATTCCATTATCTTCACTTTATCTCCATCAATTATTAAGCAAAGCTTAGCTCGTCTGATTTTTACTAGGAGTGCTGTTAAATATTACAGAATATATTTTATTACGAACATTTGATGTTACTTTTATCGATTCTAAAAAACTGACCAAATTTTCGGGTCAACCAAAATTATTTTTATCTATAAGAAAGGAATTTATGACCACCGGGGCATTTGTTAAACTGTTGTTTATTATTTTTACAGATTTCTTTCTGTCGCAAAAATGACACCTGAATCCACATGCCAACCACTACCAGCACCCATAGCTACGCCACTGCTGTTAATATTTGACGTAGCTTATTTTTATTTCATATTTTATTGAATATCATAAATTTTAACGACTAAATAGGTCAGTAATAGAATGTAGTAGAGAATTACTGACATTTATTCATTCCTAAAATGCATCATATTTAGAATTTGATCCATCTTTAATTTGCGAAGGTTCAATTAAGATATGAAACTGGTAATATTTCTTTAATGCCTTTAATCGCAATTAGAAAATTGTTCGATTTTAATCAAGTAAACTTAGCATCATATTGAAATTTACAATACATTTTTATAAAATTTCAACTTCTTTGGTTAAAACTCAATTTTTTATTAACCAATTTGAACAATTTGTCGAATATTTCAAAAAAGAATACCGTTTTATTTTATCTTGAACACATTTTACTGTATATATCAGAGGTGGCCAGATTTTACTCCGACAGGAGCCATAAGTCATTAACTTAAATTTTGGAAAGCATAATCAAAATATCAATGAATAGAGAATAATAAATATCACCTTTCAAATGAAACACTTTAACGAACTCCTAAGAATTTTACATTTAAATTGCAAAATATCAACCAAATTGAATTTGAAAATTTTAAATTTCTTGGAAATCAGAAAGCAAAAATAATCGTAGAATCTTTCAATCAATGCAATTTTAATATTTCATGTTTTAATTTTAAAATAAATAAATGTATATATATATATGTATTTTAAATAACCTTACTCCACGTCATTTTGTGAGAGTCGATGGAAGCCGCATCGATGATGCTAAAGAGCCACATGAGGTTCGAGAGCCGCAGTTTGGCCTTGTATGGTATATATTCTCTGTAAAATATTTATCAAGAACTATTAAAGTCAAAGAATTTCGAACATTTGAAGTAATTTTACAATTTTTAAAAGCTTCCTTTGTAGTAAATTTGTTTTATTTGATCGTAAAACTAAGATTTTGATTAAAATACGATTTACAGGCCTCGAATCTGGTAAATATTTAGAATATTATGACACTTTTTATTAATAAGCTAGCTTAAAACCTGACGAAAATTTCTATGAAACTTAATTTTTGAGATTCACACATGGAACGCCAAATCATTCAACGTGCCGTAAAGTCATGCACGCAGGTGAAAGTTCCAATGCAGTTTATTAAAAAGTGTAATTATATTGAATTATAATTTAGATCATTAAATTAATATCAATTATTATTAACTTAGTCACATGGTCATAATCAAATTAGTTTCGTTAATAATTTTAGAATTGTTTTTGTACAAATCAAAGACGAAATCGATACTCCGTTTTCGTTTTTTAAGCGTTTTAGCATCATAGTTATATAGTATAATTAATATTAATACGTAATTTCAATCATACCTATACACTATAAAACACATTAAAAAAATTGTTAGACCTGCTAAAGTAGGTTTTGTGGTATTTAAGTCAGTGATTCCTAAACTTTCGTAGACAAAGACTTACTTTAAAAATTGCGGATTTTTTGTAACCCATCTGACTGGTAAATAGGTAAAAAAAACTGATTTAAAATATTGTCCTTTTTCAGTTTTTTATTTAATACAATCAATCAGTGGCGTACTTAGAACTTTTGTCGTCAATCCAATGGGGGTATTTATCAATTAATAAACATAAACAAACAATAGGCGGGGAACTTTTTTATCATCGGAGGCCTCATTTAAATTAGGCAATAATAATGGAGACCACATAAGTTGATGTACCTACATATGCAACTTTTATAAAAAACAAAAAACTTTAAAAAGGCCACAAGAAACTTACTGAGGCCACTTATGAGACAAAACATATACATAATTTACAAAAAACTTACATTAAATATTTTTTATTTTATATTTATAAATAAATAATTTTCAATTTCTTTTGAATAAACAATCTAATTGTAAACATATTTAGAAATGTACTCTTCTAACTTTCATAGTAGAAAAATCGTGTAAAATGCTCTCAAAATTTATATTACTTGTAATTTCTTGTTCTATGGACAATATTGGAATATTTTGTAGTCTTAAATCACTCATTGTGGAACGAAGATAATTTTTATCAACTTCAATTTTGAGAAGCTCCTTTCACAACTAGCGACACTGATGGCAATTGTACATATTGAATAAACTTTAGTAGTTCAAGAGGGCCTCTCCCCATTTTTCCAAAATTTTATCTGTTCTTTTAGTTCTGTTACAGCTATAAAAACCAGGATCCTTTTTTTCAATATAAAATTGTTCTTTATCAATGTCAATAACATAATTTATTTGACATTAAAATTTTTCATATAGTAGTTTTTATGGTATTATACACTAATATTTTCTTGCAAGAACATGCAACTGATCAAAGCGTTCTTTTATTTCCTTTCAAATTCTATCCATATATTGATTTTTGTAACATAATCAAATTGCAATTTGTCAGTACAAGGAATACTATCAAGACATTGCATAATCTTATAATGGCATTATAATTGACTCATCCCAAAATTCAAGAAGATTATTGTTCATATAGTATAATAGAAACTCCCACGTTATAAGCTTCATTGATGCATCATCTTCTGAAGCATGCTTTTCGATGCAGAGAAGTGGACGTTCAGAATTGCAAGCCTGTGGCGCATATTTAGGATTTTCTACTGCAACGATATCTCTAGCAGCTAATTGTAATATTTCATCCAATTTTTAAATTATGGTTCCCTGCTTTATTTCCATTCGGAAACGCTTATTGTTGGGACCAATGTAAATACCAGCTTTAATCATCATTAATTGATCAATTTCATTAAAAGACCTTATCATTCTAACCACCTTTTAAATTTTTAAACAAAAAATTCCTAAATTATATTCTATTTTTCAAATTTCCAAATTTACAGTGAAAGACTTAAACAACAATTTTAAGTCTTTAATTTTAATAATTTTAAATAAATAATCTTTTTTTCAAGTTTTTATAATTCTATCGTTTCTTAATTACATTTTTCTTTTATTTTTAATTATTGTTAGAGAAAAGACTCAAATTTTGAATCCGTTCTCCAAGTTACTAAACAACATGGGGACTAAGGGAACAAACTGACCAAATTCTCAACACCATAGATAAAAGCATTTTTTTCGTACTTCTTGTTCTAAGGATAGCCCCACGTCTTGAGAATTTTTCCTCTAACTCGATATTTCCAACTCTTCATAAATCATTTTGGCTGATATAATAGCGTTTTGTATTACTTTTTTGTATTTTGTATCTTTATTCCATGAAACAGATTTGCAAATAATTTAGTTTTATATGAAATTGATGGAAATTTAACCCTTTTATTTGCAAGTATTTTTTCGCGTCATTAAAGGACAGGTTACCATAAATAGAGATAACATAGAAAAGAAAAATATTGCATTGAATTTAGTAATATTCCAGCATCTGATCTCGTCAAATGTTAATTTTCCAAAGCGCTTAAAATGTAAAAATAATATTACTGCTTCTGCTATAGCACTCCATTGAGTTTCTGCACTGGTTTAACACCTTGACCAGTGACAGAAAGTAAAACATCCCATCGATGTGTGGAAGAAGAAAGAAACAAAAACAACTGTTCGATAGTTCTAAAAAATGTTATGGAATCGATATCAGTAGAAGCTGCGTGCAAACATGCCAAGTTTAAAGAATGATTTGTACATGCTACAAATCGTCATGCTTCAAGTCGTCGAGGACCTGCAGACAATGCATCGAAGTGATTAATGTGAACACTAACTGAGTAACTGGATTGTGAATTGACAATGCACTGTCATAAAAACTGATTTTCTACAGGCTTAGGCTAGGCTATTGGTTACTGCCTAGGACTATGTTCTATGATGAACAATTGATTGAACCTTACAGTACACTAATATTGTTTTAGCTGATTGCTAATAATAAACATACTGAACCTTGCATTTTACACAGACCTTGGTGTATTCTGCTGTTTTTATAATTAACTCTCGATCGTATAGTCGTGGCACAAATTAAACATAACTTTGATTGAGTTGAGCAAGTCCTAAATATTATTATTTTCAGCTAAAATTTTTACTACAGCTTCTTTATAACTAGCATAATGCTATAGAGGGTTGGAGAACATTGTTCTCCAACTTTCATTTTTTAGGAACAATGTAATGATGGCAGCATTATCGTAAACCTGTCCTCTGCAATCTTTTATATCTAAACCGTCATTTTCTAATTTTGTTAAAATCATATTTGTGATTTTCTCAGCAGTTTTTCCTTTAGTTTCTACAGCGTAAATAAACGATTCTACAACTTTAACTTCATTGCCATCAATAACTACATATCTAATAATTTGACTAATTTGATTTTTGTGAGAAATATCTGGGGTACTGTAAACCATCATACCAAAGTATTTCTCTTGCTTTATTTGATCCATAATTTATTTTTCTCACTGTGCCTCCAATAGCTCTATGAATTCGTTCTGAATCTTTGGCGACAAATAAGAAATAATTCCTTCCATTGGGAAAATGATTGAATGTGCAGTGGACTCGTTTTGACTTATTTTGGTATTAACTTTCCACCATTTGTTAAATCTTGATTGACAAAGATCATCAAACAGTTTACAACAAAAACAATAAATTCTTTAACAGCTTTTATCCATTAGGCAAAATTTGAAAAAACCAGTCCCTATTAAGTTCTCTTGTTTTACATTTGGCTTTGATAGTATTATCAGAACGTTTACTTCTTCACTTAAATTGCCTTCTAAATTTTGAATGGCAAAAGGACCTTACCGTACCAGGAGTACTCTTTAAAAGTTTAGATGTATAAGATATTTATTTTGTATACTATTTCTTTATAACATTTAAATTATTAAACTTCCATATTCTTGGTTTTAAAACATATTTTCATAAGACATTTTTTATAACAGACAAAAAAGTTTTAATGGGTGTTTTTGTAAGAAATAAAATTATAATATTATAAAATTATAAATTTAACTACAACAAAAAGTTTATCTATACATTTTTTATATTTCGATTTCCAACTACTAACTTGCTACCTTAAATTTAGAGTGCACATAGAAAATGTCGGTTTTTGTTATTACCAATAACGCGAAAATTTGATATTTCTGATTTTGCTAGTTCCATTTTTTGAAAATTATTTTATTGACCAATGAACTCATTGTCATTAATTGAAAAAAGTTAAATGAAATTTCATAAACACCAATCTGAGACTCATGAGATTGGTTTCAATTACTTCGCATCGAAATTTTTTGAATTTATTTAACTATTTTTAAAAATATTTTTCATAGGCGTGGTTAGAAACATGAGAAAGCAAATTTACAATATACTAGAGAGTAAGGCTCACACTCTAAAAGAAATTCTCAGTCGAATTCCAGATGAAATAAGTGATCGGAGAAGTTTCCTTGACACAATTAGGTATGGTTTATAATTCTTATTGTTAGAACATAACATTTGAATATTTATTTAAATACAAACATTGGATTTAAATACAATTTAAATCCAATGTTTGCTATATTATTCTGCTTCCAATTCATATAATCTAGTTTAATTATTTTAATCACTTGACTTTCTTGCTCGGGCATTGCAATCAGTAAATCGAAATTTTAAAATTGTTAGTTGTAATAATTAATTATGATTTTTTGTCATTGTTGGTTTTTCCTAGTAATATAATACGAAATTAAAAAATAAAATAATCTAACATTTTCATTGCAGAGAAAATTAAAACTTTGATTTTCATCAATTTTTTACATACTTGCTTCTATCGTTAAAAATTCGAATTAATTGTAATGTAGTTAGATAACTTTCTTATTATTTAATACTTTTACCTTATTTTATACTTGTAAAAACACTAAAACTCCAAATAATTGTAATATATTGCCAGGAAATTATTCTCATTATCAGTCTGTCGTTATAATCTATGTTAAATGAATTAATTAATAAATCTAAAATTTAAAAACAAAACAATGAATTTCAACAGGCAAATATTATTGAGTTTGTCTAGCCTTGTGAACATCTATTAATATTGTTTTCGGCGCGTGTTTGAAAAGTGTACCAGAAAGTCGAATTTCGCATCGTTAACCTTTTTTTTGACTTTTGAGAAAGACAGTAAAGAAGGACATCATTTATCAGCTGCTCGAGGCATATAGGAATGAAGCACCATGCAAAGCCACTATTTAAAAATGGATTTACATATCCAAAATTTATCAACCAAACTATTTCTTAACATTGTTGACCGAAAAGATTGATCAAAATTTAGTAAATTAATTTATTAAGTTAAATTATTTTAAAAATTTACTAAGTTACTTTTCACAGATTGCTTAAAATCATAACAAAGTTAAAGTAAAATTATTATAAGATATTTTAAAATTTTTATTTTGAAATTAGTCAAAAAAAATTAAAAATTATATATTATTTAAATTTAATTAACAAAATTTGTATTATTGGTTTAAATAATATACTAAATACATAGTTTTTATTATCCAGCCTGAATTATATCGTAAAACGTGTTTGAATGTCACTTTTTTGTAATGAAATCATTGCCATGTTTATTATATATATGTTAATGTGTAATATTTTTGTGTTTTTGTTTACGATCACGGCTATCTATAAATAAGCTGATTCTAACAATCACTCTTATCAATAATTCACAATTGATATTTCTTTCAATTAATTCTTAAAAATTTTTAATGAATTCGATTTTCAATTGACGGTTATTGTTAATGGAAATTATTTCCTCTGAACTCTGAAAAAATTATCGGCACGGAATTTCCTGATTTATTTCTCTTTTTTTGATGATTTAAGACTTCTCATTAGTTTTAATTGATTATTGTGACAGCAGTGGTGGTAGACCAATTAGTATATTTTGTTAAATGTTATACTTTTAATTTTTTAATATAATTCCTACTATGAATTATATAGGAAAACTTGGGCAGTTTTATTTATACAAGCAAGCATGCTGTTAAAATAACTAAATTTTAAAAAATCTTATTAGTCGTTATTGTACCAGCAGATTACTAAAAAAAGGTTAGACAATCTTCCAAGATTTTTACTAATAAAACAAAAACAATGTGTGCTTACAGTCATTTTATTATTTGTTCGTTGAAAATAAATTAATTAATTAAATACAACCACAATTTTATTAATATTTTATTTTTAATAAATAAATATATATTTAATAAATATATTTAATAAATATATTTTCATTTTGTCTGATATGATAATAATTATTAATTTATCTAGATATTTGACATAATATTGTAAATATAAGTATAAAACGAATTTTCAAAAATTCTATTGGTTTCTTAGTCGCGTAAAGTAACCTGAAATATATTTGCTGTATTGTATAGAAAAACAAGTGCACTTTATTAAATTAATTAATTATCTGTAATTGAAGGGATATTTATCTAGCCCGTAAAATCTGTCACGATTTCCACACGGGATTTGATTTCACTCTTCTATGGTGATTCACAGAAAATAAAACGTGCACATCAAATGCAATCTAATTATTGTTTACTTTTTGTAAACATAACTTTTTGATATTTTTATTGTTGATGAAATAATAATTTAAATAAATAATAACTAAAATATTGTAATATAATAATTATAGTATTTGTAGTTAGACGAGGAAAAATCAAGAAAAATGAAAGTTGAATAAAATTAATTAATTTGTATTTTAAAAAAATCATAGGTGTTAACAGGCTGGTGGGAAAATCAACTCCAGGATTCATAATTTGTCAAGAATTTTTAATTATGCAAAGTTTTGGGCTATTTTAATTTTTTTACAATTTAAAGTTATAATAATTTTAAACTTAAATTTATTGTTTGTATATATTTTAACTGATGGCATCTTAAAAAAAGTTACTTGAAAATTATATTTTTTTAGAGAAATTGCAGGTGCCATCAAAAACCTTTTGGACTGTGTTTCTGAAGTTATTACACATTTACCCACAGATAACCATAAAACGAGTTTAGAACAAGCTAAAAGGGATTTTGTAAAATATTCTAAAAGATTCAGCAACACATTGAAGGCCTTCTTCAGAGATAACCGGTCGGTTTTAATATTAATGATAATAATATTATTATTTTATAATGAAGCCCTTCTGAAGTCTACGCCAGCGCTAATTTGCTAGTCAATCAAACGAATATGATTTTATTGGTTGTTCGAGATGCTGCCTGACGGTACAAGAGGTGGTCAAGATTCAGATGGGGGTGGCATAAGATAATTTTGACTACCTCAATTATATGTCTACCTATTAGAACCATATTGTTATGGCCTCTGTATCATTGGCGATCGTATCTCTTTTGTGTATTCAGTATATTCATCATTGTGTTCAGTTCTCTGTATATATCAGCTACTATTAAAAGTTACGTGGAGCCTTTCAGCTCCTACAAAGAAGCTATTGAATATCAATCAATGTTGATGCGATATTTTTCAGTTGACCGTTTGGTTAATTTCCACTTTTATTATTATTTCGCTTAATATTTTTCTGTGGGACAACTTTTATAAGTCGTTTTTGTTGTTTTTATAGATGCTGCTAAATGAGGTGTTTACACGCGCCTGTAAATGTGTCTGTTTGTGTCAGTAGATTGGATTGTTTTTTATATAAAAATGTTGATTGGTTTGATGATTATAATTTCGTTGTAACAAGAGGTGATTTGATTTTATGATAAATTATCTAAAAAACTATTTTAATTTTCTATTTGTTGAACTACTAATTTGTAATAAATTGACATTTAATCGGCTCAGGATTATTTTATTTGATATTCGAATGGTATTATTTATTTAAGTTGAATTTACCGCCTGTGTAAAATCGATTCCATGGCAAGATTAAACAATTTTTTAAATAAATTAATTTATTTGGTGGTTCTCTTGAACAGTTTCGTCTATGACGAATTTCTTTTCATGTCTTGTTGGTGTACTGGGTGTAATTAATTTTGTTTAGATCCGTGCTCATTTGTTTCAATCTGTAGTAGCTGAGAGTCCACGAGCAGGTAAGCTCCATTTCTAAGACTACTTGTGATAATCTCGCTTTCGGGTTCCTGCATTTCTCATCCTTTTTTTATCGATCTTATGTATGCGTCTGTGATCTCATTTTCTTCCTAATTTAACTCCATTATTGAATAAACCATTTTAACAATACTATTTATAGGAATTAGGCTCCCACTATCATCATACCATACTCGGAAATGATTATTAACGTTAATTAAATATTTATTTGTGAACAAAACCAAATTTTTCAAGAAAATAAAAATAACTACAAAAATTTAATTTTGATAAAATTTACAACAAAAAAAATATAAATAATACAAAAGTCTATTATTCGTCTAACAGGGTAGATAAATAGACGACGAGATCTCGATTTTCTCCATCGATATCGAAGGGAAATTTCCTCTTCCGATGAGAGTTGTATTTGGTGACAACGACGGGAATAATTGGTTGAGGCAGTTCGTCACCAAAGTCGTCGGTCCAATTTCCGACTGAAGTCAATAAATTTTGAGCTTCCTCGACTACTGGTGGGATTGCTACTGCCGAGGACACGTCCATACTGATTTTCATCTCGTTCTCCTTGTCGGCACAAATTGAGGCACTGGTTCCGCTGGTTTTACCGATTCGGTAATTGTTCATCCAGTTTCACAAATTCCGGGAATTGCTCGGCGACTCGAATGGTGGCCTCTTCGAGGATTTTGGCTGCATTTGCCAACACGATGGCTCCCTCAGCTCGACGACATTCACGGCGTCGCTGGTTTTTGCTGGGGTTGTGCTTTTTACTGGTTCTGGGGGTTTTTGCCGGACCGATTTCGTTCTTTTCTGGGATATGCGTTGGTGGGATTAGATTTAATTTCACGGCCAGATCGTGGCCGGCTATGCGCTTGGTTAATTAGGCCTCCATGAATGAGGCAATTAATACTGAGCTCTGATCATTGATAATGATCCTCTGAGTCCGGTTCTCAGAAATCAGATCAGTGCGACATCTTGTCAAGCGATGGATCTGCTGATTTAGGGTTTTCCAGACTTCTGGAGCAAACCATGTACCCAACGTACGTTCATGCTCCTCAAATAATTTATCATATTTTTGACGGCATATTGCGTGGAAGATGCCTTCATTCTGGATATTGGATTTGACAGGTTGGGTGGGCTTCAGTGTAGTTATTTTCGGAATTTTATAGCATTCTTGCATTTCGATTTGTGAAAATTGTGAGGACTATTTCGAATCTTCTGGTAAAGAGTATGATATAACATTTGCCTGAAGGAGAAAATAAAAATAAAAGAAGGAGAATTTCTCAATATGAGTTCTTTAATTACATAATTAATTATAATAAAAATAAGATTTTTAAATTAATTAAATTTATTAAGGAGGTCTAATTTATTGTCCGGCGGTTACATACAGACACGCATGCATACACATACAAACATAATTTCATAAAATTTAGTTTTACTGACCCGAGTTGATTGCCGTGCCTGTGGGGCATCTTACCGGTAACTCGGGTAATAAAAAAAATAGGACTTGGTCGTGTCTACGAATGCGTGGCACACCGACTCGATTAAAAATGCATCGCTGTCACGGAATGGTCAAATTCCAACTCGTAATTCTGTGAAGGGGTATGCATAGTTTTATACTGAAATAATCGGCCTAGTTTTTCAGGCAAAATAATATGAAATCTTTTCATATTTACAGTAATATGATATAATGGTCGTTGGCGAATAATGATAACAATCAAAAAACTAATGCTCCCACTACACCAAATTAATTAAAATTATTTTCCAATCTAATATTACATTTTTATTCTTTAAAGAATTAAATCCAAAACACTGTATATCAAAATAAATTCTTTTGTCTATCTTTTGTTATTGATACTTATCCCTAGTCGGTACCCTCAATACATCTACTTGTAGCAGGAACTTTTAAATAATAAAAAAATATTATCCTACTTAAACATATACATAAATGTTGCCCCTTTAACTATGTCGATATTCCCGTATTTTACCCTACAATGGTTTCAGTCGAGACATTGACGATTTAGTTTTGTCAGATTGATGTGAATATATTTTTATCGATTTATTTATTTTCTGGTTGTGATTTTTTATTAATTTTTATTATTAAAATAGCACATATAAAACTTTTCTCATATTTTAAGCCATAACATGAATATCATATCAAATATATTGTATATCGATTTTATTATTACATTGTACAAACTTTTTCTATTGAAATAATTTTATATACTTTGTTGAAAATTTATATAAAATAATAATGAAAATTATGATAATAAAAATAATAATAATAATAATAGTAATAATAATAATAATATTATAAAAATTAAAAAACATTAAAACCCTACTTATAAAAATAAGTAGTAAATAAAAATTAAAAAATGTTTAAAAATACTATGACCTAGAGAAAATTTGAATGACCTTGAAAAAATATGATTACTCATCGAATGATCTTGAAAAATTTTAAATGACCTTGAATGAGTCATGGTCTTTGTTTCAATGACCTTAACTGAGTCATTGTCTTTGTCTTAAAATATATTTTGTACTTTTAGACTTAGAAAAATTTTTTACCCGGAGGGTATGTGGTCCAGCGGTGACATAACTATCTACTATATTTAATTATATTTTCCTCATATTTTATGGTTGTTTACTTGATATTAATAGGTCTGATTTTAAATTTGCTTTGCTGTGTTTGCATGCTATTTCCGATCCATTAAAACAAATCCTTGTATTGGCCCAACATATATATAGTTACCTTTTAATTTGCATTTTAATTAATGTCAAAACACATTAAATTGGTGTCAGAAGAAAACAAATATTGTTGATCAAGTTTTTCAATTATTAATTACAGCCAAACCGATTGGGAAAAGCGGACCAAATCAACTTCATGTTTGCAATGAATGAAGTCATCATTTGTCATCAGTATTCGTTTTCTGAAATTGCTTACTCTGCAGCTAAAGATACAGTAGATGTTACAGTAGATCTTTTATTACAAATATGTCCAAGATGAGAAAATTTTGAAGGTTGCTGCCAATGATAAATGTTTGGATGTGCTGATCAACTCGTATGAATTTATCAACACGGAGTCAAACGAACCAATGTTGGGATATTTCCAAATGAATGAGAAATATAAAATTACCGGGTCGGTTGAGTTACGTAATAATCACTAACGATTGATTAACTTTGTCTACGGAACAATGATAATTTTTCCTAAATTACAGAATTAGTTGAGGTAAACACAAAAAAATACGTCTATGTTTCCTACTAAATTCGGGTTTGACATGACAGATCTAGTGGCCAGAAAATATAGTGTGAAGTCGTGATCTCGAACATAGCCTCTTCAAATATTTTTCAATATTTCTCAAGTTGGAAGAAATAAATGCATGAATTTTAAATAAAGAAACAACTATAAAAAATATATCGAGAATAGATTTTTTGTTTCAATTAGTAGAAGAAATTTCTACAGAACATAAACATCCACCTGAACTAGAAAACTTGAATGTCTTCTGGAAGAATCCTGGAAGTTCTAACAAAAAAAAATTGCCAAATAGGGCTATGTAATGAAAATAAAACCATGAATATCTGTATTTTATAGGAAATGTTTGTGGTAAATCTACATTGAAAAAAAATGGCTATATGTAAAGATTGTTTTGAGCAAAATAGTAATAATATAAAATAAATAATATTACTACTTTTTTATGTAAATATATGTGCCTCTATATAATAATAAAGATTTTTTTTTGAAAATTTTCTTATGATTTAAATATTTTCACAACTATCAAACCGGTTAAAATTACCGGTTTTGTTAGAAATAGGCATATAACAACCGTTGGTAGTTCTAGTGTTAACATCGGAATTGAAAAATTTAAACATCGAACTATTGGAATTAAAAATTAGTCCGATATTGGATGCACTATTAAGCAGTCTTGGTTATTACTGCGATTAATTTGTTATTTTCGTCAAGTTCTTTGACTTGTGTTTTTTCTTTTAACTATTTTGAATCTTGATTTTTTAAATTATTTCATCTCTTATTTATCGAATTTATAAAATAATAAATAATTAAATAAATTTGGCAACGATTTAATTAAAAGATAACGCCAATAAAATACCTTTCGTACGATATGTTTCGTAAGATAAACAGTATGAGACAGAGATTTATAGAAAACCAACTGATACTGGTCTTTATACTTCTCCAGAAAGCTTTTGTGAATTTAAGTATAAGAGAAATATGGTGAAAGGATTGATTTATCGTTCATGGGTTTTATCTTCTACTTTTGCTAATTCGGTAAAAAGTGTTGATAAATTGGTTGAGTTGTTAATAAAGAATGGATATTCTAAATCATTTTTATTGTTGATGATAAAAGAAACTGTTGATAAATTGATTAAAAATCCTAAGGATCCATGTTGTGGAAAGTCTGAATGTAATTTGTCGGATGGGTGTGAATTGAGTGTTGATCTGGGTGATGGTAAAAATGGATATAAAAAAAATTGAGCCTAAATATGTGTTAGTATTGCCGTACTCTGAAGGCTTTACAAATTATAGCAGGAAGTTTGGTAAACTGATAGGAAATTTAGAGTATAAGATCGTCTCTAATTCGTGTAAGGTACGCAATATGTTTATTAATAAATCAAAAACTCCGGTTGGATTGTGTTCTGATCTCGTTTATCAATTTACATGTAATGGGTGTAATGCCACATACATTGGAGAGACTTCCCGTCATCTCTGTACTCGAGTTCTAGAGCATTGTCGATTGAAGGGTTTGACCAATATTAGTGAACACAATAGAGGCTGTAAAAGTGATATAGGAATGTCTGATTTTAGAATTTTGTTGAGAAGTTTTAATAGTTATTGGGAACGAGTGATATGTGAAGCATTGCTGATAAGGTTATTGGATCCAAAGAGTGCTGTGACTACGAATGTTTTGAATGTTTTTAAATAGTTTACGTATGTTAAATCATGTTTGTTTTTTTAATATTATTAAAATAATTGAAAATTTTAAATTACATTAATTTTTAAAAAATTAGAATATAAGTATAAAAAAAAATTTTTAAAAATTTAAATTAATTTAATATATATTTTTAAAAATATTTATTTATTAAAAAATTAAATTAAGAAAAAAATAATTTGTTTAAATTAAATGTTAATTCATAATATTTTTAGTTGGTTTTGAGTACCTGAAGATGATAGCTGTGCTATCGAAATATATCGTACGAAAGGTTTTTTATTGGCGTTATCTTATAAAATAATAGAAGTTTTATTTTGTGCATAAGTACATATTGTTATTGTATTTTATAAATAAAGAAGTTTAAAAGAAACCTTAGTTTTTATTTCAGAAACTACTATGAGCACTAAATTATTAAATCAAATATTTATAGTTATATATAATCAAAGAAAGATGGCACAGTTTTAGTAATCGAAAAACGCAAACTTTATATTTTGTATAATATATCGCTTTGTATTTCGTGCGTTTATCAGTCTTTTTTAGGCTAAAAATCACATTAACAATTACTAAATGAAAATAAGAATATTTAATTAAATTAACCAATAATAATCGCAATCAAATTTTATCAAAAAAATAAAATTTATTTAAATTTTTAGAAATAAAACTTTTAGATTATTTTTAAAAAATAAAAATTTTATCATTATTTTTAAAAAAATGTTTTTATAAAACCATAAAAAATATAAGTAATTATTGGAAACTAATAATCTGTTATGCTTTGTTGATAAGATCTTTAAATCCTGTAATCAATGTTCAAAGTGCTCAGTTTACAGACATTTTGAATGTATTTAAATAATTGATTGTGATTTATGTATATTTTGCGTTTGGTTTAGCTTTTTGGTATGTTAAAAAATTTGTTATATTAAAGAATTTTAAATTTTATTTTTTAAATTTTTTTTTGTTTTAGAAACTTTTTTTTAAAACAAATGACAATTTTTGTATTTTTTAAAATTTAATTTAAAAGTTAATTTTCTAAAAATTAAAATAAATTTTATATTTTTTTGATATATTTTTGATACAATCATATATGCCTGGAGTAAATTTGGAGTAAATTTGAGAAAAAGTTTTCTATTTATGGACATTAAAATAATAAAACACTTTAACTAAGGTTATGAGCTAGTTGATGTATGTATCAGGAATTTTAAAGGTAATATATTTCAAAGCAAAATTACGCCAAGAACCAAAGATTCTACCCAGAAAATACGAATGCCAACAGAGAATATATTTTAGGTAATATATACGAATCTGTCGCAGAAGATACAAATATAAAAGATTATGATTGTAATTCAAGTTCTACAAAAACAGATTACATGGAATGTATGAAAATAAATGAAGAACTAGAACAAATAAATGAGAATTGGAACATGCAATATCTAATGAGGATACTGAAGAATTTGTTACATTAATATATGATAGAAGTATTAAGAAAACATCAATAGTGTTAGATGAAAAGTAAATAGACATTTACGATGTAGAAAAGGGTTATGAGGATATAACCTTAACGCATCAGGGAGTAATGTTAGAAGATGGAAGAAGAATAAAAATTTTTAATTTTGAAGTTTAAAGCATAGGTAACAAAAGGTACAGAATAAACATCCATATATAATAAATATGGGCTATAGAGTCCACAATTCTACCAGAGTTCGAAATTCCACGATGATCCTCAAATTTTGATAGAGTTCGTGATTATTTGTTTTTGATAATATAAAAATTTATGTGTCAACCTAAATTTACATTAGACAAGACCTGGTACAATGGATATTTTCCCTCCTCAAAGTAAATAAATAATAATTAAGCTTTTAATAAAACGCTCTCTAGGGGCTAATTAGTTAATTATAAAAAAATATTTTTTATTGACACAAGGCGTCATTTTAAATTTTATTTTTGTTCGACGGCACTATACTAATAATACTAATAATAATAATAATAATAATAATAATAATAATAATAATAATAATAATAATAATAATAATAATAATAAAAATAATAATAATAATAATAATAATAATAATAATGAAAAAAATAGAAGAATTCTTTTATAAATATATGTTAAATCAGTTTCTAAATAATTAATATAGGTGTTACAAGTAATTCTACAACTGGTAATAATGATAATAATCACTAAATACATTTAATTTACATAACAAAACTAAACAAAAAATAATAATGAACAAAAAATGTAGTAATTTAAACAAAAAATTAACAAAACGTTAATAAATATAATCCAGCATAGAAAAAGAAGTTACAAATAGACCATTACTTTTCAAACCTCGAGGAGGCTAGAAATCATTATAACCCTAAAAATGTATATAATTAATTGTACTTTTATAAATAGAAATGAAAAACAAAATTATTGATAATGGATCATCAATATCATTCAAAATCATGAGCAACAAAATATTGGCATATAAACCAACATTTTCCTTAGTCAAATCACCCAAAAATGGAAAACTAAGAAGATTTGTAAATTCAGTAATTGATATTGTAATATAAATACGAGCATACACAAATACATAACCTAGCTCAGGTAATAGAAAGTTGGGAAACAAAGCAAATGAAACATAGCATAAAAGGATACACAAAATGTTTGTAAAAATTATTTTAAAGGTGACCTTTTATTTTTATTTATATAACCGTTATCGTAAAAACATTTAAACCAGAGTTTGTGTTCTTATTTATATGCGATATCAAGTTGAGATTATGGGAAAATCAACATTTATATCATTCAAAATGTATAAAATGAAAATTTTTATTATCAATATCACAATAGATCAATAGAAATGAGTAAATTAATTTCAGAAAACTATGAGGTTGAAAATGAAAGAGAAATATAATTTTTAGAGTAAATAAGTGGGGTTCTGAAATCGATATTAAAAATTATAAAAAAATAGATAACTAAGACCAATACAAATCGATGCAAAGGTGATGAAAATATTTATAAATTAGATGCTAAAATAGAAATAATTACTGATTTTCAGGGTAAATAATTATTGGTATATTTCCGTAAATTTTAATTTTTGATAATCAAAATTTAAGAATTTTTTTCATCAATGATTACATATGTAGAACAATTAGATTTATGTAAGGGGTATGAAATTATCAATTAAGGTACTCACACATGAAACCATCAAATTAAAGAAGCGAGTGATAATTATTAAATAAAACATTTAAATTAAAATGCTGACTGATGAAAATATTTTTGACAAAAATGCTGAAAATAATTTCAAAATGGATACTAATAATGAATAAATTTAAATGAAAAAAATGACAAAATTGATGACGAAGATGATTACAAAGATGAAGATGTATGAAAAAACTTTGATGATTATAAAATGGATTAAAGTGATATTAATATTATTTTGTAATTAAAATTTAACGTAAATGTAAATTAAATTGTAAAGTAAAATTATTACAGTATATAATAGATAACTTTTATTATTAATTGATATCTTGTTTAAATTAATAAAAGTATTTTGATTAATAAATGTAAATTATGAATAAATATTTCATGAAGATGAATGAATACATTTAAATAAAAAGTCTGACAAATTGGATGCAAATTATGACAATATCGCTATTTTAATTTCAACAATTAAAGTTCTAACTGTAAATTAAATTTTTTAAAGTGCACCAATATTAATCTCGATCTTTTTTAAACAATGACCAAATTTAGATGATTGATGAAATTATTTTTCTTAACAGATGCTAGCGTGATTGATCCATATGACTGATGAAAACAATGATGGTGATCAACTTTACACCCAATAGACACATAAACAGACATTAGAGTTTACTGTTTTGTCCAAAATTAACTTTAGAATGATGCTGTTTGACCGAAATGTGGTACCAGCATGACCGATTTTTTAATAACAAAACAGCCTAAATTACCCTTAAATCATTCTATTCATGACTTTTATTGGGAAAATTTTCCTAAAATATTGTTGTTTGGACGATATCCTACCATTTAAACAAAATTACTGACTTCATTAAACAAAAAAATTCAAAATGAAAATTACTTATTACTTATTATCTTGAACTCAAACACCTTTTCCTATTATATATATGACCTTGACCTTGAAGAGTGTATTGACACAGGGAGCTCATAGTGCACTACGAATTATTTTTTTACGATTTTTTATTTTTCATATTATATGCGCCATTCTGGTGTGGCTCTCTCTTGGCCACCATATTTTTACCGCTTTTTACCTTTGTTTTAACTTTTTTGGAGAGATTTTGTGATTTTATTTTACTTTTGATTTTTAGTTAAGTTTAAGTAATCTGCTTGCAGTGCATGTATTTTTAACTTTGACCTTGACTCATATCATTAATTAGTCTTTTGGGTTATAGCCAGTGGTGTTGTCGGGCCGGAACGCTTCGAAACGTCGTTACGGTACTTTCTTTTTGGACAGGAACGCGTTCCGGAACTAAAGATGATTTCTGATAACGAGAATTGGCTGACGTATTGAAAAAAAAATTAAAAAGAATTGCTGTTTTTTTTTCTAATTTTTGACGAATTTTTATGTATTATTATTACGTTTTTTAAGGTCTCATTGAGACCTAAAAAAAACGTCGCCTCCTGGATAATCAAGGAAAATCACCCCCCGTCGTTAAATTTGGGACATGAGACCGCATAGAGAGGCCGCCTACTCAGGATCGGCTCTGTCTATATAATTATATAAACGCGTTCCGGTAAAAAAAAATTAGCACAACACTACTGGTTCTTAAAAACGCCAAATTTCTACATTTGAGTTATAACCCTCTTAAATATTTTCGGCTGTTCGATAAAATTTAAAACAACCATTAATAATTATGAAATTTAAATAAAGTAATAATCAGTTTTTTATCACAAAATTAAAATAACAAAGTATAAAATACATATTTGTGTCTCGTTTTGAAATTCATCAAAAATTTGAAATTTTAATAATAATTATATTTAAGGTCGACTTAGTATGGCAATAGTTCGGGTCCGAGTTTTGTTCTTCATTTGACATATTCAGTCATTTCAAAATTTTTAAATCTACGCAAAAGCATTGTTAAAATATCAAAAATTTTCTGACCAAGACATAATTTGTTAAAAAAGAAATACGAATTTTATTCATTAATCCGTAAATATTCTATAATAAATTCAATTAATTAGCATAAGTTTGTCGATTCAATTCAAGGAAACGATCTTGGATTTGATGAGAAAATATTTTTCATTAATTTTTAATAGATTTTCCATTTACTTTCATTATGAATTTATTTATTTTTCTTTCAAGGCTGATTAAGACATAAATTAAATATGCAAGTTTTCATTTTATTTTCATTTTATCTACTTTAATGAATAATAATAATAATAATAATAATAATAATAATAATAATAATAATAATAATAATAATAATAATAATAATAATAATAATAATAATAATAATAATAATAATAATAATATAATATAATAATAATAATAATAATAATAATAATAATAATAATAATAATAATAATAATAATAATAATAATAATAATAATAATAATAATAATAATAATAATAATAATAATAATAATAATAATAATAATAATAATAATAATAATAATAATAATAATAATAATAATAATAATAATAATAATAATAATAATAATAATATAATAATAATAATAATAATAATAATATAATAATAATAATATAATAATAATAATAATATAATAATAATAATAATAATAATAATAATAATAATAATAATAATAATAATTAATAATAATAATAATAATAATAATAATAATAATAATAATAATAATAATAATAATAATAATAATAATAATAATAATAATAATAATAATAATAATAATAATAATAATAATAATAATAATAATAATAATAATAATAATAATAATAATAATAATAATAATAATAATAATAATAATAATAATAATAATAATAATAATAATAATAATAATAATAATAATAATAATAATAATAATACAGGGTTTTTCACCCCAATTTGAAAAAAGCTTCATTCTAGTTTGTAAATGTTTTAATCATGTTTGAAAATTATTTATAAATAATAAAACAATACTTTGCTAACTTTGAAAATATTTAAATTTAAATTAAATAACTTTTCATTTATTTTTGCGTTTGTTTATTTATTTTCAAAGTCGACAGTAAATCTTAAAAATTTATTGTATTTATTAATTTTAATATTTTTTTTACATATTTTAAAGTTAGCAAAGTATTTTGAGCAATAAATAAATTAATTTGTTTAAATATTTTATTATTATTTTCAAAGTTAGTGTGAAATAATAAGATTAAAGTATTAATATATATTTATTAATTAAATATGCGCCTTTAGCTCAATATTCAAACAAATATATATTATTTTATAATATCACACACCCCTTGTTAGTCAAGGAATCTTTTTTAGTTTAATGTTTCAATTAGCACGAATAGGCCTTTTTGACGTATTTGATAAATTCTGTGATATTTTAGCATTTCCCAATTTTTGTATCTTTGCTCACGATACTTGTTTCTGAACCACTCATCTCTCTGAATTCCAAAACATCTCTTTCTCCGACATAATTTTTTTAATCTGATTGTAACTTCTCTTTATTTTTTTGTTTATCTTTTCACTATGCAACAAGTATATTCATTTATCGAAAACAGTTATTACAGTAAACCAGTATACGTACCTTTTACTAATAAAAGATCTAAAGAATGGATTTTCTACCAATACAATGTGTCGAACTGTCAATTCATTACGGTACTTACCTCTATTATAATATTTTGCTAGGCACTTTTTTGCTATCTCGCAATTTTCTTTTACTCTATCAAATATTTTCATATGGTTTTGTCTGAACGTTTCAATGACTTCTGAATTCACTTTATCTATTGCCTTTCCGGTAAATAATTTTGGCTTTCTTCAAAATGAAACTTCAAACATAGAATATCTGGTTGATTTTAGAGGAGACATTCTTAGTCCATATTCAACACTCGTCAACACTTCATCCCATCTTCCCTTTTTTCATCGTTGATTGTATTAATTCTTTCATTAATTTGAATGTTCTTTCTATTAATCCATTTGATTGAGGGTAATAAGATGATGATTCTGTTTTCTTAACTTTTAAAATCATACGAAATTCTTTAAATAATTCTGATTGAAAATTTGTTCCATTATCCGAGTGAATTCTTCCTGTACTCCAAATTGACTCATCCATATTACCCATACTTCACTCGCAATTTTATATGCAGTTACTAATTGCATTGTAATAAACAACACATATTTTGAAAAATAATCAATTATTTAAAAGATTTATATCGGTTTCCTTTCTTTGTTTCAGGATATGGTCCCGCAATATCAATGCATATAATTTCAAATGGTTCCATCACAACAATTGATTGCAATTCTGCCCGTTGTCTCGCATTTGTTCTTTTATTAAATTGGCATGACTCACATTTTTGAATCAGTTCCGTTACTTCCTTTGTCAAATTCGGCCAATAAAATTCATTTTTTATGGTCATTTCCGTTTTTTCCACCCCAATATGGCCTAAATTTTTATGAATCATTTAGACTATACATTTTGTATTACTTTTTGGTAAAACATATCTATAGAGATTATTCTTAAAATAATATATTGTATTGTTTCGAATTTATTAACTCTTTTCTTTTCTTCCATAATTTGTTAAAATTTTCATCACCGATTCTTTCTCCTGTCACTCCATTTTGAAGTAATTAGATCACCAGTTTAAAGTTTGACATAAAACTTACTGTCTCTGTGTATTTTTATATTTCTTTTTGTCTGTGAATCTCCGTGTTTCAAGGCACATTGCTCACAAGGTAGCAATCTAGAAAGCACATCAACAATAATGTGTTCTTTACCTTTCCTGTATTCAACATTCATTTCAAATATTTCTAGTTCTACTTTCCACAGACAATATTGAGATGTGTTTCGGGAATCCAAATTTAGCAACAATTTTAATGCCTGATGATCTGTTCTCATTGTAAAACTTCGTCCATATAAACAATGCTTAAATTTCTTTATAAAAAGATAAATAGATAACAACTCTTCCTAGTTATGCAGTATCTTCGTTGAGACTTACTCAGTATCTTTGATGCATATGTAATTACCTTTCATGACCAAGCTCAAAAGGACACATTTTTATTTGGGATCTTTAAGAGTGCAGGTGACATCACGTTTTTTGTATTCAAAGGACGCGATTGTTCTTTCAATCTATTCAAGAGTATTCTCTCTTTTTGACATATTATATAATGGTTGAAAATATCTGCATAATCTTTTATGAAACGCCTATAATATTCACATAGTCACAAAAACCTTTGTAATTCTTTATCACACGATGGTCATTTCTATTTTTTATAAAATCTATTTTTTCGTAAACAGTTCGAATTCCGTTACCGTTTATAATATGTCCTAAATATTTAACATTCTTCCTTAAAAATTGACACTTATGCGGACCCATTTGTAATTTAGATTCCTTTAACCTTAATAGAATTTTTTTAATCGCTCATTATGCTCGTTTTTAGTTCTGTCAAATATTAAAATATCGTCAAAATTTCCAATTTTCACATTTCAACAGAATATTCATTAATTTCTGAAATGTAGGAGGTGCTGAACATAGTCCAAAACGTATGCGGTTAAATTTAAATTAACCATGCTTATGGTGAATGCTGTATTTTCTTTGATCGACTCTTCTAAGTCTACTTGATGATACCTACTTGCCAAGTCAATGTTGAAAAATACTTTCGTTCTTAAATTGCATCAAAGATTTCTTCAAAATCAGGACTCGGATAAAGTGGACGAGTTTTTACTGCATTTAACTTCCTATAATCAACACACATTTCGATTGCACCGTTTTTTCCGTACAATAACTATAAGAAAATTCCCGGCTGAGTTACTTGGATTTAATACCCCAGCTTCCAAAAAAGCCCTTCAATCATATTGTTTACAACTTCTTCCAATCTCATTGGCACCTGAGTTGGATCCACTGCTATCGGTTGATCTACTTTTGTTTTAATATCGTGTTTCAGAAATTCACGTTTTCCCAAATCTTTTGGTCTTGTACTGAATATCTCTTTATTACGAAATAAGAGATATTAATTCATCTTTTAATCTTTAATAGCATAATAACATTTAATTTCTTATTTAGAAAAGCAACTGAGTGGTTTTATATAAACATAACAATTATACAGATGTAAGACGTAAAATAAGAAAGATAGGATCAAATACAGATAGCAAACTTCGAGAAAATTCACCAATAAGTTTAAATAGCTTTGAAATAATGTAATTGAATATACACATATAAATTCAAAAACGTAATATTTTATTAGAATATATTTTTATTTTGTCGTCCGCTTGTGCAACATTACGGAACACAGTCGGGTTATTTATTGCAATTTGACAATCCGTCAATCTTGTTAATCCAAAATTTATTTAGGGAACGGAAAGAGGTGGATTAACGAGAGCTGACTGTATTGTTATTATTATTATGTTTAATTTCATCTCTACATCTTTCATTTCCCATAGTAATAACTTGTCCACCTGGAAGTTCATAGCTATTTTCAAATGACGATTAAGAGGCTACAGTTTGTATTTCATGTTCAAAATCAAGAGCAATATAATACAATTTTTCTTTAATATCTCGGATAATTTCTCTTTCAGCTGTAGTTTTAAAACTGTAACATCTTTCTGTTCGGATTTTCATCAGATAATCGGTAAAATCTCTTACAGCTAAATCCATTCGAAAGCGAGCACTGCAGCATTAGAATTAAAATTAACAAAGACATTTCATCGGATCGTTCATTGTCATTACTAATTAATCCGTAGTCATTCTTGGAATTAAACTATTTAACGTGTCAATTACTTGAAATTGAGCCATTAATTACCGAAAAGAAACAAAACAAAGTCCTCGAAATCAAAATTATATTCGAAATAACAATACAATCAATTTGACGAAAAATTCAAAAATGCAAAATCCAAACGCTTTAAAACAAGCACAGGCAAATTATCCTTAAAAATTCCAATACAATATAATGAAATAAAACGTAAATCCTTAATAATTTCAAAACCAAATCTTATCTGCCAAAAACTCAATCTAAAAGTAAAGCTCGCGTCTGTATCCGCACACAAATAAAAAATACTTAAAAACCCACAGATCTTTACATGATTTGACCATATTAAATCCGTCGTTCGTCATCATAATTCAGTCTCCTTCGCTTAATGATTTTACATTCTCTTCATTGGAGCTTTCGTTTTCAAATCTATCGGAAAACTCTTTGTCCATCTGCCAAGCTTGTGTTATGTTAAAAACGCTGCAAATGTGATCCACCACAATTAAAACATTTGAAGTTTTTGCAGAATCAAGAAATTTGACCTATTTCTCTACAATTATGGCATATTACATCAATTTTACTGTTATTTTGATTATTTTTATTAAAATCATTGTTTTTAAAATTATTATTATTACGATTATTACTATTTTGATTTTTCAAAGCAATCATTACCATAATTAGTCTGCTAATTTCTGCTTTGAGCTTTTCAACGAGATCATTGCTTATTTCAATCTTTTTTAGATTTTGAAAACGCAAATCATCAGATTCAGCGTTGATATCTTATCAATATCCTCGTCTGATTTTACGAGCGACACTGTTTCTTCAATAATTTTTGGTTTCAACTGTTCCAGTCCAAACCGATATCCTTGATTGGCTAGTCCTCTGATAAAAACAACTGTTGAAATAGAAGTTTTATCGCCAATTTCCGATTTTGACACTTCAATTTTTACACGACGAGACCAATCCTTTATTAATTCACCTCTCTCTTGTGATAGCAATAATAATTTCAGAAATGGTGATAGCGCCGATTTCATCACTTTATAATTCTCTTGCAATTTCTGTAAAATTAAATTAAATTCTTCTTTCTAGTCTTTTTCTGATTACAATTCGATAAAAACTATTCTTGAATTGGTTGTGGAATGTTTTAAAACTTCCAGGTAATTATTAATATATTTGACGACATCTTGGCCATTGATAATATCCGGATCTTTGTAGATCAATTTTGCGAGTTCCAAACTAGTTCGAGATTCCATGTGAAATAATAAAAGTATTAATATATATTTATTAATTAAATATGCGCATTCAGCTCAATATTCAAACAACTATATATTATCAAATAATATCACAGTTATCAAAGTATTTTTAAAAAGTTTTTTAAAAGTTTTTAATATTTATTAAATAATTTTCAAACTTGATTGAAACGTTTTAAAAATAGAATGAAATGTTTTCAAATTAGGGTGAAAAACCCTGTAATAATAATAACATTATTAATTAAAATTTAATTTTAATCCCGTGGAATTTTAAATTACAGTTAATACATCTTAATTTACGTTTTATAAAAGTTAAAAATTATGTCTACTTAAAGTGTATGTAAGAAATTTTAGAACGGAAACTCCACAGAAAGTTTTGAACCGTTACTTATAAAAATATTAATAAATTAAAATTAAATTAAATATAGTTTTTAATTAAAATTTTATTTAATTATTGAAATAGTAAAAGAAATACAATTTGAAATTGGCGGTGAAGTTTAGTGGAGAAAATTTTAAAAATTCTCTAAGGTCATCAACAGAATGTAATGTCAGTTGGAAGCGACTAGCAGTGGAATAAAAATGAGATTGTAGACAATGTCAAATTAAATCTGCAAACTAATAAAATCATTGCCTCGTTGAGCAGCTGTTGAAAATTGGTTATACAGCAAACGACATATTTTCTGTTATAGCATCATGTGAATTGGCAAATAATGAAGAATATAATAACCACGCTTCATTGGAACGCGCTATGAAGATTTGATAATTCTGAAACACCAGCCTCTGACAAAACAGTGCAGCTGTTACCGGAACGTTATGATTGCTGTTGTCAGACCAAGATTACCTACCAAATAGGCCTGAACCATATGTCATCTAATTACCGTATTTCTGTAATTATCCACCAATCTCTGGCAACTTTATTGTCCCAATATCAGAGAAAAACACGTTTTTTACAATAATTTTTATTTTTCTATAATTACAGATTCAGTTTTATTTGCAGTTGTCATTTCGCTGTCAAATGATGGATAAACATCTTACGAACCGAATCCTGTTTGTTCCAAACTTCAGAGCCTCATTAGCCAATTATAATGCGCCAACGTCATGCAGAAAAATGTTAATTATAGTATAATTATATTAGTTATATCAATCAGTAATATTACGCTGTGAAATAAAAATGTTTTGTTTTGTCTGACATTTGATATTTTTAAGATTATTGAGAATTATTGATGAGATATTTCATCAACCTTTGGTCACGCTTGATATAATTTAATTGCTTAGAAATATAATAATAATAATAATAATAATAATAATAATAATAATAATAATAATAATAATAATAATAATAATAATAATAATAATAATAATAATAATAATAATAATAAAAATAATAATAATAATAATAAATATATTATTAATATTAATAATTGTATCTAGATTAAATTAGAGAGAAAGAAAAATAGTTGTTAAATTTGTGAGAAGGATCTATTTTTAAGTGGAAATGTCAACTCTTTTTATTAATTGGAATAATAATAATAATTCTGGCATTCGACAATATGAATCGAAATTTTAAAAAATTAATGAGTGACGTTATATGACTTTTGTAATGTTATTTTTTGACATTCAGTAGATTTATGGATGATTGATGTTGTGAATTTTGTTTGAATCGGTTAGATTTCAATTAATGTAATAAAAGGAAAATGCGCTGTACAAGTGACAGAAATTGGTTGATAAAACTTCCATCTTTTAATGTGCTATTGAGTCTATTTATTTTGAACTGCTTAATTAATTTATGATTTGGTTTAGTATGATTGGTTTTTCGTCAGAATGAAATTTTCTACTTTCCGATTTATTTCTGAATTCAAGTCGTTAAACAATTAAATTTTAATTGCGTTTTTAATTTTTAAATATTTAAAAAAATTTTTATGAAATCAGCCTAATTTTCTATAGGTCAAATTTTGTGAAATTGGCGTATATTTTGCATCACTTAAATGCTTATAATATAATCATATAAAATATACAAAATCTTTACGCCAGTTATTTATTATTATTTCATAATTAACCCATTAGCTTATTTGACACCAAATGGGTATTCGATGTTAAATATATATAATTTAATTTCATGAATCAAAATTAATATCCAGTGAAAACAATCACTTCATGTTCTTCTAATAATTTTTATGTTTACCAGTTTTCAGGCCTATAAACGTGAGCTAAACAAAAACATCTAACATATACGACATAAGAAAGTGCCGACATATTTCAACGGGTACAAAAACCAACTAAAATAGTATTTATTAATTTCTATATTTTAAACAAATTATTTCTTCACTAAATATTTTTATAAATAAATATTTCAATAAATATTTAAATATAAAATATTAAAAAAATTTTCTGTACTGTAGTGAACATTTTTAAAATAATAATAAAGTATTTTATAAATTTAAACCATTTTTTAATAATATTAAAAGTTGAAAATTTGTAAACACTAAAAATAGAAAAAAAAGTAAAATAGTTTTAACGGAGTAAGAGGAGCGTATTTTGAAATTTAGTCCTAATCATTGTATTAAAAATCGCATTGATGAAACAAAATTGTGTGAAAAAATTGAACGATCATATTTTTATATATCCCAATAGATGAAAGACATACATTTTAACTGTTAAGAGTTCCGCCTTTCGTATTTTGGTAACTTAGTCTAGAATCAGTAAATAAATCCATAAATTTTATCTCTCTTTATTATTCTTATTTAAAAAAAAAAAAAATAGTTCATTTTTCCATTTTAAATTTAATATTTTCAATTTAAAATTCAATTTAAAATGTTTTTATAAAATTAAACTTTAAAAATTTTATTAGATATCGGCTTTGCTTATATCCGCCTTCTTAAGAAATTTTTTCAGTTTCTTCACGTTTCTTTCGATCTTTTTACCATATTTGTTTCTTAGGATATACCGTCTGTCATGGACTTTCTTGATCACTTTGTATAGTCCATCATATCTTGGATTTTATTATGCGTTTCTACTTTTATTAATACGTCTTCTCCAACCTTGAACTCTCTTCTTGTATGTTCTTCTGGTTCTTCTTTTATCTGTCTTTCTTCGGACTTATACCATCTTTCCATGCATATCTTTTTCCTTAAATTCATCTCTGTGGGCTTTTTTTCTGTCGTTTTCTGTTTGGTAGCATTTAATGTGAATTTGACTTCTGGGAAGATCTCTACCCAATCCGTCTTTCTTCTGTCCCTTAAGTAGCATTTATCCATTCTCGGATTGTCCTGAATTAACTTTTTATTTGCCCATTTGTATGATGGTGATATTGGCTGAAAAACATAACTCAAAGTCCAGCTTATCTGTTAACTCTCTCATCATCACCAACTCAAATGCCTTACCACAGTCAACTCTTATCTCCTTTGGACAATCAAATCTCAAAATCCATTTTTCAAAAATAAATCTCTTTATCGTTTCCTAGTCTTGCTTTGTTATGGCTGTCAAGATCTGATACTTACTTTACAGGTCTATCATTCCCAAAATGTACTTCTTACGCTCTTTGGTTTCTTGTAGTGGTCCACATACGCCCACGAATATAATTTCGAACTTTTCTGTGGATTTTAGTTTCTATTCTGGTTCTTTCATTGTTATTGTTGTAGCTTTAGGTTTTTGAAAAACCTCGCAACTTCGAACAATTTCCTGAATCTGACTCTACAGGTATTTTCCAACACATCTATCTTTCATATAATCGGCTATCTTTTCTACTCCGACATGACACAATAGTCTATGTATGTCCAGTATCGTATCTTCAATTTTTTTCTGGTATCGTCACTTTCTTGAATACTTCTTCTTCTTTATCAAAGTTTCTTTGAGAACTACTGCCTCTTCTTTCTTCTCTAATTGAGTCTAATAGTCTTGTTTTTAATTTTCCTTTCTTAGCATCTTTGTGAGCCGTCTGACACTGAACACATGTATCATACTTAGTTCTCGACACCATGTCAGCATTTTGGTGATTAACATCCTTTCTGTATTCAACAACCATGTCTTGACTGCTCAGATAATTGATACACGTTCTGAATTGTGATGTAATTGGTTTCTTTGTTGTCATCATAAATGTGATGGCTTTGTGATCTGTCTAAGCGTAAATTCTTTTCCGTACAGGTCGTGTTTAAAATGCATGCAAAAGTAATATACTGATAGTAGCTCCTTACTTGTTGTTAAATATGGTGAAAGGGTTGATTTATCTTTATTCTTTATCTGCTACTTTTGCTAATTCAGTGAACAATGATGATAAATTGTTTGAGTTGTTGATAAATAATGGGAATTTGAAATCATTTTTATTATTGAGTTGTTGATGTAATTTGACAAATGAATCTGAATTGAGTGTCGACATAAATAAAAGTAAAAATCTATGTAAGAATAATGAGCCTAAATTGTATTAGTATTGCCTTACTCTGAAGGTTTTACAAATTATAAGAGGAAGTTATGTAAACAGATGGGAAATTTAGATTATAAGATAGTTTCTAAATCGTGTAAGATATGCAATATGTTTATTAATATATCAAAAACTCCGGTTGGATTGTGTTCTGATCTTGTTTATAAATTCACATGTAATGGGTGTAATGCTACATACACTGGAGAGATTTTCCGTCATCTCTATACTCTAGTTTTAAAGCATTGTCGATAGAAGGGTTTGACCAATATAAGTGAGGACAATAAAGGCTGTAAAAGTGAAATCGGTATTTCTGATTTAATTTTTATTGAAAAATTGCAATAATTTTTGGAACGTGTTATATGTGAAGCATTGTCGATAAGATCATTGGATCAAAGATTAATGTGTAAAGTGCAATGACTATGAATGTTTTCAATATTTTTAAAAAGTTTGACTATGTAAAATTGTGATTAACTGATGTTTTTTTGTGTTTAAAAATTTTTAACTTTTAATATTATTAAGAAATGATTTAAATTTATAAAATATTTGGTTCGTACATTTCAGCTCAAACATTCTAACCTTGCATTTATCAAGTAGTGTTGTCATACCACTTGCACTGTCTTACATTGATTGCAACGTTATAAGTTCTGAAAATGTCACAAAACACGAATCTACTTTAGACAACTCTTTTTGGTTCATAATCAAATGAAATTGCAAATCAATCCGAAGAAAGACAAATTCTTAAAATATGAAGTCAATTATCTTGGCCATGTCATCTCAAACCAACGCATAAGCCCACTACCAGAAAGCTTAGACATAATCAGGAATTTTGACCACTCGAAAACGGCAAAGCATCTTCTAAGTTTCCTTTGAACAATAGACTCCTGCCACAAATTTATTCCAAACATATGAGAAACAATCTCTCCATTATCTGTACAACGAAAACGACTCATGTGGGATGAAAAAACACTAAAGGATTTTGCAAAAACCAAACAGGCTCTATTTATCAATTTTGACGTTAGCCTACTCACTTCCAAGTAGTCGACTTACACTTACAACAGTCTCTACTGATATTGCTATGGGAACAGTCTGTGTCAAGAACAAAAACTAGTCAATGGACCTGAGATTTCATTATTGCAAATTAGATATTCCAACCTTTTTAAACAATAATTGGATGATCAAAAAACCAAAAACTGGTATATTATTAAAATATTGGTTGCAAACGAATCTTATTTCTTTCTTTTGTTACACTTAAATTAGCAGTTTTGATTTATTTATTATTTAGCTAATATTTATATGAATGTGTGACAAAATGTAAAATGTAAAATTCTTTGTATGAATGATTTTTTTTTGAGATAGTTGCCTATCCAACTGCTATTTGATCAACGTTACTGTAAATCTAACCTGTAATGAAACCCTTCATCAATGTGTTGGGCAAAACTAATTTAAGCTCATACTTGTTTGACCAGCACGATAATGCCTGTGTGTTTTTGAGCGGGAAAACTAAATCTAAAAGAAAAATAAAATAATTAAAAATTAAATTAAATTTTTATACAAAAAATGTAAAACATTTAGTGATAAATCAAAAGAATTAAATTTTTATTTTAATAATATAAATTAAAATTCCTTGTTTAACCACATCAAAACACACACACGGAAAATCATGGTATATAAGGCAGTGCTGCGGAGACAAAATTTAGTACATTTTTTAAAAATCTTATCACGTACTCTGTCAAGTCATACTTTACTAACGGCGAAAATCTCATTTTATTATTTATTTCATTTGTCACTATTATTTTGTGGAGATCGCGATAATTAAAACCTAAAAAGTAAAATTTGTTATTTTTATTATTTTTTATTTTTTATGTATATCTTATATATTGTTATATTATGATTAAAATTTTAAGGCATTCTTATAAAACTCTTATTTTTTTATTGTATTTTATATTTGACAGGATATAATGAATTCATTTTTTCGATTCGAATCTCCATCGCGAGAAATAAAATCCATTCACAGATTTTCAAAAACATTTATAGCAAACAAGCACACAAGGAAGTAAAATGAATTCTTTTTACCCCGGATTAAACCGATGGTTAGCGGGGAACTCGCGGTGAAGACGTTTCTATAATCGTCCTATAAACCTTCCTAAATCCTATCGCCCAACCTTCGAAAGAGCGCGTTGTGATCCTGGGAAAGGTATAAATATAAAAGGTAAAAAATATCAATCTGAAGAACATATAGAAGAGTTAGTTTCTACGAACGATGCAAGCGAAAGCAAACCGAAGATAAATTTGAAATATGCATTAAAGTGAATGTAACAGCTACTTTATACAAATCACGGTCAATAAAATACAAAAATCATTTTGAATTCAAAAGTTACAAACATTTACTTTAAAAGCCGATTGAAACCACGACACGTAGTACAAATACCTAAATAAATATGCTTCTAGCCAACAATAATGGTTCCAAATCTGAAAGAGAGCAAAATTTTCGATAATGGATAATAGAATGGTTCGAGGTCTTATTAGATTTTCATTTATTCTAAAGGTCTCACAAAAATTATTTCGAGCAAACATTAGACGAACGAACTCATTACCATTTCACCCCAACTACCATATTATTATTATTATTATTATTAATTTATTAATATTAATTATTATTAATATTAATTTCACTTTTATGTTCAATATTATTTATACAACTACTCTCATTAATATTAATTTCACTTTTATATTTATTATATTTATTTTTATATTTATTTCATTCATACAATTATTAATTTATTTATTGTCCAAAATTATGAATGGTCTAAACTCAACTCTGACCCAAATTGTTAATTGACCTAACTATAAAATAAAAATTTCAAAAATAAACTACACCGACAAAATCCACTATAACTTTTATTCTTCTCAAAATAAAATAACGAAAAAAGGTACCGTGAGTTTTATTCATCTCAAAATAAAATAACAAAAATCTATAACAAGTTTTATTTATTTAAAAGTAGAATGATGAGAAAATCAATAACGAAATTTATTTAGTTCAACTTAACATAAATCATTAAAAATTACCGTAATGTAAACATCAGAAAATATTTCCATTGTAATTGAAAATAGAATAATGTTGCTGAGTTCGATTGGAAATAATCCGAGATAGATAAGTCCAAAAGATAGAGGAAAATCAAACGGACGACTCATTATGGGTTGAGTGAGAGGTGAACGTTCATTAGAGGGATAAAGTTCCACTTGCTTTGGGATGTTTCATCGGAAAGTTCTAAAATTACAAGAATATTAAACTAGAAGCTAAAATACACACAACTTACCTTTTACTATAGAAAATTCCACTTCTACAATATGTTGCGAAGGAAATGAGTGGCAAGCAAACGAATGAATTATATAGGTCAGAGTTGAAAATAAAATTAAAATATATAGAGTTTTATTGATTTATTTCTCTAGATTTTTGATTTTAGATGATTGTAAGGGAAACCCTTAATATAAAATAGGAAACTCGTACAAGTTCTGGTGTCAATTATATTATATAAGCTAATATTTAAAACAGTGAAATTTCCCTATTAATATTATTATTATCCCTCAATGGTAATTTAAAAATATATTTTCTCTTACAGTTAAACTGTGTTAAATGTTCCTTATGGTTTAATATGTATAATTCATTTTATGTGTGGTTTTACACGTGGGACAAATAAAATAGGTAATGTGGTTATAGATATGAGAATAATAATTCTCCATAATCGTATCACAATTTCCATCGTGTTGTGGAGAATTGAAAAAATTTGGGTAAAGGTTACCTGTTATAATAAAAGAAAAATTTAAATATATAATCATCAAATCATTAAAATAAATCATTAAAAATCAGTAAAATAAATCATTAAAAATCATTAAAATAAATCACTAAAATATAAACATTAAATTAATTTTACACACAATGAATAAATGGATTTGAATGGTTAATTTTATTTTGAAAATCTTATATAAGTGGATTAAAATAGTTTAAAATCATAAAATGAATAAAAGTAAATGGTTTTCATATTGTGTAATTATTCATTAATTGTTTTTATAGAAACCTCGGTTAGAAAAGAAGCTGTCAAGTTAATTCTTGAGGAAAATTCCGTAAATGCTATCAGTTTAAGCAGAAATTCACCAGTAATGTATTTACAATATTCAATGGAATATTTACAATTTCCAATCATATATTCATTTAGAGTAAGTATTTTCATTATAAGTAATATTATTAATAAATTTTAATAGGAACCAACTACATTGAAACAAAGCCTATATAATATGAAAGTTGGTTAAATTGAAGAAATCGATCGAAAAAATATAACAGAGTTATTATAGCAATCAACAAAGATATTAATTTTAATGAACAATTCACTTTTATGAATTGTAAAAAAGAATGTAATTATGAAAATAAAAAGAAAATGAACATTTTATGATTAAAATAAGAATTCAAGGATATAAAGAAGGAAACCAGACTTTTCGACCAATTTGGAAAATTATTGAAGCCAAATGTATTTAAATAAAATTTATTTAACTTTATTCGTCCTAGTTTTCTATTTTTTATCATATTATTTTGAATTTATTGTGTTTAAATTAATAAAATGTTAATATTAAATTTAATTCAAATATAATTAATTATCATTTTATAATTATGATATGATAGTAAAAATTTAATAGTACTTACATTTTATTGTTTTACTTTTGCGACTCGGAGTTTTAACATTTTGAACATTTTTGTTGATCATTTTTATTTATTATTTTAAATCTTTAATTATATTATTGACGGATTCCATTTTCTAAAAATAAAAATAATTAAAAATATGATAAAAAACTTACTAAAGTTTGGTATTTGATAAAAGTGAATTTTTTAAAAAATGCATTCAGTTATATATTAACAAACATGTAAGTGGTTACATGATCGACCAATTAAAATTTAGTTTAAAAAACACACTTAATTTCATAACATCAAAAACATTTAAATACATATAATCATCTGAACTTAATCCTTTAAAAGTAATACGTATTACATAATTCATCTTTAATTACATTTATAATTAAAAAACAATTTTGAAAAGAAACTTTATTCAATAAATTCATTTATTTTTCATTGTTTTTAACCAAGCTAAGCAATGCTGTCTACATGTTTTTATCATCGGATTTTGATAACGAATTCGATTGTATTCAATTGGCATTAACATTGATTCTAGTTTATTAATTAATATAGGGGGATAATAGAAACCCATTTGATCAAATATATTTATTTTATTTGGTTTCACATAAATTGCAAGCCAATGTTCGCCACTGAGATTAGACGATTGAATATTTACAATCAAAGCTTTGTTAAAATCGATATATGGAATTTTATCTAGAGGGAAAACTCCAAGAAATTCTTTTCCCAATAATTTTCTAACAATAGAATCAATCTGAATAGAACTAATAATAATTAAAAAATATATAATTAATAAAATTTCTTACTTCATACTTGACAATTAAAAAATCTCAATCTGGTTTATAGTTCAAACTAATACTATTCGATTGGAAGTAATTTAAATTTCCTTTTCAAAAACTCCATATACAATTACAGTAACAGATTCAGTTAGGGGTGATCCAAACTTTATATCTAATCTTAAATTTCCACTTTGTGGTAACTGACTTTGATTAAGATCGAAATCTGGCGTCAATACGAATGTAAAGAATGGATACTTATTTCTAAAGTCTGACATACTGATACCATAATTCAAATTTTTATTAAAATTTCCTATATTCCTAACAATACTTTGCATATAACTTGTACTATAATTATCATTTTCAAAATCTTGACTATATTTTTCACGACAACCACTTCCTTTACTTAAAGTTATTGACTTAACGTTAAAGTGATCAAACATAGTAAATGTATCTAAAAACGAATCACTAGATCTTTTATTTCCCTGGAAAGTTACAAGGATAAGATTAGATAATCGTCTATCACCAAATATTTGTTCATTATAAAAAGAAGAAGATCCAAAAGGTAAAGAAATTCAACAACTTCTTTGCTTCGCATTGGGTAAATTGCATTTCTTGTAGCAAGGCCTATTTGATGACCCACAAAAACAGAAGGTTCAACACGAACTCTTCTAACCATTAATTTTGCATCTAGCAATACTATTTTAGGTACAAATTTAGTACACGTCAGACTTTTTCTGGATTTTTTCTTGTTAATTTAATTTGGACACTAACACCTGGTAACAAATATTTGTGTTGATCAAATAAATCAAATTGGAGTGGTGAACATAATGAAAATGCTTTGGATTTTTCAATCCATGTTTTTCACATAAGATCATGTTCAGTGTAACCCATTCCCCCTAAAGATGTATGTTTAGTATCTTGATTATAATTTATAATAGTTTCAATTAGGGCTTTGTGTGCAAAATTATCATTTGCTCCTTCAATTTTAGTAGAATTAAAAACTAATTCAGAGTCTTTAAAAAGAGTTTGAAAAAAGAAATTGTTTGCTGTTACGTCACCTTCTTATGTAATATTTTCACCTAAGCCATTTACAACTTTCAACTGAATATATAACAAAGTATCGTTCAAATCTAAATATTATGTTTGAGATCCGTTAATGTAAAATTGAATCGAAGAGGTTCCAGCATCAGTTATTGAATTCATTGGGAAAATATCTTCAAATGAACCATGTTCAATTACAGCTTGAGGGAATGGTCTATCAAAAAGACATAATTCAGATTTTGCCTTAATCATTTTCAAATATAGTTCCGAATCCTCTCATTCTTTTGTTTATATGTTTCTTCATAATTTTTCTACGTTTAAGTGTCCCTCCTTTTTGTTCATTTTCATGATTAAATACATCACTTACTTTAGTAATAACATTAGGTAAAGTTTGCATAAAACTGGGTAAAGATTCTTTAATTTCAGATTTTGCATTTTATTTTAAAGCAGGTAAAAAATCAGAATTATTATTTATTACGTCATTTGCCGTTTTCATACCAAAATTGACTATACGTCTAAGAATAGGTAATGCAAATCTACCTATTGTTTTCAACCAACCGGTTCCATATTGTTTACCTATAAAATATGGTAATTCTCCACCAGATTGACTACTACTACAAAAATTTACAATGTCAGGATTACTCATTTATTTTACGAAAATGTAATGTAAGAAAAGTTTAATCATCTTTACAAAATATATATTTTCCACTATCGTCACGAATATTGATTTCTATATTGTTTATATATGTTCACGATACAGACGAATACATTGGGTTTTCTCTATAATTTGAACTAGATCATCCATTTTTATGTTTTTCAACCCATGCACATTTCAATAGAGGTATCAAAACATCACCAACAAGAATAGGTTCAATGATATTTGTATAGATCATCATTTGTTGATTACTTTGCAAATTTTCTGGTAAACGTAATCCAACAATAACTTTTTCTGAATATGATTCTTCACTTAATCCTAAACTTTGAACCAAGAATTTACTAAATTTAACTTTACTGACATCATCTTCCAATTCAATTTTAACTAATCTTCCTTGTTCAATTTCGCAAGATTTAAATGGATGCGGAAAAAAATTCATTAATTGATCATTTATTTGTGATAAATTAGTAATGATTAAATTTTCTTCAAATTTATCTGTATACTCGACATCATAAAAATAATTTATAGTTAATCTAATTGTATCAAACTTTATTTTACGATTATTTGAAGGAATTTTAATTTGATTCAAGTTTTCAACAAAATTTATTTCTTTTTTATTAAATCCTAATTTTTGAGCTTCTGCAATACAGTCAAATGAAATTTTAAATGGAAAATATTTACAATTAATATTTAAAGTATTTCCATCAATGTATACTAGATAAAATATAGAGTCGTGACTAATTGTATATTCATTCTTTGCATCGTTATAGTAAAAATATTCATAACTTGTATGTAATGTACTCTTACTATATTTAATATTTGAGTTGTTATAAAATGGAAAATTATTGTATACAAAAGTGAAATCGGTCAGAGCAACTTGCCATTCAACTTCCAAGTAAATTGGATTTTGAAATTCAACATTAAATTTATCAGGTTTATTATTTGGATGAGTAAGAAGACAACTATTACTCGGTAGATTAATGTAAAAATCTTTATTCATTTATTTTTCTAAAATGTATTTATAAATGTGTTTTGGTATCTTAATTAATTTTCACTATCATCACGAATATTCATTTCAATGTTGTTTATAGTTGAAGTTGAAAGTGGTAAATACATTGGATTCTTCATTTCTAATTGTACAATTTCCCCTTGTTCATAGTTTTTAACCCAAATAGATTTTAATAGAGGAACTCTAACATCTCCAACAGTTATTGGTTCAATAAATGAGCATTTGTTGATGATGATGTAATAATCTTGGAACTTTATTACCAACGATGTCTTTATCACTAAAAGTTTGTTTATTTAATCCTAAAGTTTTGATTAAATTGTTGTCAAAATATATTTTTGAAATGCTATCTGCAAGTTTTATTTTAACCAATTCATTGTTTTCGATTTTTAGTTCTTTAAACGGAGACGGAATAAATGACATTAAATGTCCTTGTAATTCAGATAATGTTTTATGAGTAAATTATCTTCAAAATATTTTTCAAATATTGTTTTTTCTTCATAACTTATAATTATCCCGAATTGTTCCAAATTTTGGTAATTTTTATCGACAATGATTATCTTCATTCATGACGGATAAAGATTTTAATCCAAAACTAAATGCATGTTGAATGTCAGGGAATGTTACTTTAAATGAACATGTGGACAGACAATAACCAAGTTCTTATATTTTTCAATAAAAACATCAACATCAGGGTGTGTTTAGGATTTTTTAATTCATAAGTTTCATTTTTATTATTTTTTTTCAAATATTTTATTTCAATAACACTCTTCATCGTTTCACAACTTAGGTAAGAATTATTATAAAACGGAAATGTTTTATACACAAAAGTAAAATCAATCAAAGCAACTTCTCACTCACCATCCAAGTAAATAGTATTTTGAAATTCGACATTAAAATTACTAGCTTTATTATTAGGAAAAATAAGAGGACAACTATTACTAGGTAAAATCATATAAAACTGGTTTTCTTTAATAATATTTATTTAATTAATTGATTTTCAGATATCCAAGTTGGAGTTTCATATCCATGCCATTTAACATAGTATTGATTATATTTACCAACATTCTTGGATTTTAATATCTTTTGAATTCTGAATACAGTAGGGTCTTCTATAACTTGGAATTCTTGTTCGTAGAATTTTCCACTAACTTGATTGTTTTCCTCATCTTTGATAAAGTACATTACAGGATTCTGATTCATATCAATTTTTGAGATTTGAAATACTTCATCGCTCCAATTGTTGTCGAAATTCTTTATGAATGGAGAAACACTGATTTTACTTATTCTAACGTGATTACCCACTTTATATTTAGTGTTTTTAATGATAGAATCAGATTGTTGTGATATCCAATTATCCATATTATTCGTTGAATAAACATCAATTGGTCGCATTCCATTTAAACCCCTATCTGGCGAATAATTGTAGCTATAAATTGCTTTCTGTAAAACATTTATCCAGGTTTAATTTCCTTTATACACGAAATATTTTTTCAAGCTATCTCTTAGAGTTCGATTAAATATTTCCACGTGGGCAGCTTTAAATTGAGAAAATACAGAGTAATGATTTATTCCTTTGATAATTTCTTTAACTTTACTATTATAAAATTCTTTACCTAAAGAATAAATTTAATTTAATTAATTTATTTAATTGCATACCCAAATCAGTTTGTAAATTACGAGGCTTGCCATCAATAAATAATTCCTTGATTGCTTCAGCCATTTCATTGGCCGATTTGGTTTTTGTTGGAATAGAGTAGTGGGATGTGTCACCGCTAGATCAACTCCCGGGTGGGGTAAATCTTTTTTTTCTAGGCCTAAAAGTACAAAAAAAATTTAAGATAAAGACAATGACTCATTCAAGGTAATTAGATGAGTCATAATAATTTCTCAAGGTCATTGGATGACTCATAATATTTTTCAAGGTCATTTAAAAGTAGTTCAAGGTCATTGGATGACTCGTCATACTTTTCATGTCACCGCTAGATCACTCATTCAAGGTCATTCGATGAGTAATAATAATTTCTCAAGGTCATTGGATGACTCATAATATTTTTTCAAGGTCATTGAAACAAAGACTATGATTCAACAAAATTTTTATCAAGGTCATTGGATGTGCCACCGCTAGATCGTGTCACCGCTAGATAACCCATTAAAGGTCATATGATGAATCATAATAATTTCTCAATGTCATTGAAACAAAGACAATGACTCATTATATATATATATATATATATATATACTTTAATTATTTGTTTTAATCTAGTCAATAATATTATTTATTTATTTATTTATTTTTATTTTTGTTTATTTTATATACTTTAATTATTTTGTTTATTAAAGTCAATATTTTATTATTTATTTATTTTTTAGCTCTATTATTATTATTACATTAAATTGTTTGTTTTAATAAAGTGAATTAAATAACTGTTTATTATTTTATTTTCATTTAATTATTTATTTAATAATATTATTCTTTTTATTTAATGAATTATTTATTTTATATTATAATTATTATTATTATTATTATTATTATTATTATGATTATTATTATTTTTATTTTTATCATTATCATTTTTATTTTTATTATTATTTATTATTATTATTTTTTATTTTTTATTTTTATTATTACTATTATTATTATTATTATGATTATTTTTATTATTATTATCGTTATTACTGTTATTATTTTTATTATTATTATTATTTTTTTTAATTATAATTATTATTATTATTATTATTATTATTATTATTATTATTATTATTATTATTATTATTATTATTATTATTATTATTATTATTATTATTTTTATCATCAGTATGATTGGCGTCATTGAGAATAGGATGTGATCCATGGTGTCCCAAACAATGTTCCTACTACATTGGCCAAGTGTCGTGTATACGAGCATTGTTGTAGAGACCTTTCCCAAAAATATAATTCTGGAAAGGAATGTTTCGATAGGAATTCAAAGATAAAATTATAAAATACATTTTTCTTTAATTAATTTTAACCAAGCATTGATAAATGAAGGTTTTATCTAATCGTTGATTTATTCTAGTGGAGCAAAGCAATCAAATAGTAGAAAGATTCCATAAAGATGTAGCTAAATACCAACAGGAAGCGATAGCTTAAAATCAAAGGGCCGAAGCTCTAGTACGCCGATGCCGGCGCATCGAGCAAACCTGGTTAAGGCTAGAGGAAGTTATTAAGTTGAGTTCCGAAATAAAAAACTTACATTTGAAACTGGCTCAAAGAGAAGAAGCCCTGAAGCAAGCAGAACAGAGGATCCGAACGCAGGACAGCGAAATAGTGGAATTAGTATTTAATCATTATAATAATGTTAATTGTGTCTAGTTTTTGTTCTATTTTTTAAAAAAATTAAATAACTTAGATAATTGAGAGCGGGGACCGTTAAAGCCAGAGCATGAAGTCTTCTACGAGAGCTCATGGACCAAACCGAATATTAGGGCTTTAGCAGTCTTTGAAAAGAGGCTCAACCTTTGCTAATATTCACCCACTAGCACACAGTACCAACATCGTTTTCGACCGGTGGCTAGCGGTTAAACTCCTTTGCAGGCGCTGGGTGGGAATTGGTTAACCTTTAGACCTCTATAAAATCTCTTGTTACCCATCAGTCCCCAGTAAATATCTTTCCATGATTTATTAAAGTGGTGGCCTGAGAAAAGACATCGTGATTTTTTCAAAACATTTTTTATTGCATATTAAATTAAAATTATTAATTTTTATTCTTTTGTTTTTTAAACTGTATAATATTAAATATATAATTAAATAATTTTAGCAACGATTTTATTAAGAAAACGTCATTGAAACACTCGTTGTACAATATATTTGGCCAGTTTAACTGTCATCTTTAGGTACCAAAACAAAAATAAAATAATATGAATTAATTTATATAATTTAAACAAGTTATATATTTTTTAATTAAATATTTAAATAAATATTTTAATATTTTTACACTAATTTTTTAAAAAATTTTTAAAAAAATTAAATTCTCTATTTCTATTATAATATGAAAAATAAAATATTAAATAATCAAAGTGTTGGGCAAAAACTGATGTGAGCCTTTAATTTGTTTGGCTAGCACGATAATGCCTATATACGTTTGAGCGGTAAAACTAAATATTAAATTTAGAAAGAAAAACGGAAAATTTAAAAGGAAAATAAATAAATTAAAAAATTAAATCAAGTTTTAACACATAAAACTTGAAAAAATTAATAATAAAATTACAAAATGATATTTTAAAAATATAAATTAAAATTCCTTGTTTTACACACACGGAAAATCGTGGTTTATAAGGCAGTGCTGGGAAAACAAATATCAATACGTTTTTAAATTTTATTATTTTATTATTACTCTTACACATACTCTTAAATCAATTCCAAATTTTTACACTTATTTATAATATTGATTATTGAGAAGAAATTGGAGAACGCAAAGTAAATTTTGTTAATTTTTATTTATTTTTATTCTCATTTTCATATTGTTGCCCGTCATTGTATTAATATGTAGACAGTTCTTTGGATTTAATTTTTGAATTAAAAAAAAAGTATCACACAGGGCCGGCTTTACGTACAGGCTTGTAACGTATACATGTACGTATACATGTAACACAGAGTCTTCTATGACAGCTCATGGATCCAAAAGGAATATTAGGACATTAGCAGTCTTTGTAAAGAGACTCACACTTTGCTAATATTCACCCACTAGCACATAGTACCAACGTCGTTTTCGACGGGTTGCTAGCGGTTATCTCTTATGCGGACGCTGGTTAGGGCTCTGTTAACCCTAAGATTCCCATCAAGTATTCTTGTTACCCATTAGTGTCAAGCAAAAGAAAGAAGGCAACGTATTAATAATTGAAAAACGCCAACTGTATGTTCTATATAACATTTTACAACATATTTTTACCGTTTATCAGTATTCTTCAGCCTAGAAATCACATTAACAAAATCCAAATGAAAATATGAAAATATAAACAAATTAATCAATGATAATCGTATTCAACTCTTATTACAAAATTTAATTTTAATTTAATAAAAAAAATCAAACATTTGTTTAAATAACATTTTTAGTAAAGTTTAAACAAAAAATTAAATTTAAAATCGCAAAATAAAAATTAAATTTTAAAATTATTTTTACAAAACATCGCAAACAAATTACATCAAATACATCATATATACAATTTATATTCAATTATTTAAATACATTCAAAATACATGTAGACTGAACATTTTGAACATTAATTATAGAATTTAAAGATTTTATCAACAACGCCTCACAAGTTATTCTTTTCCAATAAATACTCAGATATTTTGCAATTATCTTGAAATCAGCGTACCCATTTTCTTACTAGTACATTTCCTAAAATGATCACTAATGTGAGTCAATCCATGAGTCAATTATAAAATATTAAATGAAATTTTTTTGATTTTAAATTTTAATTGTAAAATATTGATTTGAAGCTGAGACTGATTACTAGGTTTGAGTTAAAATAGAAACAAAATTTTAAGTTGCTGAAATAATTTTCTGTTTTATAGAAATTCAATGACTAATTGTAAAAAAAAAGTCAAAATAATTAAAACGAATTCATTATTCATCAAAAACATGAATAAGATTTTGATAATACAGAAACTAGACAACTTCAATTCACAAATAATGTATTATCATTATTATTAAAATATTTAGACCTGATAATATTGTAAATCGCAACAAAACCCGTACGCTGATAAACAAGTTAATTTTTATGGCAATAAAACTATTTTTTGACTTACTGAAAGTTCACCCTCTCGATCTCCGTGGCAGACTTGCAGCGGCACAGACAAATCATTCAGTCAATTTCATTTTCAAATTTCATTTTTATTTCTGGTGGATTTTAAATTTTTATTTTCAATCGCGTTTCAGTATGTACCGAAAAGCTTAACAAATAATGACAATTATTCGAAATTCGACGCCTTGGTTGGCAGTTTTGTGTTCAAAAGCGTCACATAAAGTTTATCATTCAATAAAATTGTTTCGATACATCAGTTTATAAACTTTATCAAATGTTATATCAAACTGAATACTTTCGACCACCCAATATTACAATATTTTCCTTTAAATTTAAATTTAATTTTATCTTTCTGAATGAATAATAATATTATTAATAATAATAATATCTCATAATTTAATTTGCATACTGTAGCGGTATCCTACAAAATTGTTTTAGAAAGACAGGCTTTTGAGAAAAATCAAATTTTATGTGGAAAAATCAGTTAGGTACAACATTAAATAAATTACCTATAGATAAGAAATTAGTATTTAAGGACTGGTCAAATACTGTTAATCAACTTCTTGCCATATATACCGATCTTGAATAGGTTTTAGCGAAATACACAACCATTTTTGCAATAATTGTTTAACTTTTTCGCATGTTATATTGGCTACTGGCAACGAAACCTTAAACTATTCCTGAATGTCATGTTATTGATAGCAGCATATTTGTCCAAAATTTTTACCACTTGCATTTGTTTCTTCTTGTTCAGGACTCTTACTATTTGTATTTATTTCAATATCATTCAGTTCTAGGGGATGAATCATACCAATGGAGTAGTGAAATATGAGGACTATGCCCCGTGGATATCAATTTTAGTCATTTTTGACGAATTTTTTATTTGATCGAATTTGTTGCCAGAATCAAATTGTTGTGATTTTCGATGGAAAATGTTGGGTATCGATAACAATTTTGTAATACTTTAAATAAAATTCATTTTATTGGTAAAATTCAGATTTTTATGATAATTTTAAAGGAATTTGATTGGTTGAATGTATAGCTTACATATGGTTGATATGATCAAAATGTAGGGTTTTTAATGGTATTTTAAGGGATTTGTTCGGTTGAATATAGATTTCCAAAGGAATTTTACTTGATATGGTTTTATGAAAATAATGAATATACTTGGTATAGTGTGGGAAAAAAGTTATTTGAAGGGAAATGATTGGTTAAGAGATGAAATTTATTTTATTGAGAAATGATTGGTTAAGAACAAATTTGTGATATATTTAAGGTGTTTAAGCCGGTTGAATATTGTTATTTTATGGGTAAATATTATCTAAATGAGAATTTTTATGAAAAATACTGAATTAAAATGGAAGAAATATTGCCATTTAAAGAAAAATGATTGGTTAAGAGGGGAATTTTATATTAAGGGGATTTCAAGAAATTTATTCGGTTCAATATCGAAATAAGTCGGTAATTTTTATCAAAAATATAGCTTGGGTTATTGTCATTTAAAGAGAAATGATTGGTTGAGAGTAAATTTTATTATATTTTTGGGGGAAACGATAGGTTAAGAAGGGAATTTATGATATTTTTAGGGGTATTTATTCGGTTGAATATCGATGTTAAAGGATGGATACTTAGTGAAATCGATACAATTTTATTGGTTTAAGGGTTATCAAAATATATCAATAAGATTTTGGTTAATTTTAATGAAATTATTGGAATCTGAATAAAAAATATGAATGTTCTAAGAAAATGTTTGATTCATGTATTTATTTCTACTCAAGTATTTATTTGATTTTATTATTATATTTGTAATTTAATTTAATTAAAAACTAAAATTGACTAAAATTTAAAAATAAAAAAAAATTAGGTTACTGATTATTTATGTTGTTATTGACAATTTACTGAATAATTTAAATACTTATGATTATTTCAATGATTATTATGATTATTTCGATAACATATATTAATTTTCATTCAACAAGTACCTAGAACAATTACCTAACAATCTTATAAAATTTAACAAAATGATCTAACAAATTTTTTTTCCAATTATTTTACAACTTAGCTAAGTTAATTAATTTTTTAATTGATAATTACTATTTTCTTTACAATTGGCTAATATGTTGAATTTTTTTTTAAAGATTTTATTCAAAGTACTAACAAATTTTATTAAAGATATATCAAAACTTGTCAAAAATTATAAAATTTTGGTCATTTTAATAAGTATTACTCAAAAACTAATATTTTCTTGCCAATTTGCTGAAGGTCTTATTTTAAAATTTCTTCAAAGCACTAACATTATTTACAAATTAATCAGTTTTATTTAACATCTTAAAATATTTCTCACAACTTTAATCAAATTCTATTCACATGCTAATCATTATTTAATGATAAGTATTATTTTTACAAAAACAAATATTTTACAACAATTAAACATACATATTTGCCTTTTTAGTAGATTTTATCGGTATATATCAGTACACAAGTACCTGTTCCATGTAGGTTTTTAATCTTTGTTAGAAATTCAACATATTTAGTTGTTAGTCTATAATCAGTTAATTTCTAGTAATGTGGTAGATGATAATTATTTTATCTATTAACTTTATTCAATGATGTTTAGAAACTTAAAAATCTAATAATTTTCAATAAATATATGAAAATTTATTTCAAGTTCTGTGAAAGTAATATATGTTTTGTGAAATTAATTTAAGAATATTTTTCTAATCAACTTTCATTTTACTATCAATTAAAAACACTTATACTTACTAATTAGTTTATCATTCAGTAAACAACAAGAGTTGGAGTGAAAAGAATAGAAAATGTGTAAAAATAAATTGAAGTAATTTTTCTTTTGAGCTGTTAGCAATTAATTTATTTAGGGGCATGTGAAAATTAAATGAAAAGGTTGAAATTCATATTTGAGAATAACTTTTAGTAAATTTTCATTGTTGGATGAAATTAAAAATATTAGAAAAATAATAGAAAAATTTCAAAGTTTTTAAACAAAACTATTAAGTTTTACAAAATAATTTCAATAAATCACATACAAGACTGTAAGCAAAGGAATAAATTTTTATTCAGAGAAAATACAACAATTGATTGGGCTTCAATGAGTTTGATTAATAGTTTCTTGATAGTAACCAGTTAACTAAGCAACCAAACAATTTGGAGACATCAAGGATCGATAAAAAAGTGAAGAAGTTAATACAATTTGTAATTAAAATTGTACTTCTTTTGATTGTTCAATTTTTTATGTGCCTTTATTTAAACATTTCTTGGTCAGTAAACAATTTTTTTTGATATTGATTTGTTCAGTAACTAGTTATTGATAACATATTGTGAGTGTGTGTATAGTGAATAATCGAGTATTTTAAGGGGAAATGATTGAGAGAAAATTTTATTTTTAATTGGGTTAAGTTGGTTGAATATCGATGTTCAAAGGGTAAATATTAGTTAAATAGGGAATTTTAATGAATAAGTTAACTTTTTCTTTGGTTGTTGATGAATTTGCAAATTGCATTGTTTGTAAAGATAGTATGAGAGTAACATGTTCAAATGGATGTCCATGTTGCCTCGATTTCAAACGTGACCAAACAATCCATATATTGTTGGCCGAAATGCGTAAAGCATATTACTCTTATATTTTTGATTTGAAATAAAAATTATTCTTTTTTATTTAATCTTTATTTTCAATAAAAATATTTGTATGGATTGAAAGTTTGTTATTTTTACAATTCAAAATTTATCGATGATTTATCTTTTTTTACATTGAAAAATTATTCTTAGACTTGGAATTAAATTTTAAAAATAAAAATAAAAAAAATGTTAATATTAATAAAATAAAATATTAATAATATAAAATAAATAATTAAATTAATAAAAATAATAATATTAAATAAATGATTAAATGAAAATAAAAAATAATTATTTAATTCACTTCATTTAAACCAACAATTTAATAATAATATAATTAAAATATAAATAAATAATATTATTGACTTAAACAGATAATTAAAGTAAATAAAAATTAAAAAATTAAAAATTTATGATTTTTAGTCTACAGGCGATTTAATCCAATTTTATTTTTATGGGGTTTTAAGTATGAAAAATTATTTAGGCTTTTTATTCGATATTTTTGTTCGAAAATACTCCTCAGTACGACCAATCATAGGCGATTTAAGCCAATTTTTATTTTTTAGGCTTTTTAATCGAAAAAAAATACTTAGACTTTTTTACCATGAATTAAAAAAACTTTTTAAATTTTAAATTTGAACATTTAAACAAATAATAAAAAAAATTTCGTTCATTAAAACAAATAATTAAAAAAAAATTTTCTTTCATTAAAACAAATAATTAAAAAAAATTTAACTCCCCCCTCCCCCAGAAAAAAAATTAGAGGGAGGCCTCGGGGTTTTTTTTCAAGCCAAATATCCACGGGGCATAGTCCTCATATGTCACTACTCACTGGTGTAACCTTGTTTGATTCCCATTACTTCTAAGCAATTTTCTTACATTTAGTGAAATCACCAGAAATTTTTTTAAAATAATTTCAAAAATCTGATCTTGCTGCAATATGAATATTTTATGAAAATATTTTTAAATAAAAGTCACAAAAAATAAAAAGTTAAATATAAAGTAAATCAATGAAAAAATATTGAAAATATATTTTACCGTAATATAAATTTATGTGAATTAAAGATGACATTTTTTTTATTTTATTTTTTTGTGAAACCTTAATTTGTAAAATTTTATTTAAAAGGAAAATACTAAAAGAATGTTTTATTTAAAAAATATCGCGAGTAAAGTTATTATTATCATTTTTAATATATTAATAATATTAATAATTACTGTTTAGTATGTGATATAATTTCCCAATAGTGTATTGAAAAAGTCCTTATAACTATCTCCAAAAATGATTTATATTCTTGCAACAGCTTATCTTCAATCAAAACACATTCCGAATTCACAAAAAATAACACTAAATTTGGGAAGTAAGATATATCGGACATAAAATAAATCATCCATACAGTGTTTATCCACCGTTAATTATGTTCGCTTATTCTCTCTTTCGTGAAAGTGAACATTATCTGACGACTTGTAACAAATGAAGCCAGCAGATTCTCATTGATAATTCTTTGAAAATCTTTGTACATTCCTTGAAAAATTGTGGTTTTGATAATCATTATTCCATTTTAAAAGGAAAATTCTAAAAGAATGTTTTATTTAAAAAATATCGCGAGTAAAGTTATTATTATTATTTTTAATATTAATAATATTAATAATTACTGTTTAGTATGTGATATAATTTCCCAATAGTGTATTGAAAAAGTCCTTATAACTATCTCCAAAAATGATTTATATTCTTGCAACAGCTTATCTTCAATCAAAACACATTCCGAATTCACAAAAAATAACACTAAATTTGGGAAGTAAGATATATCGGACATAAAATAAATCATCCATACAGTGTTTATCCACCGTTAATTATGTTCGCTTATTCTCTCTTTCGTGAAAGTGAACATTATCTGACGACTTGTAACAAATGAAGCCAGCAGATTCTCATTGATAATTCTTTGAAAAATCTTTGTACATTCCTTGAAAAATTGTTGTTTTGATAATCAATATTCCATTTTGTACAAGTCATCCTTACGGATGCGGCGTTTATATCTAGAAATATCCACCATTAATTTTATTCTGTTATTCTTTTTTTCGTGAAACCCAACATTATCTGACGACTTGTAACAAATGAAGCCAGAAAATTCTCATTGATAGAGATTGACAAAATTTTGTTTTGATAATCTTTATTCCGATTTCAAGTCAAAAACAACAAACAATATACTTTAAAATGTTTATCGTTTTAAATTGTTTGTTAAATAATAAATCGAAGAATTTATGCTTTTTTTAGCTATTTTGCTAAATTCCCTCCTGATTTCGAGAATTATTTTCTTCAACTATCTTTTAAATTCGAGGATTGCGATCTACATGATGTCCTAACCATAAATGGAAGAGCATCAAATTGTTGTAATTGATTTCCTAGAATATTAATGGTTAATAGTTGACTAGCATTTTTAACTAAAAAAGAGTTTACTTTATCTTTTCAAATATTATTCATAATACTGATTCCTTTTTCTCTGCTAAATTAACACTAATGACGTTCAAAATTTTATTTGCATGCGTAATATTTGAAGGCTCTACGAAGTTTTTAAATCTTTATTTTAAAATAGGTTACGGAAATGGTTCACATCTATTATAAATTTAATAAGTTTACTTAGTTTTTATTGAAATCTTTTCACCATCAATCCATGGAGATTCAAACATGTTGTTAAGTCATGCACTCGGATTCAGTAAGTTAAAAGAGTTTATAAGATAATTACATTGTATCCAAAATTTCTTGTAACTTCTTAACCTCTCAAGATATTTATCACTAAGAATAACTGCTTTTATTCAAAATGTATATTGTAATTCTTCATTTTTATAATATCGTCTGTCTTAATTTCTTCATCTTATTGTTCGTCGAATTAATATGTCTCTTTAATTACTGAGATATTTCTTTCCTGTAAAACTTGGAAAAGTATCGACATTTCTGCCAATATATTTTTTATTAACGCCAAGTTACAAAAATATATTTTCATTTTAAAAATATGTAACCATTCCAGTTTCACTATTTTCAACAAAATAAATGTGCAAGACTTGATATAATTACCATACTGCTTTACCATCTTTCAAACTACAAGCTACATACCAAAGATCAAATATTCTTGCAGTAATTTGTAATTCTCTTTTGAAAACTCCATACACTATTACATATATCGATTACATAGTGATTTATTAAACTTTAACCTCAAATTTAAATTGTTGTGCTAATTGGCTTTGATTCAAATCAAAATCATTAGACATGACAAATGAAAAGAAATGTAAATTCGTCAAATGTGATTTCACAATTCATACCAATAGCCACATATTTGTTGATAATTGGAAGGAAAAGTTTAACTCGACTTACAAATAAATAAAGTTTAATGAAGATTTTCTTTTGCATACAGGTATTATCATTTATGCATATAAAGTTGATGTAAATAACTATCATACTTCAATTTTGAGAGTAGATAAATGCATGACTTACCCACGTGCAAAATGAATGCATACATGAATTTGTTTGGTTACAGACCTGATTCTACAAGTAAAAGATAGGTTAAATGCCATTTCATTCACTATTTTGAAAAATGAATAATTAAAAGAATGGGGATAAAACAAGTCCAATTAAGAGCATAATTGAAGAATCAAAGAAACATCTCAAGAAAAATATCCAACCAGTGCAAACGTATCATAACTGTAAGATGTATTTCTTGGTCGATGAAATTCCATATTAATTCTCAAATGCAGTGAAATTTATAAAATCACAATATTCAAGCTTCATTGTTTTATCTATAGAAATACGATGTTGTTGTATTAAATAAAATGCTGGTGAAAATCAATAAAAATCTAAGTTGCAATGAAAATATATTCATCAACAATCGAAATACCCGATCTCATTATGAGTTTGAAGAAATTGAATATGAAGATAACTATAGCAGATTTTCCAATATTTCAATATAGTGATATAAGTTTGATACCAATTTGGAAAGCGTTTAGTGCTCGGCTTTTACTGTGACTTTAATAAATGTTTAGTTTGCAATATGTCTTTTTAATTATTTTTTGAAAAAATATCATGTATTATCCAGATTATTTATTTTATAATTAGTGCACATTATTTTTTGAATAAATTATTGTGAAATCTAGTATTATATGTTTTACAAATGACATTCACTTCATTAAAACAAGGATAAAATAACCATCTATTTAAACAAGATTTTAAATGTATGCATTGGAATGCATTTTTATTACAAAATCTTTCATTAAAATAAAAATTCGAATAGAATAAAATTATATAATAGTTACATAATAATAACGTAAATGACGATAGTGTAATCATCAATTTAAAACAAAATGAAAATATTAAAACAAAGAAAAACATTTTTCGCAAAAAAAAGAGGGTTTTATAAAAATTTCTAATGAAAAGGTAAGGGTCCTCCAATACGTTTTTTCTAGAGTCGAATATTTTACACAGGATATGGAGTGCACAATACTATCTATTCCAGAGATGGGCAAAGTCTGATCGCCACGACAATTATCTGGCCCACGAGACATTTGTAAAAATTATTAAAATTCATATCTATGAGTTCTCGAAAACTAAAATTTTTCAAAATCATAAACCTTTTTCAATTTTCGAAACATTCAACCTCAAATCAATAGATTCTAGATTATTGTTTTGTCTATATTTTTATACGTTTTAATATTGATGGTATTTCTTGTATTGAATTATCTTTTACTGATTCGTGACCACTTTAAAATGCGAATAACACTCATTTTTTTATCGGTAGAGACCTTTCACCATAACAGTTTTCTAACTTTTTTTGTTTCAGAAAATTTAGTTTAATTTTTAAATGAAATTTAACATAGATTTAATAATTTAATTCCCAATAAAAATATAATTAACGCTAATATTAAACAAATAAAACTAGGCCTACTGAGTTACAATCAAGCTAAAATTTGTAAAGAATATTAATAAGACGTGTACCATAAAAACCAGAACTAAACATACATGTTTTGCGTTACTTTTAGTATTAATAACGTCCATAATAAATATTTATAAAATTCAAAATCCAAAAATGTATTCGTAATATTTAAACACATTTGTTAAGGAATAATATTAAACGCAAAGTAATGTAAGCATAAGAAATTTACGTACCACATCAATCCATAACATAAATTCATTTAATTCTTTATTTAATTAATATTTATATAGTTATTTATTTTATGAATTAATTTAATTATATTTTCACATCATCATCGTTTAAATGACTTTAGCCACTAAACGTTTCTTATCAATCGGTTTCCATTTTCAAGCCCTATTTCATAGTTCCTTTCATGCATTTGTTTACGACTTCTGCTGGTCCAAAATATATGTCATCTTCTTTGTTATTCGTATTGCTTTTAATTAAAACTCAATCTCCTATTTCATGTTTTCTATTCGTATTTGAATCAATTGTCTTGTTTTTTACTGGCATATACAATAACCATTCTTTTTAAATAAGCTTTCCAAATACTCTTTTACAAGGTGCTTGACAAATCGTATTTTGATAGATAGAGTTTCTGGTTACTCAAATTTCTGGTAACTCAGCCCAGTTTTTATCCTTTAATGAAATATGAATTGCGTCTCTGATTGTCCAAAATTGTCTTTCGATCTGTCCGTTTGCATAATGATGGTTAGGGCTTGAATAAATTCTTTTAATATTATGCGCTTGAGCTTTCATTAAATTTGCCATACTTTTACTTTCAAATGATTTCCCTCTATCACCGTAAAATTGTAACAACGGTATCTTCACTTTGCGATTTTACGGCATTAAGGGATACATATTTACTATGGTGGTCGATGATTCAGAAAATATATTTCATTCCATATAGTGTTTGTTTCAATGAGCCACGAAAATCAATATACATAGTTTCAAATACTCTAGGTTCCGGGATTTTACATTTTATTTTTTTTGTTGGAGTTGTTGTAACTTTGCGTATCTGACAATTTTCACAACTTTGAATCACATCTTGTATTGTTTATCTCATATTTCTCATTTAAATATTATTTGATAAATATTTCTCTACTTTCGTTGGTCCTACATGACATAGTTTTATATAGTATTTTGTAACAAAATCTATTCTTCGACTATTCTGTATCCATATATTATTATCATTGGTTAGAATTACCCCATCTTTTATTTTGAATATGGTTTTGTCTTTCAAATTTAAGCTTTGTATAAACTCTTGAATTTCAGTCGAATTATTTTGCCATTCATTTTGTGGGTTTTCTATCACAATTTAGTCTTTAATTTCCCAATTTTTGGATCATTATGAATTGTTTGATATTGAATGCATTTGGCACGTTCACTCCTTGATAATGTGTCTTCTCCTTTTCTATACTGAAATTCTATTTCTAGACTGCTTAAGTAGTTGATCCATGTCTGGAATTGTGGGTAATGGCTTTCGTTGCCACATACATTATGCTTAAAGTGCTCTGTAAAAAAATATATTGCTAAAAGTTCTTTCCTTGTCATGCAGTAACCAACTTCGTTTTTAGACATAGCGTGTAATCGATATGCAATAACATTTTCTCTCCCAGAATCGCCAATTTGAGATAAAACCGCACCAATACGATCAAAACTAGCATCGGTATTGAAAAATCTGGAAACTTGAAAATATGTGCGTTTATTAAATTATCTTTAAGTTAAATTAATGCTTTCTCTCAGTCTTCAGTCCAAATTAATTTCTTTTCTTTGCTTCCAAATAATTTTTCTAAGTTTTTGGAATCCTTTGTGTAATCTTTTATGAATTTCCTATAATAGTTAGTTAGTCTTAAAAAACTCCTTAGTTGCTTTATATACTTAGGTCTTTCAAATTATTTAATTGCTTGTATTTTATTTTCATTTGTCTTTACACCATTTTTATTTATTGTGTATCTCAAAAATTTTACTTCATATTTTAAAAATTGGCATTTTGATGAATTAATTTTTAATCCAGCAAGTCTTATCTTCTCTAGTATACTTCCTATATTTTTGTAATGTTCATTTAATTCCTTCCAAAATATTAAAATCTCATCCGAGTAAACAATTGCAAATTTTCAATTAACTTTTGAAAAGTCGCTGGAGCTGCTTCTATTCCAAATGGCATATGGTTAAAAAATATTGCTTAGTCTTAGTGGAAATGAATTTTTCAATTTTGATGTTTCTTCAAGCTCAACTTGGTAATATTCATTTCCAAGGGCAATACTACTAAAATACTTTGCTCCATTTAATGTACCCAATAGTTCATTAATGTTCGGAATTGGAAATATTGGTCTTTCTATTATACTATTTAGCGCACAGAAATCTAAACATATTCTTAAGTCCTTTTTATCTTTCTTTTTGACAAATACTAACGGTGTATTCCATGGGGAATTAGATTCTTTTATTATGCTAAATCTTTCCATTCCATTAATCTGTTTATCAATTTTTTCTATCAAATGAGTGGGCTGTGGCCTCGGGTTAATGACTATAGGTTTACCTGAAGTCAAAATTTCATGAGTTAGCGAAGTTGTTTATCCTACGTCCCATTTATGTTTCATAAAAAATGCAATAATATTTATCTAACAATTTTTTAATATTATTATCTTTCAGTTAATGATTTTTATTTTCATCTACACTTTTTACTACAGCGATATCTTGCAATTTATTTATTTCACTTTTATGATTGCTAATACAGCTTCCAATATTTAGCATAATATTAAACGTTTTAAAAAATTTATTCCTCCAATAACTGTTTTATGCTTCATTATCGTCTCTTTGGTGCGTGTTGTGATTGTTTTTCTCCTTAGAAACTTTTCAGAACTCTGTATTACTTTTTCAATTTGTTCATTCTTATTTCTCATATCAAAATTAGAAGATATATATTTATTAACTTTCTTTACTCCTGCATGACATAATTTATAAATTCTACGTTGTTTTCCTTTGGAATCAAGATTTTATTGTTTTTGTTTTAACTACTTCATCCACTATTTTGAAATCTGTGTTTTCTTTATTTCATTTATCTCTGCTGAATTTTCGTGCCATTTCTTGCCACTATTTCCCATTGTTGGGTTATTACTATTGAAAGTTGGTTCCCTCTGACTCCTCGTATCCTTTTCGAATCAAATAAACAAACTCAACACAGAATAATTTTATTTGCACTTTACCACAGTCAAAACTCAATCCAATGTATTTCGATGTTTTGTAATTACAATTTGTGATTTATTTGCACGCTTCAACCACCGAATAAATTTGATTACCTTAAGGTAGGTTATCCAATCGATAATCACCTTTTCTAATAGATAACTTTTGACTTTACTTCGGTTTAACTCTTTTGCTGACCTGACTAGACTACTCATTTGCTTCGCCCACTGGCCATTTCGTGTTTTTCCCTTTTCCTTTTATACTCCTGCTCAGGCTGTTTTCAGACAATTTTCAACAACATTTGCTGCCATACTAAATTATTAAAAATAATTACTTCCCACAGACCACCTTAGCCGAAATTTGTCAGCAACGTTTGCTACATTACTAAATTACAAATTAGGAAATAATTACCTTTCTTGTAATACAGTATTACAAATCATGAGCACTCATTGCATGAGAACCATATGCAATTAGCTTTTCATTGCCATTTTTATCTTCTTGGGATAATACTGCTTTGATCCGATCAAAACTGGCATCAGTATCCAATATAAATTCTTTGGAGAAATCAAGGTACGCTAAGATTGGTGCTTTCATTAATTTTTCTTTAAGACTCTGAAATGCTGACTCACAAATATCAGTCACTATTAATTTGTTACTGTTACTTCCACAAAGTATTTCCAATGGTTTTGTGTATTCTGTATAATTTTTATTAAAACGCCGATAGTAGTTTGTCATACTCAAAAATATTCGTAGTTTTTTTATACATTTTGGTCTTTCATATTCTTTTATTGCCTCTATTTTATTATCTTCTGTTCGAATGCCATCTTTATTTATAATATGCCCCAGGAACTTTGTTTGTTTTCTCAGGAAATGACATTTATCTTTACTTAATTTTAATCCTGCTTCTTAAATTCTTTCAAATACGTTTATTATTCGTTTTAAATGCTCTTCTTTACTTCTAGAAAAACTTAATATGTCATCTAAATAAACTACAGTTTCCTTCCAATTTAAAGTGCCTAATACTTTATTCATCAGGTTTTTAAACGTTGTTGGAGCAGCAGCAATTTCAAAAGGCATTCTCTTGAAGCAATATTGTTCATTCTTTATCGCAAACGCTATCTTAAATTTAGACTCTTTCTTTAATTCTACTTGATAATCTAGTGTCGTAAAATATTTGGAACCATTCAAAATATCCATTATTTCATTCGTACTGGGTATCGGAAATATTAGCTCTGAGATATTAAATTGAGAGCTCTAAAATCCAAACAAATTCTAATATCATCTTTTCCTTTTTTCTTAACACAAACTAAAAGTGAATTCCATGGCGATTCACACTTTTCTGTAATTCCATTCTTTTCCATTTCTATGATATTTTCATCAATGTTACTTATTAAATGCACCGATTGTCGTCTAGAATTAATTGCTATAGGTGGTCTTGTCGTTATAATTTCGTATTTTATCATAGACGTCTTACCAATATCCCATTTGTGTTTCATAAATATCCACTCGTAATCTATCAAAAGTCTTTTAATATCTTTATCTAATATTTCTTTACTTTCTTCTACATAATTTATATATAGTTTTCTATCCGTATTCAATTTTAAATAAATACTAAACTCTTTTAATAAATTTATACCCCATACCTTTTAAAATTCTACTTCTTTAACTTGATTTCCAATTTTTATACTTAATAAAGTCATTCCAACACTACTATCTCGCTTATATTCGCACATTTCAATTCTAAATTGGTTTTTATTATTTTAAGTTTTGCTAATTTGTCTACAACATCATATTCAATTACACTAATTTTAGCACATGTATCCAGCATAAATATAGTTTTTATGCTGTTTATCTCAATTTCAACACTCGGTCTCCCACCCATATTGTCATAACTAATAAAATTCATCTTCCTATCTAATTCACAAATTTCGGATTGCATTTTAAATCGAGTATTTTCACGTGGGTTGGTGACTGAAGTTGTGAGTATTTCTATATAATTTATATATTTTTTCAAGTTATCTATGTTATCAGTATTATATAATATAATAAAACAATTATTAGTATATTTTAAATTAAAATTAAAATCATCTATACAATCACAATCATTCAACTCCATACAATCATCGCTCAAAATATTACTTACATTACTTACATCACTTCTCCTAATGACTGGGTGCATTCGTTTGAGTCTTCATCTTTGATCGACTGATCGAAATCTTCTCCAACTGCTGCTAAATATCTGTTATTCGAATATCTAATCTTTTGATTCATCTCGTAGCATTCATATTTGAAATGACCATTTTTTTACAATGGTTGCAAGTAACATTTTGACAATAAGCTCGAATTTGTCCAGCCTCTCTACATGTTCATCATCTTTTTGGCTGGTTAGTTGCTCCTTGGATTCTTCTATTTTGAAATTCATTTTGATTTTGTGAATAATTTCAGTGCTTATCATATCTATAACCTGATCTTCAACTTTCTTTTCTCGTATTGTGGTTATATGCTTCCGGAAATCTTCCATTAAAACTTGAACGTCTAAGATTGAAACCGTTATTATATTGGTTATTCTGTGATCTATGTTGGTCCCAGTATTGATTCTGTCCCATTGTTGCGGCTTTTGCATAAATTTTTAATTGATTTTTATGTTGAATAGCCGTGATATTTTCTGTTTCTATTTCTCGTTTTACTTTATCATATTTAATAATTCTTTCTTTCAACAGTTATTAAATCTAGCATTTTGATATCTTTTTTAACATTTGGATCTCTCGTGCATTTTGAATAAAAAATATCTTTAAATCTTCATCATTTAAATTATACTTCAGAATATTCTTGACATAATTTTCTATTTTTGTTGGGCTCAGAGCCAAAATTAAAACAAAATTACAAAAACCAATTTAAACAAAAATGTGAAAATTGTATAAGTTAAAACAAAATAATTAAGGTCATTTGGAAATTGTCAATATGGCTGCTGTAACATAAGCACGCACCGCAAGAAGAGATCAAAAATAAAATAAAACATATTAATTAAAACAAATTAAAAATATAACAAAAATTAAGTAAAACAAATAATTAATTAAAATTCGGAAAAATGCCTACAGATGCATAAAGAAACATACGAAAAATAAAATAAACTGCCAAAACCTTGCAAAATAAGGTTTAGAAAAAACACAGGCAGAAGAGGCGACCAGAAAACAAAATATTGGGGTTTAAAAATAATATTTTAAGAAAATAATAATAAAAATAAAATCCAACAATAAAATATTAATATATCAAAAAATAAAGAAAAATATATAAAAAATTACAAAAATATTTTGAAATAAATAAAATAATTAAAAAGCCCTAAAAATAGCGAAAAATCGCCCATTGGTCGCACACAGGCACAAAAATACTATATATACAGCAGTCATTTTCACAATTTTTAGTCTGTCTTAGACATTTTTTCAATCAGGTGACTACTAGAAAAATTTTTAGACATTTTTAGACTAGCAGTGAATCATTCTTAGACCAAATTTTGTATGCCAATTTATGCCAATTTTTCAAATCTGGTTGCATGACTGTGGATGTACTGTTATTTTTTTGTATAAATATATATTTTGAAGTCTTGTTACTTTGATTTTTTTCTGGATCTTATTTATAATAAGTATTTCAATAGACGGTTCATGGGACGGACCGTGTGCCGGCTAGTGGGTGAAAACCCTTAGTTGAGCTCGTGGGTCATGCCTCGTGAACCCCTCGGCAGTCCGCAGTCGGTGGCCGGAGCGAGTAGAAAATAAAATTCGGGAAGTGTGACTTTAGTTAAGCGGGAATAAAGTTTTGTAAGGAAAATTTAAAATATCGTCAGGAAATTAATCAGAAAATCAAATAGGAAAGGATAGCATAGGCTAGGAATGTAAATTTGAAAGTAGTTTTCCAAAAGTTGAATGATCTAATCTGACAGAAGAGAGGAATGTTTATTGAAGTGATCGCAGAGGGTTTTAATTACTTAAAATCATGGGAAACGTACCGGGAAATTAAGGAATTATTGATCAAATTTTTAATATAGGTAAAGATAAAGGTAAACTAGGACAAATGTAGTCGATACCGGGATTAAACAAATGAAATAGGAAATTTACCAAAAATAAGGGAGGAATGCTGCCCAAATTTTTGAAAGATACATTTATAAATAACGGGTAAAGGTGACAAATAAGTATGGAAATTGTAGGAAAAGACGAGTAAGAACCAGGATATAGAAAAAGAAAGACGTAAGACCTTCCATCGGCAGTCCAGAACCGGAAAGTGAAAATATCGTGAGGAGTAGTTCTAGAAATGGAGCTCACCTGCTCATGAATTTTCAACCTCTATGTACATTACCAACATGGCAGTCACCATGGGTACATAGGAGGGATAGAATAATAATCTTGCTGGCGTTTAGGGGGGTATATACATAAAAAACCATAGAAAAAATTAAATTAAAAAAAACCAACCCCATTCGCCAACATTTTTCTGAAAAAATCGTTTGTTGAATATGATCCTCTTCTGTATGATAAAGCAGAATTTAAATCATTTGATAAGTTAGACGGTTTAACGAATGTGGTTTGCATTCTAATCTTATAGTTTTCTTCATTATTTGTTGCTTGATATTTTCTTGTAGCTTCAATAGACAAAAGAGCTTTAATAAAACCCCCCACGATGTTCCTCGACTGTGCGTTAATTCAAAGAAATTTTCTGCTTCTTCCAAGAATTTTTCTGTGTCATCACCAACATTGAACATTTCTGGTGGCTTGATAAATTGGCGTGGTCGCCATATTAAGGTTACTAATATTCTTATTTCTATTCATTGACAATATTCAAAAGATTTGAAAGATTTTCCAAACTCTATATTATTTAAACACACTTGTTAAATAAAACTTGGAGAACTTTAATTATACATTTTCATATTCTGAGAAATGTCAACATACAGCAATCATACACATACAATTTAATATATAACCTAATAAAATTAATATACATATTTATAATAAATATAAATTAATTATTAGATTTATCTCACAATTATCATTAATTATACAAAAATATTCATCGAAATTTAAATTTTCCTCATTATTACATCCTAAATCATCCATTCTCTATTTATCAATACATCAATTACTATGCGCGTTCGAGTCTAACCAACAATCACAATTATTATCTAAAGATTTAATTTTTTTATCATTCACAGCATACAAACAATCATCAATCATCTCATTCATGCATTCCTTATGCAATACATTACTTAAATTTAATGTAGAGCTCCGATCACCTCCTCTTGTGGTAGAGCATATCCGTTTTAGCATTGACTTTCATTTTCATCTTCAGCTTGCTTGATTGCTGCCGTCTTATCTCGACATTGTCGTTCTTTGATTCAGCGAAATTCGAAGCACTGGTGACGAAAGTGTCCTGGCTTATAGCAATGATTGCATTTAACATTTGGGCATTCTGATCTCTTATGCCCTTCTTCTTGGCAAGCCCAACATTTTAAAATTCGTCTATTATTTTCTTGAAATCTAAAATCATTAAATCTTGGTCGAGATGTTTGATAAAAGTTAAGTTCTTAGATCATTGACTTCTCTTTTAACTGGACCTTCATTTCTTCTAACTGGTTTCATCTGAAAGTTCCTCGAATTTTTTACCACATCTGCATTTTTAATATTGGTTTTATTTCTGCAACTTGATTGTTGATCTGGTAAATTTCATTATTTACTTATTCATGTTTCTTGAATAACATCTTTCATTTCTTCCACAGTCTTGAATTTGTTCATTTTGAGATCTTTCTTCATTTCATTACCTTCTACTGCATAGAAAATTAGAGATTTCTGCAGTTCTTATTCATTCAGTTTGTCTCGCAAGATTTTTATGGCGAGCTTTTCTATTTTTGTGCAGAATTCATTGGCTGAATCGTTTCCTTGACGATATTTGAGAGCTTCTTGAAGATGATCCATAAAATTCATTGACTTTTTGAAAGCTTTTTTTAGACGATCCAAATATTTAATGTCCTCACGAGTTGCTTCATATTTCTTTGTAGCATTTGCTGATAACAATGCTTTGACAAATTTCCTTCTCTATTTTTCTGAGACGCCCATCAGATCGAAAAATCTTTCACATTCTTGCATAAAATCTTGTATTTCGACTCAAATTTTGTAATTTTCTAGATGCTAAATAAAATTGGCTATCGTCATCGCCATGTTAGATGCGTTAGTTTTAGTATTAATAACGTTCATAATAAATATTTATAAAATTCAAAATCCCAAAATTTATTCGTAATATTTAAACACAATTATTGAGGAATTATATTAAACACAAAATAATGTGAGCATAAGGAATTTACATACCACATCAATCCACAACATACATTCATTTAATTCTTTATTTAATTAGTATTTATATAGTTATTTATTTTATGAATTTATTTAATTATATTCTCACAGGTTGTATATATATATATATATATATATATATATACATATATATAAAGTTGGTTTTTTTAAATGTCACGTATTGAAATAATAAAACATAAATTTAAAATAATGACTTTTTTCAAATAATAGTAAGAAACAATAATGTAAAACAGTATTTATAATAATAATAGTAATATTTTTAATATTGTATTTTCTAAGCATGTTTTGATCAAAACTATTGCAAAATGTATTTTTTATATTACAATATTTATTTTGGGGTATGATTACTTAGAAGAGATCATGAAAGATTTGGAAACACTACTTTATTTTGTCGCCTTGTTGGAGTTATTTTTAAGGTAAAACTTTTATCCTTCAATATAGGCTTTAGATGATTTTGGAATAATATGTATATATTTAATGAAATTTATAAAGCCATATATAAAAGGCAATGTAGAGATCTGGTCAGTAGTGTAGTTAAGGGTTTTGGTACCCGGGTAAAAGATTCATATTTTACTTCCTAACTCTGAAAACCATTTTTTTATCAAATTAAGTATAAAGTGATCTGATGCACTCAAGATGCTACTAAAGAAAATAATAAACGACTCAGACAACTCAGGTCATATTAGTTAAGCAATAAGTATGGCTTTCATTGAAAAATCTTTATTCTCGTAGTGAAGAAACGGTTAAAAAAAGTTCAATAATCCATAATTTACAATGCCAACAATGATTATTCAACAATTCTATGAAAAAAAGACAAGTGAAAATTTGAAAAATAAGTTGTACAAAATTCAATTCTCCTCATATTTTCGAAATAAAATCTGCAACAAAGAAAATAGTCTCATTAAAACAATTATTTGGAAGGAAAACGTTAACAGAGTATGAAAGCGATGTCAACCCCATGCAAATATCCACAAATGATACAATCGACTGAACGCATTAATAAATTATATGAATAAATATTTAATCTGAATTTTAGTTTATTTTAAATTCCACAGTTGAATATATCATGGCTCAATGAATAATATTGTCTGGATGATCATTAATGGGAGAAGTGTCGAAATCAATTGTGACTGCGAGGAAAGAAAAGAGACACGATCAAACAAAATGGTAATTAATGCCAGCAAGTTAAACACTTCATCAGTTTTAATTGGGAATTATTATAATAATCAACATCAGTTGAAATATAAATGCTATATAAGGTTAATAAATAATTTGAATACTGAAAATTATTTGGGATTTTTTAGGCTCTATAAATAAGTAAATAAATAAATAATAATTATATTAATAACAGTAACAATATAATTTAAATGAATGGGTAAGCATTTTTGTAGTAAATTAATATGTATCTCTTATTTTCATTTCTTTAATTTGCTTATATCGTTTACTTAATAAATGTTATTAATAATGCATTTCACATTTTAAATTTTAAAATATTTTTTTAAATGTAAATTCAAAATCATTAATTATCCTAAATATAGTTGATCTGCTTACAACTATTTGAAACTGTTCACAAATTAATACTGTAAGTTTTTCCAATTTTATAATCAGCACTATAACTTCAGCAATCTTGAATATTTATGGGTGATCTTGTATTCAATTCTATCTTCACTTTTAAATACTCTGATGACACTAGCAATTATCTGATACTTTATCTCCAAACTTTCATCTATTTCTTTTATTGGTATATCCTTTAAGTTAGTAGTTCCCAACCTTTCTGGTCCTGTGACCCCTTGATAACATTTGTCAAGTTGTGGACAATTTCTCTTTCGGCTGTAGTTGTAAAACTGTAACCTCGTTCAATAAAAATTAGAAATTTACTTATTTTTTTTAAGTCCTATTTTTGGCCGTGTTAAAGTCAAATGCGATTACCCGAAAGCCTACCAAGTAACAAAATAATGATTATTATTTATTTTCAAAAAATTATTTCCAGTATTAATGAATAAACTGAACTATTCATTTGCATCAATTGTGTGGAAATGGTAATTATGAAACTTTGTAAACAGGAAGCGAGAGAGGCAGAATTATTAAAATGTCTCAGTCTGACAATGAAACCATAGATTGCTGCCTACCTTGATAATGATCAACTTTCACTGTCGATCAAAGATTAACAAACACCCGTTACAGGCTTTGTTTATAGAAATAATAGTGTCACTTATTTCCTTTTATTCGTCATAATTATTGGAGAATTTAACCGGTTTGGCGAGATTTGTTTTTCACTCATTACCGCAATTGTGTTTGATTTCGAATTACCGGAACTTTTAATATTTTTCCATACAGTTACCTTTACTTTGTTCGATGTACCTTTTCTTTGAACCGTTTTCAAAATAACAATTGCAAAAAGACATGCCGAAAATTTATGCTATATAGAGCTAATAATTTGTCTAAGTATCGTTATGTGAATATATTAATGAAACATTTTGAATGTCGAAAATTGGTTATTGTCATCTTTTTGTGAAACTCGAAATAGAGTTATTTCCGATTTTCAGTATTTTAAAAATTTTTCTGAATTTTTTTTAAAATAAATAATTTTGAAGTAATTATTTGTGATCATAGAACATTTTATTTTTAATTTTATTAGTTACTATTATTAATAATATACTTTTTTAATTCATGTTTTTATAAAGTTCGAGTGTAAAATGAAAATAGAAAATTTTGTTAAAAATAAATATATAATTACATCCATAAATTACGTCAAACAAAATAGGGGGGTCGAAGAAGTTTGAAAAATCTTGACATGGGAAGGGGCAGTTAAAAATAAATTGACTTCAACAATAATACTTTTTACAATAAGTTTAATAAAATTACAAAGAGGAAATAAATAGGAAACCCAGTTGAGCTCTTGACATTAAAGAAAGTAATCTTCAAAAAATAAAAATATCAATAGAAAAATAGAAATTGAAGAAATTTTTTAAGGTTCTAAACTTATATTAATACTATTATAAGAACTTCTTTTGGTTTTCATCTTTGATTTCTATTCATTTTAATATTTGACTATGAATCATTAATAATATCGATGTTTCATTGATATTCACAAATTTTCGGCACAGCCTTTTTTTATTAAAATATAGGTGTTTGGACGGGTAGAAGCTTGGTCCGAATCACTCACAGCTTGCTTAGCCAATTCTCCAGGCAAGATCAATCTAACTGCAGTTTGGATCTCTCTGCTAGAAATAGTTGACTTCTTGTTGTAAGTTGCCAACTTGCTAGCTTCTGTTGCAACTTGCAATTCTTTCGAACACATCGTTAACGAAACTGTTCATGATTTACAAGGCTTTTCCAGAAATTCCCGTATCTGGATGAACTTTACTAAGAACCTTGTAGATATAGATACCATAGGTTTCTTTACGTTTGTGAGTTCTTTTCTTTTTGTCAGACTTGACAACTTCCTTTGAAATTTTCTTCACTGATTTAGCAGCAACTTTTGCTTTTGGAGTCATTTTGATAATAATTGATGAATTCTACCTACAGGAAACTGAAGATCAGCTCCCGAACTACTTATTTTGCTTTGAGGCTTAGTTATTTTTCCAGATTTACTTTTCGCAGACATATTAAAATGACTAATAATATTAAAAATCCAAACAATTTTAAACTTTTATTAAACTTTCCCAATTTTAAAAACTTTCCATTTTTAAACAACAACATACTACTAAATTATAGTTTATTTTATTTTAATTGTTTTTGAATTTTAATTGTAAGATCCTCTATAATTTATTTTAATTAATTTTAACATAATTTAATTTAATTTTTATGGATCCTATGCAATCAGTAATTTAATTTATTAAATGATATATTTAAAGTTTAAAGTGTTCAAAGCATTTAAAATTAAAGAATACACAGAGCCTCGAGTTGCGTTGTTCCAACTTGCGTCCTTTCGAGTTGCGCCACAAAAATTTTGATAACCTAATTTTGAGTTGCGTTGCTAATTTTCGAAATGCGTCGAAAAAAGTTTTAAAATAAAATTTAATCAAAAAATAGCATAACGTCTATATTCAAAAATTAAAATTTAAACCGAAACTAGAACGCCATGATTTATTTTTAAATACATTTGCAAATAAAATAATTTTTTATTCAGTATTTATTAGTATAAAAGTTTAGTTCTTAGTTGTTTGTATAACTTATAACGTTTAAGTGTTTCTTGGTTTTTTAATAATAATTTTTTTAAATTTAAAAAAATCAATTACAATATATATATATATATATATATATATACATTTCTCAAAGGTATTACATTTTGTTTATTGTTTTTTATTATTTTTTGGGTTTATAATTGATTTTTTGAAATGTTTTTTATTGCCCTATTGTAGAATAGGGTTATGAATCGTAAACGATCGTCAGATGAAAATGGTAAAATATCTACGAAAAGAAATAAAAAAGTAATATCTTTGGACGTAAAACATGATATTTTACAACGTTTCCAAGCGAGAGAAAAAGCGGTTTTCATTGGTAGAGCTCTCAGGCTAGCTCCAACAACAGTAAGAACTATCTGCAATCGCGATGCAAAGCAAATCAAAACATTAAATGAAGCAGTAACAGATTCCCAATTAAAAAAGTACTGTTATAAATCGAAATGCATTAATAGTTAAAATGTAATCACTACTTTTAATTTGGATTGAACATCAAACTCAAAAAGTATGCCGCTGAGCAAAATGGTTATTCAAGCCAAAGCTAAATCTATTTACGATGATCTGCAAGAAAAACTTCCAATATCGAATAAAGCAATTTATGAGCAATTTAACGCTAGTGATGGATGGTTTGAGCATTTTAAATTTCGCGGAAATCTACACAACATTTGTTTAATAAAATATTGAAGGCTGTTATACAGGAAGGTGGCTACAGTTCTAAACAGGTGTTTAATATTGATGAAACAGGTTTGTTTTGGAAACTTCTGCCGAAAAGAACCTATATTTCAAAAACAGAATCTTCTGTACCTGGCTTTAAAGTAAGTAAAGATCGCCTAACTTTACTTCTTTGAGGCAATGCTAATAGTGACTTCAAACTAAAACCATTGTTAATTTTTTCGAGCTGAGAATCCAAGAGCTCTAAAAGGTTTAGATAAAAGAAATTTTCCTGTGCATTGGAGATCTAATAAAAAAGCTTGGGTCACTGGTTCTTTGTTTGTTGATTGATTGAGCAAATGCGTTATTCCCGAGTTCATAAACTATTGCGAGCGGGAAAATTTGACTTTTAAAATATTGGTACTACTGGATAATGCACCAGGACATCCAACATATAAAAATGATCTATCAAATCATGTAAAATTTTTATTTATGCCTCGAAACATAATTTCACTTATTCAACCAATGGATCAAGGAGTAATCTCAAATTTTAAGTCATATTATATTCGCTGGACATTTAAACAGCTACTGCATGCTGCCGATGCGGATGATGAAACATCTATGGCTGTATTTTGGAAAAACTACAATATATTGAAAACTGTTAAAAATATTGGTGATTCTTGGGCAGAAGTAAAATCATCTTGTATGAATGGTGTATGGCGAAAAATATGGCCAGAATGTACAGCAACTTTTACGGAAGTTGACGATGTGCCATTAGTTCGGACAGAAATAGTTAACTTAGCCCAAGAAGCTCATTTCGAAGGATTGGACGAGGCCGATTTCGATGAAATTTTAAATGAAGAAGAGGATTTTGATGTCAGCACCGCAGATTTAATTGAAAGGACTCAAAATATTTATGAGAATGACGACAATTCCGTAGAAGTACCAGAAGTGAAACAATTAACAACAAAGGGTATGGGGAAAGCAATTAAATTAATATCTGAAGCATTAGAAATATTTGTTGCAGAAGATCCAGATGCTGATCAAAGTGCAAAGGTTACTCAAGCTGTAGAAGCCTCCATCAGCTGTTATAAAAGAATTTACTTGGATAAAAAACAAAAGGCTGTTCAAATAACTCTGAATAATTTATAATAAAACAACCAAAAGAGAAGCAAACGCCAAATCCTGAACCAGCGTATGAATTAGAATCTGAATAAATTCTATAAATTTATGGTGTTTCATTATTTTACATTATTTTAAAATTCTATTAATGTTTGCATTAGTTTTTGGTTTAATAAAACTTATTAAATAATAGTTAATCTATTCATACCTATTTTTTATTTAAATATGTAGCAATATAACTATGTTTTTTTAAAAACATGGATTTCAGATTTTATCGGAACCTATTATATAAAAACAGGTACAAATGTATACAAAATTAAAATTCGAATTGCGCTGTTTCGAGATGCGTCGCGATTTATTGTATTTGATTTATTAGATCAATAATGGATAAACTAAACTGTCACTAAGTATCAGGCCCGGTGCCACAGTATTTGGTACCCTAGGAGAACCTGTCGCACTCTGTTCTCACGCCCACTGATTCATAGTCAAATATTAAAATGAAAAAAAATCAAAGGTGAAAAAACTAAAGAAGTTCTTATAATAATATTAATATAACATATTATTTTCTACAAAATTTGACTATGAATCAGATTTATTTAAGGTATTCACGAATTTTTGGCACAGCCTTTTTCAAGTTATTTAAAGGCTGAAAAAGACTGTGCCGAAAATTCGCGAATACCTTAAATAAATATAATTCATAGTGTTGGGCTCAGAGCCACAATTTAAACAAAAATTAAAATAAAAATAAAAATAAAAGTAATGGAACGAGTCACTGAATATAAGCACGCACCACAAGAAGATATCAAAAATCAATGTAAAACATGTTAAATAAAACAAAATAAAAATATAACAAAAATAAAATAAAACAATTAATTAATTAAAATCACTAAAAAGCCTACAGCTGCAGAGAGAGACATAGGAAAAATAAAATAAACTGCCAAAACCTTGCAAAATAAGGTTTAGAAAAAACACAGGCAGAAGTGGCGACCAGAAAAACAAATAACGAGGGCTAAAAATAATACTATAATGAAATAATAATAGAAATAAAATTTAACTCTAATAAATTAAATATCAAAAAATAGTGAAAAATGCACAAAAAAATAATAAAAATAGTTTAAAATTAATAAAATAATTAAAAAGCCCTAAAAATGGCGAAAAATCGCTCATTGGTCGCACCCACGCACAAAAATAGTATAAATATATTGACAAATTTCATTATTTTTAACTTATGCTTCTTACGATTTCACGTTCATTCAAATTATTTGCAACAAACTTTTGAGAGTAAGGACCTTTTTTGTTGTATAAAAATTTTGTTTATGTAATTTTATATGCTTTAGTAAAAGTTTAAATGCCTTGCTTACGAATTTTAACTTCATATGCTTATCATATTTCATAATATACGAGGCCCCCTTAAAATCTTTATTTATTAAATGTATTTCAATAGCTATCGATGGGACGGATCGCGTGCCGGCTGGTTGATTAAGTTCCCTAGTTGCGCTCGTGTTTTGTGTTCCATTGAAACCTCGGTCGTACGCAGTAGGGTCTGGCCATGTGCACAGGACCTCCACGCAGTGCATCGTTGTACGCCTCGTAGCGGCTGCTGAAAAATGTGGCGGGAACGAGCAGAAATTTTAAACTATGGGAAGTTCGACCACAGGTAAGGGAATTAGGACAGATCGCGTGGCGATCTCGTAGGACAAATTTTTATGGTTGCCTCGAACAATACGATGAGTATAACCGGGTAGAAGGGATAAGTACGAGTGAAAAGTAATCTAACAATTACTAACAGTAAAAAATTTAACAACAACAGAAGTGTCAGAACTTGTATTTATCAAATTCCAGAATAGAAATATTAACTACCATTAATAGCTACACATGCACATAACAGTAGAGATATTCATCCGCATATTTAGGTTCATAGATGAGAAATGACCATTATAGTACGCGATAACGGATCTTTAACTTCAGCTATATAGACATCCAAATACCCTTGTCCGCGAATTGGAGAAGTAGATAGAGAGGTTTTTCATTGAACCGATAAGCTTTGAAGGCGACGATGCCTATCTTGTCGCACTCGATCTCCCGAATAGTAGAAGTATCAACCTGAAGATTTGAGATCACGCGACCAACTATTTCCAACTAGATAAGGCCACAGATCGAAATATCCATGAGATACGAGACGGAACCACGGCTAGTTGACCAGTAAATATAGATAACCACCACCGGTTTGACATTGTAGTTAGAATTAGACATCTCGGATCTGTTTTTGAACATGCGCGAGCTAGCACAAGACTGGCGAATCCTACTATCATAACTTAGCCGACCGATAGAGGGAAGATTTTCCCATGGTATCGAATCACGTTACTTGATAGCTAAAAGTCATATGCTTACTGATCGATCCATAAACTTCCATTGATGACCACGGGAGATATATAATATTGTCTCTAACAACGCCAAATTTCATGATAGCCCACAATAAATCCACTCATTTCAGTGTGCTGGCTGGTTTCAGAACTATCTTGTAGATATTTTTCTCTTCTACCAATCGATGACATAATCGTTGCCAATTGCCGCAATTAATCCCGATAGCTTTGTCATTCAAATGATTACATCATTTTATCTCTGTTAGCACAGGTCGCGGATTTCCATAAGCACGACTATTACCAACTTTCGAAATCGCTGATATTACACCCGGACTACTATCAGTATGCAGAGTACCTCCACTGGCACTAATACTATCAATCTCATCGGTAGTACCACCTACATTACCAGCAGTACTATTCACACGGATAATTAAGATTACCCTCGTCAATAGGTTGACTACTATTAGTAATAACAGTATTTTATTATTATTATTAATATTATTATTATTAACCATATTACTATTATTACTAATATTATTGATACTCTTAACTATTAATATTTTATTGTAGTATTATTAAAATTGTTATCGTGATTATCATCAATATTATTATTATGATTATTGTTATTATTATTATTAATATTATTTATTATTATTATTGTTATTCATTCTTACTATTATTATTATTATTATCATTATCATTATTATTATTAATATTATTATTATTATCAGCATTATTAATTAACGGCCATCAGTAAACTCACCGCGATTTTTAAAGTAATTATTTGCTATACCACTAAAGTATGATTACTGACGAAAAGTTATCGGTAATATAAATAACTATGACCAACCTTAATACCATAAATGCTGTCTAAGTCTTCCCCTCTCTGACAATCTTATCGTATTAATATCATTAATATTATCGTATTAATATCATTATGTATAAAACTAAACCTTTGACTCCGATTCTGTTTCCACCCGATGAGTGAAGAAACTTCTCCGAGAAGGAAAATTATTCTATCTTTAGTCAGTCTTCGCATTTAGATGACCAGCCCTACAAATCTACCCAGGATCCCACGGTTGTTTCCATCGATTGTCGCTACTCGACAGCGATTAGAGCAACTAGAAGAAGAACACGCAGCTCTCCAGAAGAAGTATCAAAAGGTAAAAGGAACTTGGCTTTCGCCGGATGCAGCCAAGAAACTGTATCAAAAAATCTCTCGTCTGTCTCGGGCGAGGAAAGATTTGATTATCGAGTCCCGCGGACAGCGGATTCTAATAAAGGAGCAAGGAACAACACTCCGGCAGATTTTCACGGATGTCGAACTCCGTGCTCGCATTCCCGGAAGTGTCCTGGCCCGGAACCTGAACATTATTCCGGCACAGCATCTTTCTCTGGAGACACCTCTTGTCACCCTCTCAATCCCGACACCAGTGATCGTCGAATCTTCTCAAACTCCCGTGGCCGAACCACGCACTGGAGCCGCCAGGCGACGACCAAATCGAAACCGTCGCCGTCGCAAACAACGAAGTAGAGCCACGAGTCACTTTAACGCGGCGGAGTCATCAAATGCCCCGTACTCGATACAGGACCTGCCACCCCCGTATCAGGAGTTTGAATTCCCTGATATAGATTCGGACGTATTATACGCACCAACAATCACAATCCATTCTCCGGCCAGATCGATCCACATCAACTTAGTGGACGATGAGAATGAAATTCCGGAAGCAAGTCGTACTCTAGAGCGGATTGGTCTGGACACTGGCGAAATTGCTATCTTAACGGGCAGGGTATCCAGACACCTACCTCTCCCTGACGAGTCAGGACCCTCTACTCGAGTAGACTTCGACATCAATATGAACCCGCCACCATATCGCCCGGCGAAACGTCGATGTTTCCCCACGGATATAGATGCGGACGAATGAGATAGGTGTACAAGTCAATCGGTATTCATCTCTGTTCAAGTTGCCAAAACTGTATCATAGTGATTGTGAATTTATCTTCAAAGGCTTTGACTATGAGTGTATGGTCCGTCGTGATTTCTTTATAGTTCTGTGCATCACTCCTATTATATATTTCTCTACGTATATGAATAAAGTTTTGGAATTTCAAATTTTGTAATATTTATTTTAAATATAAATTTATGCAATTAGTATTAACAAAAGGCGGGTACTAACCAGGGAAGAGAATTACCAAGAAAAGGTTAGTGCGAATAATAATCGTAACTACTGAGCGGAACTCTCACGATTGTCGACTCAGGAAAGATGTAATGCTAGGCTTCATTGATGCTATGACTTTAGAGTAAAAGTGCGTAAGACCTTCTAACGGCAGCAAGTGACTGGGAACGAAGGTCCTTCGACGAGTAGCACTAGCGATAGCGCTCACCTGCTCGAATGGCATTCGGCTGTTGCGTACAGTACCAACATGATTTCGGTCATGGGTACGCAGCAGTTATCCAAATCGTGCGTCGTATGGGGAAGAAACCACCCCTAGAGCCTAGAGGGGATATGTACGACACTGATGTACGGATGTGCTAAAAATAGATTCCCCGTATGACCAACAATAGTCAAATTTTGTAGAAAATATTATGTCACTCATAAAGAAATCAGAGGTGAAAATCAAAAAAAGTCTTTATAATAATATTAATAAGTTTAGAACATGAACAAATTTTTTCAATTTTAATTTTTCTATTGATATTTTTATTTTTTGAAGATTGCTTTCTTTAATGTCAAGAGCTCAACTGGGTTTCCTATTTATTTCCTTTTTTAATTTTATTAAACTTATTGTAAAAAGTAAATTGTTAACGTCAATTTAGTTTTAAATACCCGCTCTCCCATGTCAACATTTGTCAAAATCCCCCTCCGATATTTTGTTGACATAATTTATTGACGTCCTCAAATAAAAAATATCTTCTATTGGTTTGTAGTTTGTGGAAATATGTAAAGCCATTAATTATTATTATTATTAGTAATTTATAGAAATTAATAGAAATTCATCAAACGCATTATTAGTTTGATCACCATTTTTCCAAAGTTTTTGATATGAATTTTGTGGTTAGAGAAAATTTGTGTATTTAACTAAAGTAGAATTCTATAATGCACTAGTTATCATAAATTATATGCAACAAAACAACTGGTAAGTTAAGATTTTTGAAAGTTTCAATAAATATTTGGAATTTTTTAATGCCAATAATATTTTTAATGTAATTTAACTTCCCTAATTATTATGAATTCCAGGTCATTTATAATTTATTTTTAATAATATTTATTAAATTTTTATTTAAATAAAGATTTTTAAAGATTTTATAAAAATTTTCTAAAAATTTTTCATTTACAAATGATTTTTGGAATTTTTTTGCAGCAATTTGTCTCACTATTCCGTCTAGTTATTAGTTTTTTAGAAATTGGAATTTTATTGAATAAATCAAAATTTAAATTACTCCTCTTTGCACTTCTCGTACTCATAAAAAGGTTGAATGTTATAAAATGTTAAATTGCATATTTTGCTAATTAAAAATACCCACGTCAAATGATCGTTGCCCATAATTCTTGTCCACATGTGGCCATTTTTTAAAACAGGGTTTTTGTGTGAAGTGTATGTGTTTGTATTATTTTCTCACCCAAAATAATTTTCTGCTCTTCTATAATAAATTCACTTACGTTAAGTGTCAATAATTTTTATCTTTATTTCAAATAGGTGTAAGTATTTTACTTTTATTTAAATAAGTTAGTTGATCTTAATTTAGGATAACACTGGTGTGTATTTGTTATCCTGAATAACAAAATTTTCAACATAGATATGTTACTTAGTTACATATATAAAAACCTAATCCTATAATAAACCTTAATTTATGGTTAATCCGCTCGTAATTTATTTTATTTCTTTATAAATTACACAGTTCATTGTTTTTGAACTAAAGTAAGCATAACAAAATTTATGAAATGAAAATAAGGTTTAATATTTGGTTAAAATCTTTTTAGCAATTATTTTATTTAGATTTTTTCCATGTTTATTTAATAACAATAATACTAAATTTTTATTTAAGATAGGAATTTATTGAAAAATAACAGAGATACTTAAGAAAATTACTAAAACGAAATTTATTTTTTGAAGCTATGTTAAGAAAAATAATAATTAAAAATTACACAATATTTTTTGCAGAGTGTTCAACGAATTTTGATAATTAACCTTATTACTCTTTGATGTGTTTGAATGGTGCTTGTTTTGAAACAGGCTAATTAGCGAGCCATGCTGAGTAATAACTCGGGAAGCGATGAATTCGGTTGTGCGAATCGCGGAATTTGTGCAGCGATTCCCGTAGTTCAATCTAACTTTATTAACAGAATTATGGAATTTTCAAAATAATTTTTCGACTGATGTCTAAGCAACAGCATGTAGCTTATATTTTAAATATCTCTCGAAAAATATCAGATTACCCCCCTTCCCTGTCAATTGGTGACCGGTGATGAGTAAGAGCCCGGATGAATGAATATGAATCGCTTGAATGGTTCCCGTTGAATAGTGATAGTGAAAAGAAAAACGATTTCTCCTCAATATAATTTCTTGTTTCTAAAATAATTTATATTGCTTTCAAAGTCAAGATTAACTTTTTCCTCAGTTTATCAAAAATAAAAGAGATAAATCTGACATTTGAATTAATTAAAGTCTTTTACTGACAACTCACCTGGAGTCACAGTTGTGTTCTATCAACAAACAGTAACATTAGCTCACCTAGGACCGCTATAAACACCAACAGAACACAGCGATAAATTTCATTTAGGCAGGAATGGCACAAAATCAACCGGCTAAACAAGTTGTTTTTGCGGCTAAATTTTAGCTTTTCAAAACAATCGCAAATAAACACGGGTTGAAAATCCCCAATTTTTTTTCAAACTTGAATGTTTTTCAAGCTGAATTTCGACAGAATTAGTTTGATTTCAGACAGGATTAATTGAAAAATGTCAACAGATAATGTGCTCTGATTTTTATTTTTTCCTTTCAATATTTTAGCGATTACAAAAATGAAGTTTTTCAGCTTTTTGTCAGTTATTTTATGATTTTAATTCTTATGTGTTTTAAATTTATTAATGAAAAATTAATCAAACCCATAACGTGAATTTCAAGAGTCTGGGATGGGGTTCACATTTAGTCATTTGTATTATGGATAGTTTAGCCATTTTAACAAAATTGACTAATATTCTCACAACTTTTATGGGAATATTGAGGTCACATAAAATATATTAATTAAAATTTTATTTTATTAAAATTAAATAAGAATGAAAATAAGTTTAAAGATTTAATAGCGGGAACAAAATTATGGGAAACTCCATAATTAGGTGAAATAAGCATGGAACTATGAAATTACATAACAACCAATTAATAGTTAATTATTTGAGTTTGAATTTTGGGGTAGAATCGATTATTGTGAATAGTGTAATATGGATGCTTTTGGCGAGAAAATGTATGAATGAATATAAAAAGCTCAAATTTATGTATATTATAAAATGCTATTAATACTAATTAATTGAAATAAAAAACGTTTGAGTAAACAAAAATTTAACAAATTGAATTTTTAGGGTCATTTTCAGGACATGATTTTTGATGGTTCAAAACCAAGCCAATAAAATCCAGATTGCAATTAATCATCTTATTTACAAACGGTAACCGAGGGATTTATCAGAAAAAGATAATCAAATTAGTGATTAATGGTCGATAACTGCAGCAGAGGTGTCCGGGCCCATCAGTCTTTTTGTTCTAACCCACGAAGCCCTCTCAGAATGCACAAATATTAACGAAAAATGCTAAAAGGAAAAATTTAAAAGAAATTATGAAATTATAACAAAACTTTTCTGTTAAAGACCAATTTTTTCTCAGCAATTTATGAATATGTTCTGAATAAAGGGCTGAATAACTTAAATATTAACATCTAGGCCCTAAGTTTAATTTTTATGTGCTATAACCCAAATTTATTAATAAATCATCGATTTTATTGACTCAGTTCTGTTTTATGTTATATACGAAATATTGAAACTAAGATGTGTTTAGGTAGTGTTATGTAGTGACGATAAAAATAAAAATCGTTTTTACGACTGGCTCGCCTCTTTAAAAGGTTTGAAATCGCTGAATTACAAGGATTATTTCAGTGTAAAAATAGAAACAAAATCAGGAATTACATTTAAGAAAATAAGGATAAACGATAGGCAAAAATATTTAAATGTAAAAAATTAGTCAAACGAAGAAACATTTTTGTAAACGTTGTTTGGGCATTGGATAAGATTTTTTTTGTAAACTGTTCAGTGTCGGAACATTCACTAAAAAATCAGTCAAATCAATAAATATGTTTGGATTGTAATAATTGAAATGTACGTTTTTATATGTAACAATTATTTATTGTCAATGAGTTCGAGATTTTGATATATGTTGAATTTAAAGAACACAAACAGTCAACAATAAACCGATTATCATTTTTAATTATTAGAAAGCCAACAAAATAATAATTGTGTAAAAAAATTAATTAAAAAGCATCAATAAAACAAAAATTACATTCATAGAATTAAAATTAGTTAAAAAGAGATTGGATTTTAGTTCTAGTTGTTTTCATAAACTGCTAGAAAATTTAGCTATAAATAAAATCTGCCAGTTAACCTTTATTCATTCATAATTTGCAATTGACAAGCAGCTTTGTAGCAAATTGTTCAGTGCAGGAGTTACTGTGGTCAGAAAAAAGGAAATAAAATTAAAAAAAAAGTAATTTTAAAGAGTTTATAAATCTTTAATGTTTTCTTATCTTAATATTTAAACTCATGAATTGCATTCGATTTGTGACATCAATAACTTTTACATATTATTGTGAGTTTTTATTGATGCTTAAATTCTAGGTTATTCTGTACTTTATTCAGAAGTTTCATAGATTGTTGTTAAAAGTTAATTGCTATAATTTATTTAAAACTTAATATTTTTTCATTCTAGCAGGATTCGCGGGTAATTCGCCAGGTCCATGAAACCCCTGAGAATGTCTGGCAACACATGTTTTAATATAGTGATTGTTAGGTCGATTTGCCTGACAAAAATGCATCTTGTAGAGTAGTTGAATTTTTGAAGTGTTAATTAACATAATATTAGGCTTTGTTATGACTGAAAATATTTTGAAAATATTGATGAGTCATCGTGTCTGCATAAATCTTTGTTTCAATATATCTCGTTTATTGACTCAATACTTTGTTCGGTGACATCATAATCTTTGTTTCAATGACCTTGACTTACTTCATGAATCATACAATGAGTCACGTGTTTCCGTTCTTAGAAAAACTTCATGAAAAAAGCGCACTTCTACTTCTTTCTAGCATTGAGAGAGTTAAATATTTGTCCAATATTGTGTTAAAAATAATTTTGATCTTTGGAAATGCTCAGGTTAATAAAAGATAAATTTCTTTGACAACTTCACTTTAAAATGAACGTAATGAAAAAATACAAAGCTGCTAATTTGCTATCGGTCACGGCAGGTTAACCTAGATATAGTGAAATCATGAATCCAAAAACATTATTGCTAGTTTAGTGTAATTTTATATACAATTAAATTGTTTTTTCAGTTTCTATAATATTAATTACTATAAATTTTCAATTTGTTTAAATTTTATTGAAAGAGTAATATTTAGAAATTAAACTTTTCAAAAAATTATCATTAACTTTAATTACGTATTTTCATTATATTTAATTAAGTTTTGGTAGTCTATTATGAAATTTTAAATCACGAATAGTAGATGCCAAAAATAGCTCAATTATTCATAAAAGTCTTCATTTTCAGTGATAATGCAAAGATAACCCAAATACCTTCTAGTGTAAGATGATAAATTTCTATATGTTCAAAATAGCTTGAAATTCAACGTTGAGCGATTTTGGTTGTAGCGTTTTCTAATTTGATAATTTTCAATGAAATTGCTTCAAATTAGCGTGCTTTCCTGTGAATCACTGTCAGCATTTACCTGTATTCATCATCGATTGGTATTGGACCTACTAGGTCAATGCATACCACATCAAACTGATATCCAGTTGGAAAATTCTTTATTGGCGGTTTAGAGTTTTTGTTAATTTTGTTTATTTGGCAAAGCATACTTTTAAATAATTATTCATTTTCGTCTTTTCTCATAAAAGATCCAACAACTCTGGTTTGTAGTAATTCATATGTGATGCAGGTCGTAAACTGTTTAAAAAGCTGGTTTTCGTAATGGAACTGCTAGTATATGTCTCATGTAACCTCGAATGCCCAGATGAGAAAATCGATATATCTTCTTCTGTTAGCGTAAGCTTCTTGAGCTCATCGACTGAAAGAAGTGTTTGGTGAATTGCTGCGCAGGAACACTTGGAAAGACAATCTGTGACAATGGTTTTTCTGCTAACTAATCAGTAAACACGAAACTTTAGATAAATAATCCAAATTTACACACTTTCTCGATACTGTATGATATAATCAAATTATTTTTATAGTAAAGTGGGGAATACTAATTTTAGCCAACGCTACAAACCAAAAAATGAAAGTGAATAATTACGCCCAAAGTGTTCTATTTTTGCGGGTTTTTTATTTTAAATTTCAAAACTGCATAAAAGCGAGATCGCGTAAAAAAGTATCGCATTAATCAGGGGCTATATACTTATCAACCAAATAATAAAAATAAACTAAATCAATTGATAAATAATAAGACAATACATAAATAGTTACAATGCGAGGTGTTTGATATTATAATCTGGATTTTCATGTCGTTCTTTCATTGTATTCTTTGCATAAAAGATAAAGGTAACTAAACAGATCCACATAAACCAAAACACACAGACATTTCGACACGTAACAAAACAACATATGACAAAGTACCACAGTTACAAAAAAACACAGTGGCAAAACAACACATTTTATATATTAATTAATATTATTTATATATTTTCAACTAAAGTAGATTTTTTGAGAAAAGTTGAATTTTGTGTAAATTGCATTCAATCAGGGATGGAAACCGAAATTGATTTCTGTTAAAATTAACCCGGTTTTATATTCCTTAGAATAATATCGGTTTTCGGTTAAACCGGTTTGCAAAATAACGGTTAATCGTTAAAAACCGGTTTTTTAAAATTACTTTGTTAGAGTAAAACAAGTTTAGTTTTACGTACATCAGAAGAGCACATTCTGTAATTATGATAAAGTGAACGCTTTTTTTTAATTCGCTTCAGCTTAACAACTGGTACTATCATGAAAAAATACAAAAATTATCATTCACGTTATTATAATTACAAAATGCGGCTTACGAATGAAGTGAAAGAAATTTCATTGCAAAGGAAAACATATTATGATTTTTTTTAAATCAAGTTCACCAACTCTTAAGTTTATAAGTTTAAAATTTCTTATTTACTGCTACGTTTATTTATGAAAATTATCATATTTATGTAGTTGTAAATTGATACCAATTATAATTTATTTCAATATTAAAATTATAAGCATGTGTAATTTATTCAGTAATAATTTCAGTTTTAAACTGCATAAGCATAATAGCTGTAAACTGAATTAAGAATAGATATCGCAAAAATCTATTTTAAACACAGAACTTAACATTTACCAATATATAACCCAACTGTTAATGTAGTATTATAAAAAGGTAACACTATAATGAATATGATGAATAATTTTATTTATTTCCCCGAATTATCATAGCAGTGGGATGTGCCACCTCCAGCACATGTCACACCCAACACACCCCTCCCCGGGAATAAAATTTTTTCTTAAGTACAAGGTAAAATGAATGAGTCATCATAACTTTTTCAAGGTAATTGAAAATTTTCTCAAGGTCATTCAAAATTTCTCAAGGTCAAATTATTTTTCCAAATTTTAAAATATAATTTACTACTTAATATTATAAGTAGTCTTATTACAATTTTTTTTATTATTTTTTATATTACTTATTATTATATGTAGTATTAATATTATTAATATTACTTATTATTATTATTATTTTTATTATTAATATTATTATTAATATTATTAATATTACTTATTATTATTATTTTTTTATTATTAATATTATTATTATTAATATTATTATTACAAGTTTTTAATAATAAAATCCTATTGCACATGTTCTTGTTACTCCCATTATATCACCTTGATATCAACTTGATATCAAGTTTTGACTAAATAATAATATTATTTTGACTCCCATCATTCGATTCTGATGAGTTGAAGTTTAAATGGATGAATTATTTGTTTATATTTTTAAATATAATAATATCTTTGCACTTTATTACATTTTATTTACAAGCTGATCGTAGGCGGCTGTAATCTTGCTAGTCTGCAAATAATTATTTTGGTAGTAATAAACATTAATTTATTTAGTGATATGATGCTTTGTAGTGTCTGCGAGTAAAAGTTGTATTATGTGTAACTACCCGACAAGCTAGGTTTAATTTGTCCTATGAAGCTCAGGTACTTTTTGACCCCACTTGGTCTGGCAATAATAAAGCATAAACTTCATATTGTTATCTCTTACCGTAAATTTTTATTGTGTTTTTAACTATATTATATTAAATTTTTATTATTATGACTCTTAGGCCCTAGGTTTTTAAATAATTGATTATAAGTTATTTAGTCCCTTATTATCAAAAAATAAATTGGATTTTAAACGAAAATATGTATTAAATATAAATTAGATCATTTATTACTTGTATTTTCTTAAAAATTGTCTAGAATCATTCTTTTATCAGTAAAACAAACACACATATTTCAATCAAAAAATCAATGTGAATCATAAATTATATGTGTTTTCTTAACACGATTATAAGAGGGCATGGATTGATAAAAATGTTAGTTTTGCCTATAGACACTATAGAAGGCTTGATGCAAATAATAGTGTTCATAGTATTCCAAGAACTCAGCAATTTTAAGATATTTTGATCATCATCAATAAAAGCATTTATCAGAGGATTTCGAACAATTATATGATAAAAAATTATATATTAAAGAAAAATAAACTTGTACTTATTCATTTACTTATTTTATTATGTTTTGATTATTTTATTATTAGTTGCTTTTATAAATTAGGGTTTGAAATCATGTTCACAATAGTTAAAAGTAACTTGAATAATATTTCTTTAGAAACAAAATAACATTTATTACATATACAAAGAATGATACTCATCAATAATTATAACACAACTTTCACACCTATTGGAGTTTTTAAAACACGATGAACAAATAATGATATGTCCACATAGAAAATATAAAATATTGACTTTATTGATTAAACAACATGTAAGATATTGTTTTTGTACTTCATCCAGTTTATCCTTGATTTTTATTTCGATTTAATCTGCATTTCAATGTAGGATTGAATAACAGCTCGATATTTGCTAAACCTGAAATTCATGCATATCCAGAATATATTAAGCATATTAATTCTGTTGGATTTATATTATTTAGAAATAATATACAACTACATAATTTCATTAGTGACTTGTTGAAACCGAATAATTCTACGAGAATTTGAATATTGTGATGTTTAAAAGACTTATTTATTTTTGAAAGTAATCAAAAATCAGAGTTTTCTGTCAGCAGTCTTTTGATTATTAAGAAGGTCTGATTCCATTCAATACTGAATTCCAGTATCTTAATTTAGAAGATTAATACAATTAATGCAAATAAAATAAAACCTCTGAATGATTTAAAGGTGATTCTGAAATATCTAATGCCATTTTATGAAAGTAAATATTATTTAACACTATTTATATATATATATATATATATATATGTTTATACCTTTTATAAAAACAAAAAGGTTTCTCAAATGGTAAAGAAGCAATTTTCTTTTCCAAACTAGCCAAAAACATTGATGCCATCGTTGGTGCTAAAGGGAAACCATAGCGACTCCATCTATTTGTTGATACCATTCATTATTGAAAAGAAAATTGACATTTGAAGTAGCAAATTCAAGAAGTTTACGAAATACCCTTCTATCCAAAATGTGATGTTCAGAAATATTTTCATCCCACAACGCACAGCATAAGTCAATTGTATCAACCAGTGTTACATTCTTAAACAAACTGCAAACATCAAACGAAACCATAACATCATTCATACTTCGTTTTTGAAACTTTGCTATTTTATACTGCCCAGTATAAAATAGCAAAGTTTTTAGATGGATTATTAAAACAGTTAATGCGATCAGAGTTTGAATGTAAGGATAGCTTTAAATTTGTGTCTTGTATTGCTCAGTTACAGAACAAAGTATGAATGATGTTATGGTTTCGTTTTATGGTCTTTGTTTAATGACCTTGAATGAGTCATTGTCTCTGTTTAAAATTCGACCTTGTACTTTTAAACTAAGAAAAGGTTTTTACCCCGGGGGTGGAGTGGAGTTATGGATGTGACATGTGCATATAGAATACACTATGGAATCAGCCAGGAAAGGAGATAACATCTGAGTTAACTGAACAATTATGAGATGATATGTTTAGGATTTTCTTTTTGTTTTCCATAGTGCTGTTTGAGGTTTTCATCTTTAAAATTTGCAGTACTCATCCTGATGTATACTTCTTACGTGACGTAATTGACCAACTTTATAATATATTAATTTGGGTATACTTAAACATATATATTTGTTATATTTTGTTTTTTTTCTTTTCGAAATCAAAATTTTGCAGCTGTTTTTTTATAAATAACCACAAAATTGTCATATCTCGTCTTTTTACTAGCAGATTTTATTGAAATTGTTTATTGGGATAACCATAATTATGAAGGGTTGACATAAGCTTTAGGAAATACTAATTCATATGATGAAAAGAAGAAAAATAAATTGAGTAGAACATATTTTAAACTGGAAAATTACTTAATTTTAATTGGTTTTTAGGATTTCGGTTTCGGTTACGGATAAAGAAATATTTAGAAAAATAACGGTTAATGTTATCACATTTTAAATATTAATAACAGCTATAATCCAGAATTTTAAATGTCAATTATGCATTTGAAATAAATATTTTTATTAAATATTTTTATGAATGGTTTTGAGTATATCAAGCATCGGAAAAACAAAGCAGGAGTAACTACATGGATATGTAGAAAATATCAAAAAAACCATTTCAAGGTGCTTTTGAAGACTTTTGCAATAGTAATCAGGGGCAACATACCGACGCTCTCCAATGATCTTACCCAGAAAACGTGTGGGCGAATATCACTAAAGCCAAGATGAAAAATGATGTGATTTGTGTCAAAGTCTAATCCGAAAAATGAGCAGTGTTGGATTGAAAAGTGAATATACATCAGAAATTGACATCAGGCTGAAGTTAAAATCGCTAGCTCCCTTGGCATTTGTTCCGATCGATGATGTAGGACAAGCTTTTGATCTACTTGCAAAATGGTATAGTTTAGTCCCTCCATATGTGAAAAAATGTTTGATGGAGAAGTAAACTGCCAAAAGTTTGCGATCGAATGTTGAATACTTCTATTGTACCGCGTTGAGATTTAGTTGTGGAATTCCAAAGGTACCGGTGTTCTTTGATTGATTTTTTTAGAACACCTACGATTGCTATGCTCTATGTGCCAGTCGTCAAGGTAATCGGATGATCTACCAATGCTTGTATTCTTTTTAATGACTCTTTAGTTCGATCAAAAAGGGTAAAGCTTCATTGTTCCATTTTTACATTTCATTCTTTTTTTATTTACAGGTTTGTAATTGTTACTAAGATTTCAGAAATCTTAGATATAAATTTGTGGCAGGTATTGACTGTGCTATAGAAGCTTCTGAGTGTTATCCCTGTTTTCGATAGTTCAAAGGTTTCGCTGGCTTTTAGTTTTGAAAAGGTTTGATTTCAGTACTAGCAATGACCTGTCCTAACAAACGTGTTTCTTCTTGAATGGATGAGCATTTCTTATATTGGAATCTAATGCATGAAAGATCAAGGTAAGAGGTTTTTTATGCTTAAAGACATTTTTGGAATTTATTAATATATTATTTATATAGTCGACAACAAAGCTGAATTTTCCAAGTCTGTTGTCATTATGTTTCTAAAAGGTTTGCGTTTCGTTCCTAAGTTCAAAAACCAAGTAGAGATATTTGTATAGCCTTACTGTTGTAATTACTGTTGTTTTGCAAGCATCCATGTGATCTATTGAGATTCTGTGATATGCTTTCTGTACTTCCATAGTTGAGAAAACCTTAATGTTTTTTTAAACTGCGGAAAACCTCATTTATTAATGGCATTGAATAAGAGTTATGAACGGTTATATTATTGTGTCTAAATGAAATATTATATATTCTTTGTTGTATTCTTTATCTATATTTTACAGTCGAAAATTTTGCTATTAGCGATGTTCCAGACACTCTGATCTGCTGCAGTTTTGGCATTGACTGATGCTCGGTAGGTTGCTGTCTTCCTCGCCAAATGGAGGTAGGATAATTTCAGTTAAATTGGAAAGAAGAACATTAGAAATTAGATTATCAATATCCTCTATTTTAGGGTTAATATAAATCTTGTTAAGGTTATTATTGAAATTTCGAGAAACCTTTACTAACAAGAACATTTTCAAAATGTTGAACAAGTGGAGTAAAAGGAGTGGTACAGCTTGATGTTTATTAGTGATCGATTTGATCTGTTTGAGATTTAATTTGAAATTTACAATGTGCGAAAAATTTAAAAACAGATTTTTTAAAGATCGATGATTCACAATTTAAGTGTGTTTCTGGTAATGACGTATTGTTATAAAGGTTCTCAGGATTTCTTGTTGGAGGGTAATTTCGTATAATTTTCGTAGGTTTTTACTCGTCATAAGTATTTTATCTTTACATTTTTCCATGAAGGTAATTAGAAGATTATCATTTTCTATTATCATAGTTTACAAATATATCGAGAAAATTTTGAAAAAAGATCTTCTAAAATTATCACATGTTTTTGTTTTCTTTGGTTCTTTAAGTGGAATTATTTGAGGTTTTTTATTTGTTTATAATGGCGTAGTTCGAATGACGGAATTAGATTTTTAGAAGTACTTTCTTTTCAATGTTTGACACATTGCGTGTGAATTAATCTATACTCAAAATTAATTTTAATCAAATACATTGAATACGCACTCTAATTTAAGATAAGGTTCATTTGTCAGATTCCTTCTGGGTGACTTAAATAATAAAATTTATATTAGTTAGTCAGTTAATTGAAATATATTTCCCTAGTCGTAGAAATAAATTATGAGACGATGGAGATAAAAAGATTTAATAATAAAATCGTGCACATATCTTCTTTAAGCAGCTCGTTGAACCCATTGTGCGTCCGAGCCATTACAGTTTTAGCAGCAATGTTCAATTTTGGTGGATGACCAACAATTCGAAACTAGTTCCATGTTGCCTACAAAGGGTCTCGAGTGTAGTTGATAAGTGTTGGTTGCTGCATGGGTTATAGGGTAGAAGCTATATAGATAGATCATTCAAAAGCCAATATGCCTGTAACCCAACATATGTGAAAATCCTTGATATTTTATATCCATGTCTTATCTAGTACTATCCTAAAAGAGTCATACGAACTAATCATAAATAAGCTTCAGATATTGTATTCCTGACATGTGGACTATTCATCAAATCATAAATATGTTTATTAACAATTCCTATTTAAATTAAATATCAAGATCTTTTTACGCTTTGATAAATCGTCTCTTAGTGAACAATCAATTGATGAATAGTTCTTCGACGAATCACTTTTGCACATTTTCTTACATTCAAGGTTAGGAACATTTGCGTCAATAGATTCAAGTCAAATGATTCAATTTTAAATTTTATGAATGAACAGATATATGTCACATTTACCAGCTGACAAATTAATACTGGAAAATTCAATTCAGAAAAACAAACACATGAATGAGCAAATAATAATCTCAAGTGAATATTTTACCGCAATGCATGGATAATAATCTGTTACAGTAAAGTGCATATTCTTCTGGCTGGAATTAGTCAGAACGATTAAAAGAACTTGATCGCTATTTGTGGGTTTGATGAGTAAAAACCGAATCTAAATAGTTTTATGATTTGATGTTTATTTTTTAAATGAGTTCTTCTAAATTTATAATTATTGTTTTAAAGGGTACTGTAATGATTATTTTTTTTTTTTATTTTTTTCTCCGCTTTTTTGGAAATTTTAATAAATAATAATGATAATAATATAAACTTTGAAATCCTTTTTTAGTTTGTTTTGTCGGTAGCGGAATCATTTATATAAATAAAATTTAAATAAAAAACAATGTTAGCCAATTTCCGCAATGTTTATTCATAAAATATGAAATCTTTCGACCGATAAACAGCCCTGATTACTCATAACCAAAATTTAATTAGACTTTCGCTTTCTTATCTTATTCGCTGATATTTTCTTTCACTGAAATTAATGGTACTTACGAATGGTAATAATAATAATAATAATATTTTTTTTGCAGATTACTATAGAAATATTGAAAAAAGAAGGAAAAATCTCAAATAAAAAGTATCGATCGATTTACGAAAAAGAAAAGATAAAAAAAATAAAACATAGGAAAATATGAATCCATATAATCACATTTTTTATGCTTTTATTAAGTGTGTTTTTCTTACATTGTTAATGTTAGTCTTAATAAATATTTTTATTTAATATTGTTTTTGTAGTTTTTTATAAAAATATTTACACTTGCATAGCAAGCACCATAGCAGTCCCAACAGAAGTTTTAACTGAGACTCTGTTTGGCTCTTCTTTTTTTCAGTACAAAACTCGATGAATAACTAATATAATATATACAATATAACACTACACTCAAATATAATAATATAAAAATTGATTTCAAAAGACAACACAATTACAAGCACATCACGATTTTTTTCAATCTTTTAGAATATATATTATAAAGTTATAAAGGATAGAGACACTGTTCGTTGAACATAGTAAGCCATATCCTTTAAACAAATTCATTTTATTGGTGAAATACACAAATTCTTTAAAAAAACAGCAAATAAAAATTTAACAAACGACCTCAAATCCTTTAAACAAACCTAAAGGAACAATCTAATACCCAAATCACCCAAATTTTATTTTTCTTTATAAAAAAACATTTTATTAGATTTGTATCATGAAGATACCTACATTTCGGGGAATGACAATGATGCCCACATTTTTGTGGATGATGATTTTTCGGGGAATGATGATTTTTCTGGGGATAGCGATGATAAATGTTAATTTTTTTATTATTTTATAATATATTATTATTATTATTATTATTATTATTATTATTTTAATATTATTATTAAAATTTTTTATTATTTAATCCATTTGGATTAAATAAAAACAAATATTAATAACTTATTGAAAACTTATATTCGATGAAAAAAGTTATAATTTATGAAAAATTTATTGAAAACCTAAATTTGTGATATTGAAAAAGTTATATTTATTAAAAACTTATTGAAAACTTATATTCGATGGAAAAACTTATAATTGATGAAAAATTTATTGAAAATCTAAATTTGTGATATTGAAAAAGTTATATTGATTGAAAATTTTATTGAAAAGTTATATTGATCGAAAACTTATATTTATTGAAAGTTTTATTGAAAAGTTGTATTTATCGATATTTAAATTTTAATAATAAGATTTAAATATATATTTTATCAGGCCGATTATATTCGAAATATTGCATCGCTTCAACATTTCCTTCGGTAAATTGTCATGGTGAAATGAAGCGATACTACGGCCATAAATATTTTGGCATCAGTTTTTTTCATATGCTCTAAATGCAAGACTGCTCACGACATAAATTATTTAGAGTTTTATAAGATGCACTTTATCCACTTAAATCAATTTACTCTAAATAAAAAAGCTCTTTTTAGAAAGATAAATAAACGAAATAATACTTCGAGACCTAATAACTTTGTTTTATATATAGTATATTAGCCCTTTTAAAACGTAGTGTAGTTCGCACCCATAGAAACAGATTTACTTCTTACTAGAATTATTTGGACGAATTGAATTTTGACCCCATTGACGATTGTCCTATGAGACTCTGTAATATTCCCAAGTTCGAGAGAAAGAACAAGGACTTAAACCTGGCTATAAATGTTTTGACTTATAAAGTAAAATCATCTAAAATTCCTCAAAATGATGATATAAATTATTTTCCCCATCATCCACATTTAGATATAATTTACCACTCCAAGATTACTGACGGTACACCTATTTATTTACTTCTTTTTTTGGAGGACGGCGATAATTATCCCTATACGGCTGTTTTTGATTTGGATAAATTAATGAACTGCCATGCAACTACATCTTGCAATATCCAAATATATTTTTACATTGTTGTGTCCCCATTGTCTTAATGGCTTTAGAATTAAACCTGCATTTGATGTCCATGTTTCATTGGTATTAAAAATCAAACAGGCACTACCCTTTATACGTTGCCTAAAAATAAATATTTAAAATTTTCTAATTATGCAAAAAACTATTACCCCGCCATTCGTAATTTATGTGGATTTTGAGTCAATTTTACCACTAGATATAATGCATCATCAAATACACATGCCGATAGTAGCAGGTCTACTATTAATTAATACAAAACAATATTATAATTTTATTGGCCATGATTGCGTTTTGGCGTTTTTGAAAATTATTGATGAAATCGATCTTTCGATTGTCTTGCCATATTGCGAGGTTCATTGTCAAAAAACTATAGGACCTTTCAATGAGGAACGGGAGTTCAAGGATTGTCGCACTTGTTATTTGTGTAAAAAGTTTATTAGGGATAAAGTTAAGGATCCTTGTCATTTCTCAGGTAAGTATTTAAGGGCTGCTTGTAGGAAGTGTAATGTTTCTCGACGAATCCAGAAACAATTAACTGTGGTTTTTCACTATTTGAGGGGATATGATCTCCATCATATTTTAAAGTATTGTTTAAATAATTTTTCGTCTTGCGAATTAAATATTATTCCGACCACTTCTGAAAAATATATCTCCCTCATCGCGTACATTAATAAATTGCCTGTTCGTTTTATAGACAGCATGCAATTTGTTAATTCATCTTTCGCAAAAGCGGTTAAGACACTTGCTGATTTGCCTTTAACTGATTCTGTTTTTGCTGGCGTAATTGTTAGAGCCAAGGCTATTTTCTCTTATGACTTTCCAATATCTCTTGACGTTCTTGAATCGACGACTGAATTGCCTCCTATTTAGGGTTCTGTATCTGCTGATGAATACGCTACAGCCCAACAAATTTGTACACAGCAAAATTGCGAGATAATTTTAGATTACATGTTAACCTATCATGATAGCATGCTATTACTGCATTAGGGCATGCTATCCGAGCAAGAGATTGGATTTCAGCCTTATTCAATCCAATCTTTGAAAGTACTGGGTTCTTCTTTTTGTCCCATGTTCCCAGGCATCCGATCACTAAGGTAGATATTGTTGTTTTCTGCTTAAAAGCTTGTCCGATTTCTAGTGTTAGATCCTTATATTTGGCGTAGTTAAGTTCTCGTGCTTTTACAAAGTTTTCCTCAGAATCAAATGGTACTTTCAAGTCAAGAACATGTATAACCTTGTTCCTTTTAGACTTGATTATCATGTCCGGTTTCAACTTTGTCATATTTGAGATATATTTGGGTGATTTTTCCACATCTATCTCAAATCCTATTTTCTCTAAGAAATTAACTACGCTTACTAATACATTTTCATGCTTAATTTTTCTAGCATTAGGTTTAGCAGGACAGTGATTGAACACATGAACTTGTGTCTCCTCGTCTTGATGACATAGTCTACATTTTGCGCTAATATTATACTAAGACGATATGGAGTGAAGTTAAGTTTGAGAAAATTATTCCTTGCACGTATCAAGAAGCTGTACTGTGCATCATTAAGGATATCATTAGTATTGAGGAATTTAGCCGTAATGCTATCCCCAATCGCAGCTGCAATGTGTCCTTGCACGTGCATTTGACAACATTGCTCTGCATAGTAAAGGCCTACGAAGTCGTGAAGTTCTTTAGAAAGGGTGTTTAAGTTATAAATATCTATATAAGAAGTACGTTTTTATATGACATTTCAATTGAAAAGCTGTCATCGATAAAGTTAAGTTTAATGTTTATAGAGAATTTTCTCTTAAGAGCAAGTGCTGATTTATGGAATTTTTTAAAGAAGGAAGTGTTTGTGAATTTTTTGTCGATTTCACAGTTAAGCCACTTTAGTCCAGCTTCAAAGTTTTTACCGCCTCTAGCATGAGCTAGTTCCGTAATAAGCTTGCTTCTGAAGCTCCGGTTGGAAGTATGGAAAAGTCTGGTTATCCCAGTGATACTTTATATCAAATACTCATCCAATGTGAACGTAATACCCAATCCACCCAGCTTGCAGTGTGCATAAGGAAAGAGGTTGTTAAGGAGACCTTTCATTTTTTGGTCAAAGCCAAGTTGCTTTATACATCCTTGTGTAACTCGTTCGCTATCGGAATCAAGAATCCTATGACCAAATACGCAATTCCGTAGCAAGAAGATAAGCTTGAAGTGAATGAAAGTTTTACAGGCATTAAGTTTCTGTGCCGGGTGTAAGTAAGATTTGAAAAAAGAACTGGTAAGTGCAAGTGCAGATTCCAGTTGTCCATCAATATTCTGATTGCGTTTGTAAGAGAAGTCAACGCCCAGATATTTCTATTTGTTCTCATTCGACAGTTTGGGTTTCTTCATTATAGAGGTGAAGTTTAAAGATTTCGGAGTTAACATTGTTGATGAATAAGTATCCAGATTTTGATGGTTTAAATTTTAGATTTGCAAAAGATGCTAATTCAGTAATAGGAAAATTTAAAGATGAGAGTAAGGGTCTTGGATATGAGGAATGGGTTTTCTGAAGACCCAAGTGCTATAGTCTTTTAGGTACTAAAGATATAATGAGGGCTAAGGGAGTGAAGTGGTTGGTGACAGAGATTGAGCACCAGTCATATTTAGATTGTTTTAATAATGACGCAATATTCACAGTACCTCAAACTAGGATAGGGACGCGGAACCACCAATTGCTTACATTTAAGAACAGTAAAATTGCGCTTACTAATAAAGATGATAAGCGTAATTCGGTGGATAGAAATTCCAGTCTCGCATTTGGCCATTATTTAGGAATCGATGTCATTGATGATTACCAAGTATCGCACAGCCCCATCTACCAAAGAACTCACAGCCCAAGCTATGACAGCTCATATGTTAATATTGCTGACGTAATATTATCAGAATGATGTTTTGTACAAAACCTTGTGATTTATTTCAATACAATGTAAATTATGTATTCTTGTTGAATTTATGTTGAGGTTTTATTTGAATTAGTTATTTGTGTTTTATCAACTTTTTATGGTATTATTAGTATAATAAAAAATTAATATAGTATTAATAATAATAATAATAATAATAATAGTAATAATAAAAAAAATAATAATTATAATAAAAGTAAAAATAATTATAATAATTATAGTAAAAATTATAATAACTTGTAATAATAATAATAATAATAATAATAATTTTAAAAATAATTTTACGCATGACAGTGGAAATTTTAACAATAATCATAATAATAATACGTTGGCGATGGTAATATTAATAATCATAATACTAATATAGTAATGATGGTTCCATTAATACCCGATACAATATCAATAGAATCGATTTTAATTAACTATTTAGTATTATAATAGAGAATTTCACTGTTATAAATATTAGTTTATGAGATATAATTGGCACCAAAACACATATGAATTTCCTAAAACTCCGATTTTATAGTAAGGGTTTCCATTATAATCATTTTAAATCAAAAATCCAAAGAAATAAATCAAAAAAGCAGTATATTTTAGTTTTATTTTCAACACTGACCTAAATAATCCATTCGTTTGCTTGCCACTTATCTCCTTGGCAATATATTATAGAAAATGGAATTTTATATAATAAAAGGTAAGTTGTATGTATTTTAGTTTCTATTTTAATATTTCTGTATTATAGAACTTTCCGATGAAGCATCCCCGAGCAATTGGAACTTTATCTCATTTAATTGATGTTCGCCTCTCTTGCAAACCAGAACAGGTCTTCCGTTTGGGTTTCATTGATCTTTTGGACTTTGATATCTATCTCGGATTATTTTCAATTGAATTTGGTAACATTATTTTATTTTGAGATGAATAAAACTTGTTGTAGATCTTGTTGTTATTTTATTTTGAAATAGATAAAACTTAGTTGTGAATTTTGACGGTGTAGTTTACTTTTGTAATTTTTATTTTATAGTTAGGTTAAATAATAATTAAGGTCAAAGTTGAGTTTAGAACTATTGATAATTTTAGACAATAAATATAATAATAATTGTATGAATGATGTCAAATATAAAAGTAAAATCAATATTAATAAGAGTAGTACTATAGCATTGACAATAATAACAACAATAATAATATAGCAATTTGAGTGAAATAGGTAATGAGTTCATTCGTCTAATGTTTGCACAAAATTATTTTTGTGAGACTTTTAGAATTGATATTAATATAATAAATGAAAATCAAAATAAGACCTCAAATAATTCTATTATCGATTATCGAAAATTTGACGTTTGGTCTCTTTCAGATTTGAAATCATTATTATTTGCTGGAAACGTATTCATTTAGGTATTTATGCTACGTGTCGTGGCTTCAATCAGCTTAAAGTAAAGGTTTGTAACTTTCGAATTCAAAATAATTTTTGTATTTTACCCTTTATATTTATACCTTTCCCAGGGCCACAACGCGCTCTTTTGAGGGTTGGGAGATAGAATTTAGGAAGGGAGAATACAGGACGGTTCCAGCAACAACTTCACCGCGAGTTCCCGCTAACACCGGTTTTATCCGGGTAAAAAGAATTCATTTTACTTCCTTGTGTGCTTTTTTGCTATAAATGTATCTGTGAAAAATCTGTGAATGGATTTTATTTCCCGCGATGGAGATTAGAATCAAAAAAATGAATTCCTTAGTAAGTTCATAATAATTTCCTGTCAAATGTAAAATAGAAAAATAAAAGAATTTTATGAAAATGCCTTTAACTTTAACCATTACATAACTATATAAGATATACATAATAAAAAATAATAAAAATAACAAATTTTACTTTTGTAGGTTCTGAATATAGCGATCTCAGCAAAATAATAGTGACAAATGAAATTTAAAACTTCGATAAAATAAATAATAAAATGAAATTTTCGACTTTTAATAGTAAAAATCGACTTTGAAACAGTACGTGATAAGATTTTAAAAGATGTACTGAATTTTGTCTGCCCAGCACTGTCTGACTTTCCGTGTGTGTGTTTTGATGCGGTAAAACAAAGAATTTTAATTTTTTTAATTTATATTTTTAAAATATAATTTTTTAATTCTTTTTGATTTATCATTAAATTTTTTACATTTTTGTATAAAAATTTAATTTAATTTTTAATTATTTTATTTTTCTTTTAGATTTACCATTTTTCCTTTTAGATTTAGTTTTCCCGCTCAAAAACACACAGGTATTATCGTGCTAGTCAAACAAGTATGAGCTCAAATTAGCTTTTGCCAAACATTATTTTTTTGGCTCCCATCATTCGATCCCGATGAGTTGAAGTTTAAATGGATGAATTATTTGTTTGTATTTTTAAATATAATAATATCTTTACCCGTTCGTTCATTTTATTTGCAAGCTGGTCGTTGGTAACTGTGATCTAGCTAGTCTGCAAATAACTATTTTATAAGTAATAAACATTAATTAATTTAGTTCTTATGACGCTTTGTCGTTTCCGCACATGAAAGTTGTGTAATAACATTGACAAGCTAAGTACTTTTTGACTCCACTTAGTCTGGCAATAATAAAGCATACACTTCATCTTGTCCTCTCTTTTTATCAATTTTTAATGTGTTTTTAACTATAATAGAATAAATTTTTATTATTATGACTCTTAGCCACTAGGTTTTTAAATATTTGATTATAAGTTATTTAGTCTCTTATTATCAAAAATAAATTTAATTTTTAACGAAAATAAGTATTAAATATAAATGTCTCTAAATTAGATCACATATTATATGTATTTTCTTAAAAATTGTTAGAATCTTTCATTTGTCAGTAAAACTAACACATATATTTCAATAAAAAGCCCATGTGTATCATAAGTTAAGTGTATTTTCTTAAAAACTATCTATAGTTTTTCTTATATCGGTAAAACAAACACACATATTTCAATAAAAAACACGTGTGTATCATAAATTACATGCATTTTCTTAACAATCTCAAACTTTACATAAAAACCGAACCATTTTGATAATTTAACACACACACACATTAATAGCCATAAAATAAATATTTCATAAATTTTTAAAAAATAACCCATATTTTCATTAAACTTTTTCCCTAAATACTGTAACATATCGATGATTTACCACACACATTTTGAGTCATAACTATTTTTGATATTTATATACACTATTTTCTTAAAACTATCGAATTTTTCTATAACTTTATACACACATTTACACTTTTTATATCCCTGTCTACCATGAACCACAATCGCAAACCTTCGAAAACTCCATTGAAAACCCTTTAAAATGATACCTTACACGCTCGAAAAATCTTTAATTAAGTGTTATACACACACATATTTCAACCATAAAACACACGTGTATCATAAATAACACATATTGTCATTAAACCCTTTCTATAAATACTGTACGATATCGTTGATTTAACACACACATATATTTTGAGCCGTAAACATGGATATAATATTTATTCAAAAATATTGTATTAAAAATATCGATTTTATCTTTAAATTTGTTCATTGTACACACAAACTTTTTCTATTCCTTGCATACCATGGAGCATATTAGTAAACTTTCGAAAAACTATTGAAAACCCTGTAAAATGATACTTCACATGCACAAAATATTTTTAATTAAATTATACACACAAACACAGATTCATTTTTCTACTCAATATTGAAATAATTTTAACGAAAAAAACTGGTTAAAATAAAATATTTATGTTTAGAAATATTCAATTAAAATATAAATAAAATAAATTATCTATTTAATATAGAAAATTGACAAAATAGGAATTAGGTATTACAACTAAAATCAAGGTCAAATTTTGTTTAACTGCATCACAAAGAACACTCAAGGTTAGGGTCACAAAATAGGTTTATATATGCCAATTCATTTTCACAGAATTTAATCCCTTTGTGAGCAATCAATTTTTCTCATAAAAACTCAAACGTTTTTTATCAGGAAAACTAGTGTTGTGTAACAAAAGTCTCGAATCTCTATTAACGGAACTCTATCGGACAATTATTTCAAAGTGAGCAAGAATGAATTTTTGGAGCTTGATGTAGACATGAAACGATGTAATGATAAAAGCAACTATATGAATTCGTATTGACTGAATTTTCAATGTGTCGAAGTTATCCGGCCCACAGCTACACAAACTGCAAGTCATTAAAATTCTACATAACTATCGAGCGGTGTAAGTGCGGTTCCTCCGCCTCTAGCTCGTGCCCGTGAGGGTCTAGTAGTGCGTAACAACGGACTCGAACGTCAAATCACTTCATCCTATAGGGGCAGTGAGAAGATCGGGGACTAGTCTTTTGGCTGGCTCCCTATCTCACCCATCTCCTGAAAATTCGACCTAAAATTCAGACCACATATCGGCTAAACCTATCTCACTGAGTAGTCCAGTGGCACTCATAAAATCTTATATCTACATACATACTTTAAGGTCAAATCATGGGTAAAGGGAAGGGGAATTTTTGAGATTGATTCAACTGCTAAAAATAATCAATGATGTTTTTAAACTTAAACTAAAGTAATTCTGAGTAACTATGAAAAGAATATTTAAATTCAATTCTTCAATTTAAATGGAGAAAATTTAAGAACCTAATTAGGACGACACCCAATTAAAGCCCAATATTAAATCTAAAATTACCGAAAGTAATAAGCATATGAATTTGATTAGGATAAAAATCAAATAACGAATGCAACTTTTAATTAAAGAAATTCAAATGAATTACAGAGATCTGACCCGAACTAAACCCAACCCAAAAATAAATATAAGTTAATGAAAGTAAAATGATCGCCGAAGCTATTGATAAAATAAAAATAATAAGTTTGAACTTTAATTAAAGACAAATTAAATGATTTCAAATAAATAATAGGACCAAGCCCAGTCAATCTTAAAATCATATTGAAAGGACGTTGAACAGCTAGAGCTTTAATAACATCGACCCAACCGAGATTCAACTCAAATTAATAAAATGAATACCCTAGCATTATTACTCCGACTCTCGGCATCAATTTAATGAGACTTCCACAACAAAATCCATAACACCAGAGATGCGAAGTGATGCAACGATAAGTAAGGCTAATACTGGCCCAATAGGAGAATTGGTGGAAAATGGACCCTCCAAATCGAGACCAAAAATAATAGTGACGTTACTTACTCGACAGTAGTATTTTCTGCCATACATCCGATAATTTGTAACAGGCTTGAGACGCTTCAGTCGAAACAAGATTTCCTCAACATTGCGGTAAAAGTGCCTTTAAAATCATAATAATAACACCATTCCACCCCTGGGTAGCGTCTGGTATTAAACTAAATCACCTGTCTTAAATAACAGTATCGATTCCAAATAATATCCGCAATATATAAATTAATTAAAAGACAAAGATGATAAAACTAATTCGTCAACATAAATAGAATCAATCTGAGAATATTAATACCACAATATGGAATCATGTCACGAAATTAAGCACAACTGGCTAGGCATAAATCCTTGTCAATTCCGAGTCTCGATCGATCAATCCTTGCTGGCTAGAATACGAATGATAGAACCTAAGAAAAAAATACATTAGTTGTTCAGTTATCAATGCACTTGTGTTACCCCAATTCCGAACAGTGTTGACATCCAGAACATGAGTTTGAGAGATCAGCTGCTTTATAAATTTTTTGTTATCAAAATTTGTATAACTTGATAATTTAGCCGGAAACTGTAAAGCATACGCACTTGTCAACCAGTAAACGAGATTTTATATTAGTATTGTTAACTATCTGCGCCAAAGTTCTACTTTGTTTTCTTCTAGTATTCAATCCAACCGAGTTCGAGTGGTCCGACGATTACCGAGTAACTCTGACCGTTCAGTCGGACATGCAGCACAGTACCGCCAAGCACTCTGGGATCATGGTTATACTTTATCCACATATGGAAGCAAAGAATAGCCTCACTGGAATATGAGTCAAGGTAATGTAGTGGAATTCCCAAGCATCGCTATCAAAAGAGAACCGGGCTTTAAAAAATAATCATGCAAAAAATTGAACTTAACTTATTGACAATCGAACAGCACCGGGCAGATGAAGAGATACCAACTATATCTGAGAATAACAAATACAGATATCTTGGAGTTGACTTCTCATACAAACGTAATCAAGATATTGATGGCCGACTTGACTCAGCACTGGCACTAACCAGATCCCTATTTATGTCATATCTGCATCCATCACAAAAGATGAATGCATACAAAACATTTATCCATTCCAAGCTTATATTCTCCTTACACAACTGCATCATCGGTCATAGAATCCTTGACTGTGATCGGAATCGAGTTACACAAGGACGAGAAAAGCAGCTGGGCTTCGATCAGAAAATAAAGGGATTGCTGAAAACAATGATTGGAGATAAATTCCAGGCCCTTAATAACTATTTCCTATATACTCACTGCAAACTGGGAGGTCTTGGTATTACCGCTACTATCGATGAATATCTTATTCAGAGCATTACTGGAATAACAAGACTGTTCCACTCTTCTAATCTCGGCTTTAGAGATATGTTAATAGCCGAGCTTGCCCATTCTAGAGGAAGTAAAAACTTTGAAGCTGGGCTGAGATGGATGAACTGTGAGGTCAGCAAGGAATTTCACAACACCTCTTTCTTTGTGAAATTCCAAAAATCAGCACTGGCTCTCAAGAGAAAGTTCTGTATATGCATCTCCTTAAAATTTGCTGAAGACAAATTCTCTCTTGAAATGACCTACAAAAAGCGCACCTCTTATATAGATCATCGTAACCTTAACACACTTTCTAAAGAACTCCATGACTTTGTAGGTCTCCATTATGCTGAGCAATGGTACAAGATGAGAGTACAGGGGCGCATTGCAGCCTATATTGGGGATAAGTAGGTAGTTAGGAGCACACTGCAACATAAAAAAAGCATAAGGGGGGGGGGGGTTTATTTACAGATTAAACTCCGGATTATCTTGATTACATAATGATGTAATCAACTTAATTAATTTTGTGTGTATTTTTTTTCGAAATTTTTTTCGAGTTTTTGGCGCGAATTTTTTTTTGAATTCAAATTTTTGGAACATTTTTTTAAATTCAAATTTTGGCGAATTTTTGAAATAAAATTGAAATATTTTTTTTTGAATAAATTTTTTTTTAATCACACTATAGTCAGAGGGTATTTTTAAAAAAGACTAAAATAAATTGGCTTGAACGGCCTAACGATAAAAAAAAGCATAAAATTAAAATTGGCTCAAATCGCCTAAAATGGTCAGAGAGGGTATTTTCATTCACAAATTTATTTTTAATCACACTATAGTCAGGGGGTATTTTTGAAAAAGACTAAAATAAATTTGCTTGAATTGCCTAACGATAAAAAAAGCATAAAATTAAAATTGGCTCAAATCGCCTAAAATGGTCAGAAAGGGTATTTTCATTCACAAATTTTTTTTAATCACACTATAGTCAGGGGGTATTTTTGAAAAAGACTAAGATAAATTGGCTTGAATTGCCTAACGATAAAAAAAAGCATAAAATTAAAATTGGCTCAAATCGCCTAAGATGTGATATAGTCAGGGATATTTTTAATTCGTAATAAAAGACAATGCAATATTTGGTCTCAATACTTTATATAGGTAAATATAGGCATAAAGTAAAAATGGCTCAAATCGCCTAAGATGGTCAGAGTGGGCATTTTCATTCACAAAAATTTTTTTTAATCACACTATAGTCAGGGGGTATTTTTGAAAAAGACTAAAATAAATTGGCTTGAATTGCCTAACGATAAAAAAAGCATAAAATTAAAATTGGCTCAAATCGCCTAAAATGGTCAGAGAGGGTATTTTCATTCACAAATTTTTTTTAATCACACTATAGTCAGGGGGTATTTTTGAAAAAGACTAAGATAAATTGGCTTGAATTGCCTAACGATAAAAAAAAGCATAAAATTAAAATTGGCTCAAATCGCCTAAGATGTGATATAGTCAGGGATATTTTTAATTCGTAATAAAAGACAATGCAATATTTGGTCTCAATACTTTATATAGGTAAATATAGGCATAAAGTAAAAATGGCTCAAATCGCCTAAGATGGTCAGAGTGGGCATTTTCATTCACAAAAATTTTTTTTAATCACACTATAGTCAGGGGTATTTTTGAAAAAGACTAAAATAAATTGGCTTGAATCGCCTAACGATAAAAAAAGCATAAAATTAAAATTGGCTCAAATCGCCTAAGATGTGATATAGTCAGGGATATTTTAATTCGTAATAAAAACTAATGCAATATTTGGTCTCAATACTTTCTATAGGTAAATATAGACATAAAATAAAAATGGCTTGAAACGCCTACTGATAAAAAAAATTGACAGGGGTATTTTATAGGCTTGTTAAAAAAAAAACACTTGAAATACTTGTTCACACAATTTTCATAGGCAAATTTAGGCTCTAGATAAAAATAATTTAAAATACCCTAAACATATTTTACACAAGACTAAAATGGAGGGGTACAACATTTTTTGTAAATGATACATGTTCTCGGTATATGTGATAGCATGCAATCACCGCATTTGGGCATGCTATCCTGGCCAGAGATATGATCTCAGTCTTTGTCAATCCGATTTTAGAGAGAGGGGCATTATTCTTCTTATCCCATGTGCCCAGACATCCAATCACTATAGCAGATATGGTGGCAGTTTGATTAAAAGCCTTTCCGATCTGTAAGGATAGATCTTTGTACTTCACATAGTTGTCTTCCTTTGCTTTTTCAAAGCCTTCAACCGAGTCATAGGGTACTTTTAGGTCCAGGACATGTATATCCTTATTCCGTTTGGACCTAATTACCATGTCGGGTTTAAGCTTTGTTGGAATTGAGACATATTTGGGGGATTTTTCCACATCAATCTCAAAGCCAATTTTTTCAAGGAAGGCAACTATGCTAACCAGTACATTTTCATGCTTAACCCTTCGAGCGTTTGGTTTTGCACGACAGTGATTGAATACGTGTGTCTGGGTCTCCTCATCAAGATGACAAAGTCTACATTTTGTGTTAATATTATATTTCAGACGGTATGCGCTGTAGGTATTTAGCAGTGATACTATCCCAGTAGGCAGTTAGGAGCACACTGCAACATAAAAAAAGCATAGGGGGGCGTTTATTTACAGATTAAATTCCGGATTATCTCGATTACATAATGATGTAATCAACTTAATTAATTTTGTGTGTATTTTTTTTCGAAATTTTTTTCGAGTTTTTGGCGCGAATTTTTTTTTGAATTAAAATTTTTGGAACATTTTTTTAAATTCAAATTTTGGCGAATTTTTGAAATAAAATTGAAATATTTTTTTTTGAATAAATTTTTTTTTAATCACACTATAGTCAGAGGGTATTTTTAAAAAAGACTAAAATAAATTGGCTTGAACGGCCTAACGATAAAAAAAAGCATAAAATTGAAATTGGCTCAAATCGCCTAAAATGGTCAGAGAGGGTATTTTCATTCACAAATTTATTTTTAATCACACTATAGTCAGGGGGTATTTTTGAAAAAGACTAAAATAAATTTGCTTGAATTGCCTAACGATAAAAAAAGCATAAAATTAAAATTGGCTCAAATCGCCTAAAATGGTCAGAGAGGGTATTTTCATTCACAAATTTTTTTTAATCACACTATAGTCAGGGGGTATTTTTGAAAAAGACTAAGATAAATTGGCTTGAATTGCCTAACGATAAAAAAAAGCATAAAATTAAAATTGGCTCAAATCGCCTAAGATGTGATATAGTCAGGGATATTTTTAATTCGTAATAAAAGACAATGCAATATTTGGTCTCAATACTTTATATAGGTAAATATAGGCATAAAGTAAAAATGGCTCAAATCGCCTAAGATGGTCAGAGTGGGTATTTTCATTCACAAAATTTTTTTTAATCACACTATAGTCAGGGGGTATTTTTGAAAAAGACTAAAATAAATTGGCTTGAATCGCCTAACGATAAAAAAGCATAAAATTAAAATTGGCTCAAATCGCCTAAGATGTGATATAGTCAGGGATATTTTTAATTCGTAATAAAAACTAATGCAATATTTGGTCTCAATACTTTCTATAGGTAAATATAGACATAAAATAAAAATGGCTTGAAACGCCTACTGATAAAAAAAATTGACAGGGGTATTTTATAGGCTTGTTAAAAAAAAACACTTGAAATACTTGTTCACACAATTTTCATAGGCAAATTTAGGCTCTAGATAAAAATAATTTAAAATACCTAAACATATTTTACACAAGACTAAAATGGAGGGGTACAACATTTTTTGTAAATGATACATGTTCTCGGTATATGTGATAGCATGCAATCACCGCATTTGGGCATGCTATCCTGGCCAGAGATATGATCTCAGTCTTTGTCAATCCGATTTTAGAGAGAGGGGCATTATTCTTCTTATCCCATGTGCCCAGACATCCAATCACTATAGCAGATATGGTGGCAGTTTGATTAAAAGCCTTTCCGATCTGTAAGGATAGATCTTTGTACTTCACATAGTTGTCTTCCTTTGCTTTTTCAAAGCCTTCAACCGAGTCATAGGGTACTTTTAGGTCCAGGACATGTATATCCTTATTCCGTTTGGACCTAATTACCATGTCGGGTTTAAGCTTTGTTGGAATTGAGACATATTTGGGGATTTTTCCACATCAATCTCAAAGCCAATTTTTTCAAGGAAGGCAACTATGCTAACCAGTACATTTTCATGCTTAACCCTTCGAGCGTTTGGTTTTGCACGACAGTGATTGAATACGTGTGTCTGGGTCTCCTCATCAAGATGACAAAGTCTACATTTTGTGTTAATATTATATTTCAGACGGTATGCGCTGTAGGTATTTAGCAGTGATACTATCCCAGTAGGCAGTTAGGAGCACACTGCAACATAAAAAAAGCATAGGGGGGCGTTTATTTACAGATTAAATTCCGGATTATCTCGATTACATAATGATGTAATCAACTTAATTAATTTTGTGTGTATTTTTTTTCGAAACTTTTGTGTGTATTTTTTTTTCGAAATTTTTTTCGAGTTTTTGGCGCGATTTTTTTTTGAATTCAAATTTTTGGAACATTTTTTTAAATTCAAATTTTGGCGAATTTTTGAAATAAAATTGAAATATTTTTTTTTGAATAAATTTTTTTTTAATCACACTATAGTCAGAGGGTATTTTGAAAAAGACTAAAATAAATTGGCTTGAATTGCCTAACGATAAAAAAAGCATAAAATTAAAATTGGCTCAAATCGCCTAAGATGTGATATAGTCAGGGATATTTTTAATTCGTAATAAAAAACAATGCAATATTTGGTCTCAATACTTTATATAGGTAAATATAGGCATAAAGTAAAAATGGCTCAAATCGCCTAAGATGGTCAGAGTGGGCATTTTCATTCACAAAATTTTTTCATTCAACATAATTTTACAATGGAATTTTTTATACATGATTTTTAAAGATGAAATTTTTAGGATAATTTTACAATGAAATTTTTACACATGTTTTTAATTGAAAAAATTTTTAATGTAATCTTACAATCAAATTTTTAGTATAATTTTTATTATTACTTTTTTATACATGTTGATAACGATCAAATTTTCAAAGAAATTTTTCAAAAACTTTTTTCAAAGAATTTTATTAAATTAAATTTTTGAGTTTCAGTGTTACATAGTATTGCCTAAGGTAGGTAGTAGTCATTCGCAAGAGCAACTCATCTCCTCCACTCTGCAGCAACCCATCCTTAATAAAAAAAATAATAAAATAATAATAATAAATAATAATATTAATAAAATAATAATAATAATAATAATAATAATAATAATAATAATTATAATTATAATAATAATAATAATACTTTCAGAAAATATAAAAAGTTAACTTACTTGGTATCAACTTCTGAACACTGATAACCCATCACAGTGAATAATTCATTAATAACTGAACAACAATCACTAAGTACTGTATACAAATAACCGAGTACTGTACAGCTCTCTATATACATATTAGGCATTGAATAATTTAGTTATTTATTAAAATGACATATTTAAATAATATTTACTCTTTCAACACAGATATTGAATCAACTCAACCCACTTAAAAAATAAAATTTTCTCTCAATCATTTCCCTTTAAAATACTTAGTTATTCACACACTCACAATATGTTATCAATAACTAGTTACTGAACAAATCAATATCAAAAAATTTTTACTGACCAAGAAATCTTTAAATAAAAGCACATATAAATTTGAACAATCAAAAGAAATACAATTTTATTAACTTCTCGACTTTTTTATCGATTATTGATGTCTCCAAATTTTGTTTTGTTGTTTAGTTACCTGATTGCTATCAAGAAACTATTAATCATTGAAGCTCAATCAATTGTTGTATTATCTCTGAATAAAAATTTATTTCTTTACAGTCTTGTATGTGATTTATTGAAATTATTTTGTAAAACTTAGTTAAAAAACTTTGAAATTTTTCTACCATTTTTGTAATATTTTTAATTGCGTCCAACAATGAACAATTACTAAACGTTATTTTCAAAGATGAATGCCAACCTTTTCATTTATTTTTCACACGTCCCTAAATAAATTAATTGCTAACTCATCAAATAATTACTTAAATTTATTTTTATAGATTTTCTATTCCCCCCCAACTCTTATTGTTTACTGAATGATAAATTAATTAGTAAGTACAAGTAGTGGTTTATCTAATTGCTAGTGAAAAGAAACTTGATTAGAAAAAGATACTTAAATTAATTTCTTGAAACATATATTACTTTCATTGTACTTGGAATAAATTTTCATATATTTATTGAAAATGATTCGACTCTTTAAATTATTAACTCAAAGATGCTAAAGGTTTGAATAAAACTGATAGAAAAAAATTAATATCTACAGCATTACTAAAATCAAATAACTATAATTTCTGATACCATGCCTCAATGCATGCATAGGTTCTTGTGTACTGATATCACTTACTGAAAACCCAAACTTATAGGAAAAATGTATGTGATTGTCTATTAGTCTTTGTAGAAATTATTTTTATTAAATTGTGGTTAGCTGGTGAATAGAATTTGATTAAAGTAGTGGAAAGATGTAAATTTTAAATAAATTTGATTAAATTTGTTAATTCTTAAAATAAAATATTTTAAAGAAAGCTTCAACATAGTAGCAAATTTTAAAGAGAATAGTACTTATCAATTAAAAATTAAATTAAATTAACTAAGTTGTAAGATAATTGAAAAATTTATTAGATCATTTTTTAAAATTTTATAAGGTTGTTAGGTAATTATTCTAGGTACTTGTTGAATGAAAATTAGTGTATGTTATCGACTGCTCATAGTATTTAATTCTACAATTTCCGGATAAATAATTATTAAATTCTTGATTCCTGGAAATAATCGTAAATATTTAAATTATTCAGAAAATTGTCAAAAAAAACCTAAATAATGGGTAACAAAAAAGTTTTAAATACTAGTCAATTTTAGTTTTAATTTAATTGAGTTACAAATATTTTAATAAAATCAAATAAATAGTTACATGAATCATACAATTTCATAGAACTGAAATATTATCGATATATCCTGATTAACCTTAAATCAATGAAAAAAGTAACAATTTTCCTAAGTATGTTATAAATTCAACCAACTCAATCCCCTTAAAAATACTATAAATTCACCTCTCAACCAATCATTTCTCTTCAAATATCATTTTCACTCCATTATATCAACTACATTCCTACTTTTCATAAAAACCTATCAAGTAGATAATATTTACCCTTTGAACATTAATATTCATTCCAGTATATTCCTTTAAAAATATTATAAAATCATCTCTTGACCAATCATTTTCCAACGAATAACAATATTTCAAGCCATATTCAATATTTTTCATAAAAATCATAACAATACCCATTTCTATAATATTTACTCTTTAAATAACAATATTTAACTAACTCAAGCCCCTTAAAAATGACAACAAACTTGTTCTTAATCGACTATTTTTCACTAAATAAATTCCACTCTTGACTAATCTTTTCCCATCAAATAACACTTTCCCCTACTCTACCAACTATATTCATTCTTTTATAAAAATCACCTATTAAATAACGATACTTAACCGACTCAACACCTTAAAAATATCAACAAATTTGCTGTTAATCGATTATTTCCCTTTAAAATATCATAAATTCTCTTCTTAGCCAATTGTTTTCCCCTAAAATAAAATTTACTCTCAACCAATCATTTCTCTTTAAATGACATTAATCCCAGTTATATTCATTATTTTCATCAAAAATCACCGACATCGATATTCAACCGAATAAATCTCTTGAAATCACCTTAAAATAAAATTCCTCTCTTGACCAATCAAATCCCCTTAAAAGATGATAAATTCTCTTCTTAAACAATCATTTCTCTTTAAATGACAATATTTTCACTCTCTTAAAAGATTTACACACATATTGATATCTATCTGAACAAAGCCCCTAAAATATTATAAAGTCCTCCTCTATATTCTCCATTTATAAAATATTTATTCTTTGAACACAGATATTCAACCAACTCAACCCCCTTAAAAATGACAACAAACTTGTTCTTAATCGAGTATTTCCCCTTAAAATATCATAAAATTTCATCTTAACCAATCATTTCCCTTGAAATGACATTTCACCTTAATGCACCAACAAAATACATATTTTTTTGTAAATTTTCTTTAGAAATCTATATTTAACCGAATAAGATCCTTAAAAATCCATCATTCGGATCATATTTACTATATGTATTCAACCAATCAAATTCCCTTAAAATAAAAATCTGAATTTTACCAATAAAAATAAATTTTCTTTAAAGTATTACATAATTGTTATCGATACCCAACATTGTCCGTCGAAAATCACCACAATTTGATTCTGACAACAAATTCAATCAAATAAAAAATTCATCAAAAATGACTAAAATCGAATAAAGTCTATGTTTCCCACATAAATTTAATTTCACTAAATTAATGTAAAATCATAAAATATATATCATGTTGCTCAAATAATTAAAATTAATCAGTAAATCAAGTATAAATTCAATAAAAATTACCAGTCAACCCATAGATATAATTCAACGATTTTCATATGTATATTGTTAACCACACTGAGCATCCTCTTAAAAATCTCTACAATATACTACTTTTGTGATTGATATCCACGAAATCAATAAATGGAAAATGATAATAATTATTGATCTCCTTTTTTACACTGTAAAATCAATTAAAATCTTAGGTTTCACTAAAATATTTTTAAAAATTAACTGATTTAATCAACTATTTAAATATAACATAAAATTAAAATATCCTTTACTATTCAAAATCTATCAGTCAATTTTATTCTAATTCTTAAATAATTATCTTAAATAGATGTTTCATAAACATTTTGATCATAAATTTAACTTTTATTTAAAATAATCCTAAAATCAAGTCAAATCTAATAAATTATCAAGAAATTAAGTGTTTCTAAATTATAGATTTAACCTAATTTCTTCAATAATTTCATTAAAAACATAATCAAACCCTAAATCTATTAAAATTCAGAAGAAAACCATAAAATTCACAAAGATGATTAAAATTTACTAAAATAAATACCTCGTAAAACTAGATATTACTTAAATTATCATAAAATTTCCCTAAAAGCTCTAATTGATTTACATAGCCTAAATTATTTTATTTTTTTCGAGTACAACCTAGTCTATTAAAAGATGTTATTTATTTATTAAATTTTCATTGAAAATAACAAGTCAACAAATAGAATTTTAATTAGTAGAGATTATATTCTATAAAGAAAATATTCAGTGAAGAAGCAATGTTGGTGAGAGAGTACATTAAGTGTCTAAAATCATTGAAGTTACTGGGAAAAAAAGTGGGATAGTTAAAGATATCTACTAAATAGATGAAATATCAATTGATATATTAAAAACTTACAAGGATAATATACTTTGAATGGAGAAAATATACATCGAAGAGGAAAATATTCATTGAAGAGAAAAATATTCGTTGAAGAGAAAAAACATTCATTGAATAAGGAAAGCATTAATTAAAGAGAGAAAATATCATTTAAGAGGAAAGCAATCATTAAAGTGAGAAAATATGAATTGAAGCTACCAAATATTCAGTGAATTGAAAATTGATTATAATAAATTAGATTGTAAATTTCTCAATGATGAGATGAAATATCAATTAAATATTGGGAAATACTTTAAATGGAGTCTGAATTATTCACTGATCAACAAATATACTTAAAAGATGAAAATATGCACTGATAATGAACGTACTATAAGAGTGGATGAATTAAAAATTCAATTAAAAATTATTAACAATTGAGTTGATTTCATCGGTCAATTATATTTAAATATATATATATATATATATATATATATATATATATATATATATTTTTTTTTTCTTTTGATGGACACTTATTGGCGGAGGAATAGTTATTAAAACAATAAACGCGCGCGCGTATCTGATACAATATAACAAGTAGGAAGAATGTAGTAGAAAGTCAAACAAATAAAGGAGCATAGTAAACAATACATTGATAAATAATTTGGTATTTCGATTATAAGAAACATTTAGTTTTTTGTAATATTAAATAAATTCAGAAAATTGATGTATTTTCTACTTTTAGATATAATAATCATTTTTGATATTTTATTATTATTTTTGAATTTAAATTATTATGTTGTCAATAGTTACAATTGAATAAATAATATGAAAATAATTTAATATTTGGATAATATTTATTTATAACCATAAATTTATAAAGAGATTATTCAAAATATTTTAAGTTTGTCAAAAAGTTTTATTTGAGTATAAAACTAAATCAAATATTCTAATTAGTAATCAATAAAAAAAATTATTTTAATTAAATTTCAAATATAACTTTAAATAATAGAATAATTTAAGAATTAAAAAAATAATATCTTGTCAAAAGTTACAACAAAAACAAATATTTAAATATAAGTTTATTCAAAATTAACTACATTTAGACAATAATTCTTAATAGCAATAAATTCCATAATGTTCATTCAAAATATATCATTCAATGTGTTTTGAATTTACTATTGATATAATATTCATGTTATAGCTTAACATATGAGAAAAGTTTTACATATGATATTTTAATAATAAAAATTTAATAAAAAATCTCAAACATAAAAAGAAATCGATAAAAAAATATATTCACATCAATTAAATAAATCGTCAATGTCTCGACTGAAACATTAGTACTTGCTGTCATAGCTTAGGCTGTAGTACTCTGATAGCTAGGGCTATGCGATACTTGTGCAATAGCATCGATTCCTTAATAAGGTCAAATGCTAGACTGGAATTTCTACCCACAAAATTACGCTTATCGATATATTTGTTGGATTTGTTGGATTTGTTGGATATTCGTTGGATTTGTTGAATTTTCGTTGGATTTGTTGAAATTTCTTTGAATTTGAATCGATGCTATTGCACAAGTATCGCATAGCCCTAGCTATCAGAGTACTACAGCCTAAGCTATGACAGCAAGTACTAATGTTTCAGTCGAGACATTGACGATTTATTTAATTGATGTGAATATATTTTTTTTATCGATTTCTTTTTATGTTTGAGATTTTTTATTAAATTTTATTATTAAAATATCATATGTAAAACTTTTCTCATATGTTAAGCTATAACATGAATATTATATCAATAGTAAATTCAAAACACATTGAATGATATATTTTGAATGAACATTATGGAATTTATTGCTATTAAGAATTATTGTCTAAATGTAGTTAATTTTGAATAAACTTATATTTAAATATTTGTTTTTGTTGTAACTTTTGACAAGATATTATTTTTTTAATTCTTAAATTATTCTATTATTTAAAGTTATATTTGAAATTTAATTAAAATAATTTTTTTTATTGATTACTAATTAGAATATTTGATTTAGTTTTATACTCAAATAAAACTTTTTGACAAACTTAAAATATTTTGAATAATCTCTTTATAAATTTATGGTTATAAATAAATATTATCCAAATATTAAATTATTTTCATATTATTTATTCAATTGTAACTATTGACAACATAATAATTTAAATTCAAAAATAATAATAAAATATCAAAAATGATTATTATATCTAAAAGTAGAAAATACATCAATTTTCTGAATTTATTTAATATTACAAAAAACTAAATGTTTCTTATAATCGAAATACCAAATTATTTATCAATGTATTGTTTACTATGCTCCTTTATTTGTTTGACTTTCTACTACATTCTTCCTACTTGTTATATTGTATCAGATACGCGCGCGCGTTTATTGTTTTAATAACTATTCCTCCGCCAATAAGTGTCCATCAAAAGAAAAAAATATATATATATATATATATATATATATATATATATATATATATATATATATATATATATATATATATATATATTTAAATATAATTGACCGATGAAATCAACTCAATTGTTAATAATTTTTAATTGAATTTTTAATTCATCCACTCTTATAGTACGTTCATTATCAGTGCATATTTTCATCTTTTAAGTATATTTGTTGATCAGTGAATAATTCAGACTCCATTTAAAGTATTTCCCAATATTTAATTGATATTTCATCTCATCATTGAGAAATTTACAATCTAATTTATTATAATCAATTTTCAATTCACTGAATATTTGGTAGCTTCAATTCATATTTTCTCACTTTAATGATTGCTTTCCTCTTAAATGAATATTTTCTCTCTTTAATTAATGCTTTCCTTATTCAATGAATGTTTTTTCTCTTCAACGAATATTTTTCTCTTCAATGAATATTTTCCTCTTCGATGTATATTTTCTCCATTCAAAGTATATTATCCTTGTAAGTTTTTAATATATCAATTGATATTTCATCTATTTAGTAGATATCTTTAACTATCCCACTTTTTTTCCCAGTAACTTCAATGATTTTAGACACTTAATGTACTCTCTCACCAACATTGCTTCTTCACTGAATATTTTCTTTATAGAATATAATCTCTACTAATTAAAATTCTATTTGTTGACTTGTTATTTTCAATGAAAATTTAATTAAATAAATAACATCTTTTAATAGACTAGGTTGTACTCGAAAAAAATAAAATAATTTTAGGCTATGTAAATCAATTAGAGCTTTTAGGGAAATTTTATGATAATTTAAGTAATATCTAGTTTTACGAGGTATTTATTTTAGTAAATTTTAATCATCTTTGTGAATTTTATGGTTTTCTTCTGAATTTTAATAGATTTAGGGTTTGATTATGTTTTTAATGAAATTATTGAAGAAATTAGGTTAAATCTATAATTTAGAAACACTTAATTTCTTGATAATTTATTAGATTTGACTTGATTTTAGGATTATTTTAAATAAAAGTTAAATTTATGATCAAAATGTTTATGAAACATCTATTTAAGATAATTATTTAAGAATTAGAATAAAATTGACTGATAGATTTTGAATAGTAAAGGATATTTTAATTTTATGTTATATTTAAATAGTTGATTAAATCAGTTAATTTTTAAAAATATTTTAGTGAAACCTAAGATTTTAATTGATTTTACAGTGTAAAAAAGGAGATCAATAATTATTATCATTTTCCATTTATTGATTTCGTGGATATCAATCACAAAAGTAGTATATTGTAGAGATTTTTAAGAGGATGCTCAGTGTGGTTAACAATATACATATGAAAATCGTTGAATTATATCTATGGGTTGACTGGTAATTTTTATTGAATTTATACTTGGTTTACTGATTAATTTTAATTATTTGAGCAACATGATATATATTTTATGATTTTACATTAATTTAGTGAAATTAAATTTATGTGGGAAACATAGACTTTATTCGATTTTAGTCATTTTTGATGAATTTTTTATTTGATTGAATTTGTTGTCAGAATCAAATTGTGGTGATTTTCGACGGACAATGTTGGGTATCGATAACAATTATGTAATACTTTAAAGAAAATTTATTTTTATTGGTAAAATTCAGATTTTTATTTTAAGGGAATTTGATTGGTTGAATACATATAGTAAATATGATCCGAATGATGGATTTTTAAGGATCTTATTCGGTTAAATATAGATTTCTAAAGAAAATTTACAAAAAAATATGTATTTTGTTGGTGCATTAAGGTGAAATGTCATTTCAAGGGAAATGATTGGTTAAGATGAAATTTTATGATATTTTAAAGGGAAATACTCGATTAAGAACAAGTTTGTTGTCATTTTTAAGGGGGTTGAGTTGGTTGAATATCTGTGTTCAAAGAATAAATATTTTATAAATGAAGAATATAGAGGAGGACTTTATAATATTTTTAGGGGGCTTTGTTCAGATAAATATCAATATGTGTGTAAATCTTTTAAGAGAGTGAAAATATTGTCATTTAAAGAGAAATGATTGTTTAAGAAGAGAATTTATCATCTTTTAAGGGGATTTGATTGGTCAAGAGAGGAATTTTATTTTAAGGTGATTTCAAGAGATTTATTCGGTTGAATATCGATGTCGGTGATTTTTGATGAAAATAATGAATATAACTGGGATTAATGTCATTTAAAGAGAAATGATTGGTTGAGAGTAAATTTTATTTTAGGGGAAAACAATTGGCTAAGAAGAGAATTTATGATATTTTAAAGGGAAATAATCGATTAACAGCAAATTTGTTGATATTTTTAAGGTGTTGAGTCGGTTAAGTATCGTTATTTAATAGGTGATTTTTATAAAAGAATGAATATAGTTGGTAGAGTAGGGGAAAGTGTTATTTGATGGGAAAAGATTAGTCAAGAGTGGAATTTATTTAGTGAAAAATAGTCGATTAAGAACAAGTTTGTTGTCATTTTTAAGGGGCTTGAGTTAGTTAAATATTGTTATTTAAAGAGTAATATTATAGAAATGGGTATTGTTATGATTTTTATGAAAAATATTGAATATGGCTTGAAATATTGTTATTCGTTGGAAAATGATTGGTCAAGAGATGATTTTATAATATTTTTAAAGGAATATACTGGAATGAATATTAATGTTCAAAGGGTAAATATTATCTACTTGATAGGTTTTTATGAAAAGTAGGAATGTAGTTGATATAATGGAGTGAAAATGATATTTGAAGAGAAATGATTGGTTGAGAGGTGAATTTATAGTATTTTTAAGGGGATTGAGTTGGTTGAATTTATAACATACTTAGGAAAATTGTTACTTTTTTCATTGATTTAAGGTTAATCAGGATATATCGATAATATTTCAGTTCTATGAAATTGTATGATTCATGTAACTATTTATTTGATTTTATTAAAATATTTGTAACTCAATTAAATTAAAAACTAAAATTGACTAGTATTTAAAACTTTTTTGTTACCCATTATTTAGGTTTTTTTTGACAATTTTCTGAATAATTTAAATATTTACGATTATTTCCAGGAATCAAGAATTTAATAATTATTTATCCGGAAATTGTAGAATTAAATACTATGAGCAGTCGATAACATACACTAATTTTCATTCAACAAGTACCTAGAATAATTACCTAACAACCTTATAAAATTTTAAAAAATGATCTAATAAATTTTTCAATTATCTTACAACTTAGTTAATTTAATTTAATTTTTAATTGATAAGTACTATTCTCTTTAAAATTTGCTACTATGTTGAAGCTTTCTTTAAAATATTTTATTTTAAGAATTAACAAATTTAATCAAATTTATTTAAAATTTACATCTTTCCCACTACTTTAATCAAATTCTATTCACCAGCTAACCACAATTTAATAAAAATAATTTCTACAAAGACTAATAGACAATCACATACATTTTTCCTATAAGTTTGGGTTTTCAGTAAGTGATATCAGTACACAAGAACCTATGCATGCATTGAGGCATGGTATCAGAAATTATAGTTATTTGATTTTAGTAATGCTGTAGATATTAATTTTTTTTCTATCAGTTTTATTCAAACCTTTAGCATCTTTGAGTTAATAATTTAAAGAGTCGAATCATTTTCAATAAATATATGAAAATTTATTCCAAGTACAATGAAAGTAATATATGTTTCAAGAAATTAATTTAAGTATCTTTTTCTAATCAAGTTTCTTTTCACTAGCAATTAGATAAACCACTACTTGTACTTACTAATTAATTTATCATTCAGTAAACAATAAGAGTTGGGGGGGAATAGAAAATCTATAAAAATAAATTTAAGTAATTATTTGATGAGTTAGCAATTAATTTATTTAGGGACGTGTGAAAAATAAATGAAAAGGTTGGCATTCATCTTTGAAAATAACGTTTAGTAATTGTTCATTGTTGGACGCAATTAAAAATATTACAAAAATGGTAGAAAAATTTCAAAGTTTTTTAACTAAGTTTTACAAAATAATTTCAATAAATCACATACAAGACTGTAAAGAAATAAATTTTTATTCAGAGATAATACAACAATTGATTGAGCTTCAATGATTAATAGTTTCTTGATAGCAATCAGGTAACTAAACAACAAAACAAAATTTGGAGACATCAATGATCGATAAAAAAGTCGAGAAGTTAATAAAATTGTATTTCTTTTGATTGTTCAAATTTATATGTGCTTTTATTTAAAGATTTCTTGGTCAGTAAAAATTTTTGATATTGATTTGTTCAGTAACTAGTTATTGATAACATATTGTGAGTGTGTGAATAACTAAGTATTTTAAAGGGAAATGATTGAGAGAAAATTTTATTTTTTAAGTGGGTTGAGTTGATTCAATATCTGTGTTGAAAGAGTAAATATTATTTAAATATGTCATTTTAATAAATAACTAAATTATTCAATGCCTAATATGTATATAGAGAGCTGTACAGTACTCGGTTATTTGTATACAGTACTTAGTGATTGTTGTTCAGTTATTAATGAATTATTCACTGTGTATGGGTTATCAGTGTTCAGAAGTTGATACCAAGTAAGTTAACTTTTTATATTTTCTGAAAGTATTATTATTATTATTATAATTATAATTATTATTATTATTATTATTATTATTATTATTATTATTATTATTTTATTAATATTATTATTTATTATTATTATTTTATTATTTTTTTTATTAAGGATGGGTTGCTGCAGAGTGGAGGAGATGAGTTGCTCTTGCGAATGACTACTACCTACCTTAGGCAATACTATGTAACACTGAAACTCAAAAATTTAATTTAATAAAATTCTTTGAAAAAAGTTTTTGAAAAATTTCTTTGAAAATTTGATCGTTATCAACATGTATAAAAAAGTAATAATAAAAATTATACTAAAAATTTGATTGTAAGATTACATTAAAAATTTTTTCAATTAAAAACATGTGTAAAAATTTCATTGTAAAATTATCCTAAAAATTTCATCTTTAAAAATCATGTATAAAAAATTCCATTGTAAAATTATGTTGAATGAAAAAATTTTGTGAATGAAAATGCCCACTCTGACCATCTTAGGCGATTTGAGCCATTTTTACTTTATGCCTATATTTACCTATATAAAGTATTGAGACCAAATATTGCATTGTTTTTTATTACGAATTAAAAATATCCCTGACTATATCACATCTTAGGCGATTTGAGCCAATTTTAATTTTATGCTTTTTTTTATCGTTAGGCAATTCAAGCCAATTTATCTTAGTCTTTTTCAAAAATACCCTCTGACTATAGTGTGATTAAAAAAAAATTTATTCAAAAAAAAATATTTCAATTTTATTTCAAAAATTCGCCAAAATTTGAATTTAAAAAAATGTTCCAAAAATTTGAATTCAAAAAAAAATTCGCGCCAAAAACTCGTAAAAAATTTCGAAAAAAAAAATACACACAAAAGTTTCGAAAAAAAATACACACAAAATTAATTAAGTTGATTACATCATTATGTAATCGAGATAATCCGGAATTTAATCTGTAAATAAACGCCCCCCTATGCTTTTTTTATGTTGCAGTGTGCTCCTAACTGCCTACTGGGATAGTATCACTGCTAAATACCTACAGCGCATACCGTCTGAAATATAATATTAACACAAAATGTAGACTTTGTCATCTTGATGAGGAGACCCAGACACACGTATTCAATCACTGTCGTGCAAAACCAAACGCTCGAAGGGTTAAGCATGAAAATGTACTGGTTAGCATAGTTGCCTTCCTTGAAAAAATTGGCTTTGAGATTGATGTGGAAAAATCCCCCAAATATGTCTCAATTCCAACAAAGCTTAAACCCGACATGGTAATTAGGTCCAAACGGAATAAGGATATACATGTCCTGGACCTAAAAGTACCCTATGACTCGGTTGAAGGCTTTGAAAAAGCAAAGGAAGACAACTATGTGAAGTACAAAGATCTATCCTTACAGATCGGAAAGGCTTTTAATCAAACTGCCACCATATCTGCTATAGTGATTGGATGTCTGGGCACATGGGATAAGAAGAATAATGCCCCTCTCTCTAAAATCGGATTGACAAAGACTGAGATCATATCTCTGGCCAGGATAGCATGCCCAAATGCGGTGATTGCATGCTATCACATATACCGAGAACATGTATCATTTACAAAAAATGTTGTACCCCTCCATTTTAGTCTTGTGTAAAATATGTTTAGGGTATTTTAAATTATTTTTATCTAGAGCCTAAATTTGCCTATGAAAATTGTGTGAACAAGTATTTCAAGTGTTTTTTTTTAACAAGCCTATAAAATACCCCTGTCAATTTTTTTTATCAGTAGGCGTTTCAAGCCATTTTTATTTTATGTCTATATTTACCTATAGAAAGTATTGAGACCAAATATTGCATTAGTTTTTATTACGAATTAAAAATATCCCTGACTATATCACATCTTAGGCGATTTGAGCCAATTTTAATTTTATGCTTTTTTTATCGTTAGGCGATTCAAGCCAATTTATTTTAGTCTTTTTCAAAAATACCCCCTGACTATAGTGTGATTAAAAAAAATTTTTGTGAATGAAAATGCCCACTCTGACCATCTTAGGCGATTTGAGCCATTTTTACTTTATGCCTATATTTACCTATATAAAGTATTGAGACCAAATATTGCATTGTCTTTTATTACGAATTAAAAATATCCCTGACTATATCACATCTTAGGCGATTTGAGCCAATTTTAATTTTATGCTTTTTTTATCGTTAGGCGATTCAAGCCAATTTATTTTAGTCTTTTTCAAAAATACCCCCTGACTATAGTGTGATTAAAAAAAATTTGTGAATGAAAATACCCTCTCTGACCATTTTAGGCGATTTGAGCCAATTTTAATTTTATGCTTTTTTTATCGTTAGGCGATTCAAGCAAATTTATTTTAGTCTTTTTAAAAAATACCCCCTGACTATAGTGTGATTAAAAAATAAATTTGTGAATGAAAATACCCTCTCTGACTATCTTAGGCGATTTGAGCCAATTTCAATTTTATGCTTTTTTTATCGTTAGGCGATTCAAGCCAATTTATTTTAGTCTTTTTAAAAAATACCCTCTGACTATAGTGTGATTAAAAAAAAATTTATTCAAAAAAAAATATTTCAATTTTATTTCAAAAATTCGCCAAAATTTGAATTTAAAAAAATGTTCCAAAAATTTTAATTCAAAAAAAAATTCGCGCCAAAAACTCGAAAAAAATTTCGAAAAAAAATACACACAAAATTAATTAAGTTGATTACATCATTATGTAATCGAGATAATCCGGAATTTAATCTGTAAATAAACGCCCCCCTATGCTTTTTTTATGTTGCAGTGTGCTCCTAACTGCCTACTGGGATAGTATCACTGCTAAATACCTACAGCGCATACCGTCTGAAATATAATATTAACACAAAATGTAGACTTTGTCATCTTGATGAGGAGACCCAGACACACGTATTCAATCACTGTCGTGCAAAACCAAACGCTCGAAGGGTTAAGCATGAAAATGTACTGGTTAGCATAGTTGCCTTCCTTGAAAAAATTGGCTTTGAGATTGATGTGGAAAAATCCCCCAAATATGTCTCAATTCCAACAAAGCTTAAACCCGACATGGTAATTAGGTCCAAACGGAATAAGGATATACATGTCCTGGACCTAAAAGTACCCTATGACTCGGTTGAAGGCTTTGAAAAAGCAAGGGAAGACAACTATGTGAAGTACAAAGATCTATCCTTACAGATCGGAAAGGCTTTTAATCAAACTGCCACCATATCTGCTATAGTGATTGGATGTCTGGGCACATGGGATAAGAAGAATAATGCCCCTCTCTCTAAAATCGGATTGACAAAGACTGAGATCATATCTCTGGCCAGGATAGCATGCCCAAATGCGGTGATTGCATGCTATCACATATACCGAGAACATGTATCATTTACAAAAAATGTTGTACCCCTCCATTTTAGTCTTGTGTGTTAAATATGTTTACGAGGCAATGCTGGTATCTCATCGGCGTTGCAGTTTTGTGTGGATAGAATAAAAAGCTGAATAGTTTGAAGTGCTGAGCATCGCTCGCACAATTGGCCGAATGGCAGCAAATGAATAAAAACCAATTAAAAAAAAAAAAAATTACAACTGGCATCTGATATACAACTATCCAGAGACTCAGAACCTACAATACAACTCGCAAATTCTAACAGCACACGGAATATAGACCGATCTCCATTTCCTCTACTTCTGGCTGAGAGAAACCTTGATGATATCTTAAATCACTTAACAACTACTGATAAAGAAGCTCGTGAGAAAAATTTAATTATAGTAGAAAATGGGACATCTAATAACGAGGAAGACTTTGAGAACATTGAAATATCAAACATTTTTTCCGATTCGGACCATGATGAATTTGAGCCCACGACCATTCCTGAATCAGACAGAAACTCAGATATGAGCCTCTTCTCACAAACATTACCACAAAACAATGAAACCAGAGATAATCAAGAACCTAAGGAGAATTCAACAATTGAGATCACTCCCCCCAAAAATTACTTTGAACTCATGTGCAAACAATCTGATAATACAATTAACAAAAAAATTACTTAATGTTGGAAAAGGAATAACTGCCTTAATACCTGAAATCAGTAAAGCTAGTTTTCCAAAATCATTAGTCAGCAAAGAAAAACCTGAAGACAAAAGCCATCCAACTTTCTACAGATTGGATAACAAAGGAAAGCTTAAATGTATTAACAAAGAGAAAAAACCAGAATGTGGAGAGATCATGGTATACGACTATGAGGGACTAGTTGAACATGCTAGTATGATCCATAATACTACGTTCAATGAAAAAAGTTACATAGAATGTATGCCATGCGACCCTAAAAAGAATAAGAATAATAATGCTACAAATATAATAAAGTTCGCAGAAGTCTTCACTCATATTGATACCCTTAATCATGGTACGTCATGTGCTCAGACTGACACAATGAAAATGTACCTTCGCCTAACTAAGGAAAATATGTTCTACTGCTCATACCTAGGCAAGGGCAAGAAAAACTTATGCAAAAAGCAATTTACACTTAACTCATCGATGACAGACATTTTGGAACATATGAAAACCCATTCTGGATATACTTTCAATGAGAATTGCAAGATTGTCTGCTACTGTGGTATCTGGGAGCACTTTTCCAAACTTGTTAGCCACATCAAGACCCAGCATCTAAATGAGTTTATCAACACTATACCAAACACTGAAGGTGATCTCAATACTACTATGGCGACTTCATCTCATAACCTTACTGGAATACTTGCATCTAATGAAACTCAAAACATCACTGATGAAGAAAAAATTAAACCTAGAGATCTGCCAGAAAATCTTGCCTTCAACAGAAATACCGAAAAAGAATTAAGTTGATGGTCACAGCACTTGGTCAAAGCATATATCTTCTCATATGCTATTAAAGCATCAACCATCTTCATCAACCCTTATACTTGCAATGCTTTGATCCAGTGCAACTACAAAACTTTCTTTGAAACCTTCCCGTTCAAAGACTTTGCCAAGTGAAACGAGATAGTATTGCCAATTCACAACAGCTCATCATCTTGGTCTTTCTTCTTTCTGAACAAGAGAAAACGAGTTGCAATGATTATCGACCCAACTGCTGATAACAGCCATACCGTGCACTACGAACTGGCAACTGATATCCTGAAGACCATACTTAATGTCCAGAATATTTTTGGGGACTTAAATTTCCCTCTTACTGAGGTTGAATACCCCATATGCCACGAAGCAAACCTTTCCGCATTTTATATATGTCACTTTCTTAAATGCTTAATGTTGGACATGCCAATTACCATACCAAATATTTATCTAATGAAAGAGGCAATGTGACCAATTATTAGAAAATATAACTGTGCAAAATTTCCGGAGAGTGATATCAGGAATTATCAAGTACTCATAGAGGACCTGATATACAAAGTAAACCTGGACACAATTACTTGTGAGGAAATATTGAACGAAATTGAATGAATAAGCGGAAGATTAAATCCTAAAAAATACTTCAAGGAGAATAAACCAAAGACAGATATAATACATCTGAAAAAGAAAAAGGCGGCGGAACTCCTCTGTGTTAAAAGATTGAAATTTCAGATTAATCAAAAAATAGAAATCGGAAAAATATGGGAAAACGACGATGTGGATCACAGACCGCCTATGGCCAAGTTCTTGAAAACATCAAATACGTCACTTATAAACCTACCCTTCTACAAGGATATGGACACTGATACATGTACTGATTGCGAAAATCTGTCCCACATCATGAGAAACTTGGATAGCTCCGCCCCTGGAATGGACCTTATTACAGGTGGAGACTGGAAAAAGATCTCGCCAAAGCATGAATTAATAACTGCAATATGCAATTGTATACTACGAAATAGGATATGCCCGCAGAAATGGAAGCTGGATAGAACAGTCATGATCCTAAAACCTGGAAAATTGCCCGAGAGCTTCAGAGCTAACTCATGGAGACCTCTGGCGATCATGGACACAGCCTATAGAATCTTTGCGACTTTGCTAAATAACCGCCTACTACAATGGATCAGGAATGGCAACCTTATAAGCCCAAACCAAAAAGCGATTGGTGTTCCAGATGGATGTGCTGAGCATAATGCAACTCTGCACATCGCAATAGACCGAGCTAAACGATGTAAAACTAAGCTGCACATTGTTTGGCTCGATATCACTGATGCTTTTGGTTCGTTGCCTCATGACCTAATCTGGTATACACTGGCTGGTATGGGTCTGAAGAGTGAAACACTAGCCTTGATAAAAGAACTGTATACGGATGTAAAGACTATGTTCGACTGTCAGGGAGCCTTATCCGAACCTGTGCCAATTACTAAGGGAGTTAAACAGGGATGCCCGTTATCAATGACACTCTTCTGCCTGTCTATTGACTACATCCTAAAATCTATTTTGAATAAATATCCTTTCCTTCTTCACGACCTAAACATCAGTATTTTGGCATATGCTGATGACCTGGTCCTTCTTTCAGACTCTTATCCAGAAATCAAGAAATCTTTGGAGAGCACTGTAGAGTTGGCGGCCTTAGCCAACCTTAAATCTGGATATTTGTCGATCAACGACATTAACTCCGATATCAATAGATTACATCTATATAATGAAGAGATACCAACGATATCTGAGAATAACAAATACAGATATCTTGGAGTAGATTTCTCTTACAAACGAAATCAAGATATAGATGGACGTCTTGACTCGGCACTGGCACTAACCAGATCTCTGTTTAAATCATACCTACATCCATCCCAAAAGCTGAACGCTTACAAAACCTTCATCCGTTCGAAGCTTATCTTTTCCTTACGTAATTGCGTAATAGGTCATAGAATCCTTGACTGTGATCGGAACAGAGCTACACAAGGTCGGGAAAAACAGTTGGGCTTCGATCAGAAAATCAGGCGACTTCTGAAGACCATGTTTGGAGACAAATTCCAGGCAGTAAACAACTATTTCTTTTATACACACTGCAAGCTGGGAGGTCTTGGTATAACCGCAGCTATCGATGAATATTTAATCGAGAGCATTACCGGTATAACAAGACTGTTTCACTCGTCCAATCTCAGCTTCAGAAAAATGTTACTGACAGAACTAGCTCACTCTAGAGGAGATAAAAACTTTGAAGGTGGGCTTAAATGGATAAATTGCGAGTTCAACAAGGTATTCCTCAACTCCTCCTTTTTTGTGAAGTTCCAAAATCAGCGCTTGCTCTTAAGAGAAAGTTTTGTATATGTGTTACCCTAAAGTTTGTGGAGGACTGCTATCACATATACCGGAAGCACATCTCATTTACAAAGAGTGCCATACCCCTCCCCTTTAGTCTTGTATAGTGTTGTTATGAGGCAACGCTGGTAACTCATCGGCGTTGCAGATTTGTGTACGTAGAATAAAAAAGCAAAAAGTAATAAGTGCTGAGCCTAGCTCGCATAATTAGGCCGAAAGGCAGCATATGTATAAGAATCAATTGTAAAAAAAAAAGAATACATATATAAAGAATTTTTTGTTAATTTCAGATAGCCCGACTAGCCGATGGATACAGAGTAGCTGGAACCGTTTACAGATGCAGCTGCTCAGCCCCAGATCTGCTACTGCGGCATACATAGGAAGAGCGGTCAGAGGGGAGCGAAAAGATGAATCGATGGAACAGCGCTCTCTTTGGCTGCTACAACGGATAGAGGATAGTGCTTCTCAAGCCCTATTCAAAGGTGATATAATATATGTTTTTAAATTTCCTGTAGGAGAAACGACTGACGAGGAACTGTCGGCTGTCAGACGGAGCTGGTACCGTCTTTGAACTGGCCTGCTGAGTAGGAACCAGAAGGCAGTTGGCATCCCTGATGAATGCACAGAGCATAACATCATTATCTCCCTGGCAAAGGAATGGGCAATCAGGAATGGGTCGGATATCAATATTGTTTGGTTAGATCTCGCTGATGCCTTGGAAGCATCCCCCATAACCTGATCTGGCATACTTTGTTAAGATTTAAACTGGACAACTCCACCAAAATCTTAATAATAACTTTATATATGCCAATATAAAAATGAGAGGTTTAGGAATAGTCCTCAGTATAGATGAATACTTTATTCAAAGTATTGACCACCTAATTAAAATTCTTAACTCTAGAGATATAAAAATGAGAGAATTTATAGTTAAAGAACTAATCGCAATTACCCAAGGTAGATTCCCAAACCAAACCGCAGACATTAATCTATCCCTCAGATGGCTAAATGCAGAGATTAAGGGGGAAAATATGTACCAAAAACAATTTTTTCAAAATTTTGTACCTCCGAACGCAGACTTGATGAAAACTTTAATATTATTATAAAAATAACATTAGTTAAGGAGCGCTTTGAGCTAGACATAAAGGGAAAAACTTTGGGATCACTGTAGATAGGGATTCTCTTAAAGATACATCAGATATTATCCATGACCTGACTAGTGAATGGTATACTGAACAGTGGTTTTTATTGACGTGCCAGGGACATATAGCTAAAACTATCGGGGCAATAGACAATCAGCATATCTTACCAAACACAGAGCGCTCAATGACCAACAATTCCATTTTTTGATCAAAGCCGGAATAATATGCTAAGTCTAAATTATAACACACATAGAGTTAAGAAAAATATGAACACCAACTGTAGACTTTGCAATAAAGAATTAGAGACCCAGGCGCATATTTTTAACCATTGCACCCAATCCAGCAACGCTAGGAGAAACAAACATAACAAAGTTATGGAAAAAGCTGGGGAATACCTAATATCTAAGGGGTTTCAAGTCGACATAATTACATTCACATTTTAGATATTAAGGTTCCATATGACCACCTAGAAAACTTCCAAAACTCCAGAGAGGATAACTACAAGAAATATAAGGACTTAGCCCTCTAAACAGGTAAACAAAATAATTGTAAGACGACCATATCCGCACTCGGATCATATCCGCAACAACATATATTTGTTGATAGAGATCCCAAGTTCCAAGTGAAATGGACGGAGTGTTGTGATGGCTACTGATGATCCCACGGGGAATACAGTACAATCAACTAAAAGTAGAACCATACAAACAGCTAAAACCGACAGGTTTCTGCTTATCCATATGGATTATGCCTACTCTTAGGAGAGGTTGGTAAAACCAAGCTTCGGGACGGCCAGGGAGATCAGACAAAGAGCCGAAATTACGTTGCAACGTTTGGATCACCTAGGGAGAAAGTTCCGGTGGCATGTCAACATGGCGAGGAGACGACTGGCCCGAATAAACGCTGACATCGCGAGTGGCATAATACCCAGCACGGACGATTTTGCTCCGGAATATGGAATCTCCTTCGAACTGGATGATCCCACACTGCTCAAGTTTGAGGCCCCGGCACAACTCGCTCTGCCAACTCGTATGATCCAACCTGATTTACTAGATAGATTACAAAATCGGCTGCAAGACAATCACGCGTACACACGACGCTCCTCACAATGGAAATTCACAGACAAGAAACCTGATAAATCCCCGGAATGATGATTTGAAGTCGTTGTAAACGAAACTGTTATGAAATAAATGTTTAGTAATTTTTATTTAGTGTTTGATTTTGTAGTAACATTAATAAGAGAAATTTTATTTTTAAGATGGTTAACCGAGATATATAATTGATAGTTTAATAAAAATATTATGGCGAAATAAAAATGTAATATTAGAGGTATAGTTCTGTTAAATGGTCAACAAAATTTTATGAAGTACTTATATAACGAATTAACACTAAATAAAATCATTAATGCTAGCTATTGACAGTTTAACAGATTAATAAGATTTATTTTAAATTCAGTCATAGATGCTACTCAAATACTCAGTCAAGAACTCAAGAAGTTACGCCGCGTGAACGCTGACCTACATAGGCAGTGGTTACAATTATGCCAAAAAATACAACAAATCAAGGCCACCTGGGTAAAGCCAACGCAAGTGAAGAAACTCTATCAGCGTCTCACTAAGGCCCAACAAGGATGGAAAGATGATAAAATTCTGAACCAAGCTCAACGTACCCAAATTTGACGGCTATTGTCAGGAAGGAAGTACGGTGACGTACCTCTGAGTATTTGGACCGACACAGCTGGCTTACATAGATCAGAACCGATCGGATGAACCAAATAAGAGATCACAGCCTCATTCAAGGCCGGGTAGAGCCGAAAGAAATCGAAGACGGATCCAGCAAACAAATAATCCAAAATTACCTATTGTGTTTACAATCTAAAAGGGGTAGTATTAGGATAATAAATGTTTGATTTGAATTTTCCTTAGAAATAGATAAATGTAATGTACTGAATTTGCTAAATAACTATCTCGATGAGAAAATAATTAAGGGACCAAAAGTAATAAGACGAGCAGAAGCCTTCTAACGGTAGCTCGCTGAACGCGATATGAGGCCGGTCCTTAGCAGTTCTAATTTTAGAGCTCACCTTTGGCGGTCTCATAACCAGTGTTGCAGTTCCAACGTTGCCTAGCAACAGGTAACCATTGGCTGGCAAGAAAGGTTGTATGTAATGGATCCAGGTCATAAACCACTAACCCCACAATAATAATAAAAAAAGAACAATAATTATAACACTACTTATAACATTAAGTAGTAAATTATATTAAAAAAAGTTTGAAAAATAATAAGACCTTGAGAAAATTATGATGACCTTGAAAATCATTAAGACTCATCCAATGACCGTGAATAAGTCATTGTCTTTGTATTATTAGGATAATAAATTGTCATTGTGTTTGTCTTAGAAAAAATTTGTACTTTTAGATTTACAAAAAATTTTTGACCCGGAGGGGAAGGTACTGGTCCAGCGGTGACATAACCATCTAGTCAGTAGTCATACATTCATTTAAGATAGAGCCAAGATCATTAATTACCCAACTAAAATCACCGTACGGAAGACTTTGGCTAAGAGCCTAACTATAAAGATTATTAATATCGATATATAACAACTCCGTATCATCCGAACTAGTCACATAATGTTTGTTGACAAAGGTTACTCCACCCAGTAATCCCCCTTCATAGAAATGGTACATTTCCATATCTTGAAGAAGTTCTGTGAGTTCCTTTAATGTCATAAATGCTGAAGCCCATGACATTCCAGGAATTCCGTAAAAATTCAATGGATCTAAACCATTGAGTGCAATTGACATAGGACGAAACTGTTGAAAAAATCTCGGCAAGGAGTAATACATCAAGCTCTAGGACCTAAAGCTTAAGGTAGTCAACAAAGGTAGTTAAGTAGTTAAGTTTAGGTAGAATAACAGATAATCAAGCAAATTATTGCAATTATTGTCATGCCAAATTTGTTGAGCCTTTAAATATTCGGCTTCCGTCACTTCATCCCAAATTGTTGGCAATTCTAAAGTTTTTTCAAGTATCGCTAAAGCTTTTGCATGATTATAAGGAAATATTCCTTTACGATCAATTATCAAATTATTAAATTCTGAAACAGTCAAAGGAAAAGTTGAAAGAATTTTCACAGCTTTTGCAAGGGATGCATTATTTAATTGGTAACTATCAATAAAACAAACAGCAAGTTTATCAATATGAGCAATTAACAAAATTAATTTTTAGATTGTAGTCGGAATTATATTTAATTTCCAAGATGGAAAATTGCTAAAACCATATTTCAAAATATTAGAGGTTCAACGAACTTGACCTATTTATTTTTCCTACTTCTTAAAAAACAAAACATTTTAGCTTAATATTTTTTCGGCGGGAAGAGATCTATATCTGACGGGCTTACTACTAATACGCAGTTGGAAAACTATAAACTAATTGACTTTCTCAGGCAATTGAAACAAAAACTTGATTTTAAATTAAAACCCCCAGAAATCAGACGAATTTTGTCAGCCAATACTCATTGTCAACTATATTCACACTTAAATATATAATATAACAAGTACCAAAATTAAATTTAATGAAATTTATTTTTAAGAGATAATTTTATTATAATGGTTGTATTTAACAAAATGTAATTTTTACTTCTCTCTTTTTTCGGTATTTCAGCCAGATTCCAAAGAGATCTTTATTTTTATATGTAAATGTGGTACTTCAAAAGGTTCTTAGAACCAAAAAGAAATAATTACTTTATAAAATAGATATGGAATTCGATTATGCTTAAAGAGATATAGGTAATAAAAGTGTTTTTGTTTGGAAAAAAATGTGCTTCTTGATTAATCCGTCACAAAATGTTTAATTTCAAAGTGTTATAAAGTTCCTATTTTTAAAAGTTGGCGCACTAGTGATTTTGATTTAAAAAAGATCCTAGTGATTTTCACCTCTTCCGAAAACTAAAGAAGGATTTAACAGAAAAGTTCTTTGATTGTGCCTGGAATTCGCATGACTTCATAGTAGTGGGATGTGTCACATCCAGCACAGTACCCCCCCCCCACGCTGAGAGAAAATTTTTCTAAGTCCAAAAGTACAAAAAAATTTTTAAGACAAAGACTTATTCAAGGTCATTGGATGACTCATCATATTTTTTCAAGGTCATTTAAACAAAGACCATGACTCATTCAAGGTCATTGGATGACTCATCATATTTTTTCAAGGTCATTTAAACAAAGACCATGACTCATTCAAGGTCATTGGATGACTCATCATATTTTTTCAAGGTCATTGAAACAAAGACCATGACTCATTCAAGGTCATTGGATGGCTCGTAATATTTTTTCAAGGTCATTGAAACAAAGACCATGACTCATTCAAGGTCATTGGATGACTCATCATATTTTTCAAGGTCATTCAAAATTTCTCAAGGTCATATTATTTTTAAACATTTTTAAATTTTAATTTAATACTTATTTTTATAAGTAGTATATATTTTGTAAATTTATTTTATTATTATTAAATTAAATTGTTTGTTTTAATCAAGTCAATTATTTTATTATTATTATTACTTATTATTATTATTATTATTATATTTATTATTATTATTATTATTATTTTTATTTTTATTATTATTATTAATATTATTATTTTTATTATTATTATATTATTATTATTATTATTATTATTATTATTATTATTATTATTATTTTTATTTTTATTATTATTACATGTTTTAATTTTTATTACAAGTTTTATTTATTAAGATTATAATTTTTATTATTATTATTACATATTTTAATTTTTATTACAAGTTTTATTTATTAAGATTATAATTTTTATTATTATTATTACATGTTTTAATTTTTATTACAAGTTTTATTTATTAAGATTATAATTTTTATTATTATTTTTTTTTATTATTATTATTATTACATATTTTAATTTTTATTACAAGTTTTATTTATTAAGATTATAATTTTTTATTATTATTATTACATGTTTATATTTTTATTACAAGTTTTATTTATTATTAATATTATTCTTTTTATTATTAAGATTATAATTTTTATTGCAAGTTTTATTTATTATTAATATTATTATTTTTATTTATTATTATTATTATAAATATTATTATCATTATTTTTATTACTTTTTATTAATAATACATATATATATATAATAAAACAAATACATAAAAACAACTATATAAAAAACATCTATATAAAAACAACTATATATAAAAAAACAACAACTTCATAAAAAGTAAATCAATTATTAATAATACAATTAAACAAATATCAAGTTTTATTTCACGTTTCTTCACGCTTGGCATTTGATTATGAAAATATTGATAATAAAAATAATAATAATAATAAAATAATTATAACAAATGAAAATACCGAAGAGAAATTTTCACAATTTTTATTTTTATATACAAATTTGTTAATAAATATCAATAACATTGTCAAATATCTCATCAAATTGCTGATTGCGAACTGCTGGATCGGTTTCAGGCATAATTATATTACCACCAACATCAAGGACATCAACCCCTCTATAATGACCATATGCAAAACTCGAGTTTTTCCCTACCCAAGCTCTCTTATCGTCATGATTATTTAATGCTATTTTAGAATTTTTAAAAGTGAACAGCTGGTGATTTCGGGTTCCTATCCTAGTTTGAGGTACCGACATAATAGTATTGTTATTATAACAATTCAAATATGATTGGTGTTTAATGTCGGTACCCGGTAATTTTACACCCTTAGCTCGCATTGTTGATTTATTTCCTAGCAAGCTATAACATTTAGGGCGCAAGAAAACCCACTCGCTATATCCTAACCCTTTACTCTCATCCTTGAACTTGCCAATAACCGAGTCAAGTCGTCTAGAATATAAAGGATGAGAAGGATCATAATTTGATGTATCTAACAGATCGTCCGAAATCATCGCTTTTAATAAAATTTCTAATTTTAAATTTTTTATCTCCAAAAAGAAGCTATCACCCGCTACTAGATTGATATCACAATTATAAATATCACGATATTTTTGTAACTCAACATACTGTAACTGGTACATCCGTAGTTTGGATAAATCTAGAACTGATTGACCGATATAACTAGGTCTATCCAAACATATTGAGTCCTTATTAAGATGAGCGGCAAAAAGATCATCAGTAATTTCTATTGTTTTTCTAAATGCCGGTTTTGACGAATATGTAATTAACTTTTCAGCTGAATTACATAATCGCAAATTCATCCTCTTTTTAAGGTTCTCAACAGATTTACCATACAGACTGTTGTTATACAATTTAAATAAATCTCTATATAATTCACTAACTGCATTTGCACGCAAGTTAGTGTTTTTATCGATATAATGTTTAAAAATAGGAGCTTGCTTGTATTTAATAGCTCTATGTATATGTGTAACCTTAGCCCCAAGAGAAAGATAAAGCCTGAGAAGCCTCCAATGAAGAACATAGTTCTTCTTAGGATAATGCGTTAGCATTAACTTCTCAACTTTTGAATTTGGTGGCACATCTTTTCCGGTCCAATCGGAAAGTCATTTAAAAAATCATGTAAATTATCTGGAATCTCGATATCAACTTCCATAGTATATCCATATGGAAGGATTTCAATATCCACAACATTCACACATTCATTCAAAACCTCATCCAAACCATCATACACCCAAGTAAAATCAGCGTAAGGAAGACTTTGGCTGAGAGCCCAACCATACAGATTATTTATATCTATGTACAATAATTCTGTATCCTCCGAAGCAGCAATGTAATGTTTGTTAACAAATGTTAACCCACCCCGTATTCCACCTTCGTAAAAATTGAACATTTCCATGTCCTGTAAAAGTTCAATGGGTTCCGTTAATGTCATAAGCGCTGAAGCCCATGACATACCCGGAATGCCATAAAAGGTTAGAGGTTCAAGACCATTGTAAACAATAGCCTTGGCACGGAATTGTTGAAAATAGTCCACAAGGAGGAATACATCAAGTTTAAGGTAAATTAACATATAATCACGCAAAGTCCTACAGTTTTGCTGCGTCCAGATTAGTTGTGCCCTATCGTACTCATCTTCACTTACGCCCTCCCAAATTGGAGGCAATTCATAATTAGTCTCAAGAACTTCCTCCGAAACAGCAAAATTATACGGAAAAATACCTTTACAGTCGACTATAGAACCTTGAAAGACAGACGAAGTCAATGGAAGAGAAGTTAGCGTTTTCACAGCCTTAGCTAACGAACAATTAACAAATTGCATACTGTCGATAAAGCGAACAGCCAATTTGTTAATGTGAACAATCAATGAAATAAATTTTTCTGTAGAGGTCGGTATGATATCTAAATTCCATGAAGAAAAGCGATCGAGACCATATTTTAAAATATGGTGAAGGTCATACCCTCTTAAATTATGAGACTATAGGTAGTAACCGATAAATCCTACGAGCTATATTACATTTTCGGCAAGCTGCCCCTAGATAATTACCAGTAAAATGGCAATGATCTCTAACCGGATTTACAATCGGTTTTTTACATAAATAACAGGTTCGACAAGATTTAAACTGTCGAACCTCACTGAAAGACATAGGCCCTATCAATTTATCACCTTCCGAATCATAGTACGGAATAGCAATTTCAGTTGCAATTTCCTCAATTTTCTTAAGAAAATCAGGAATGCAATCAAGTCCGTAAAAGTAATATTATGATTTTGTGTTAGTATAATTATTAATTAATAAAAGGCCTGCTGCAATAGGCATATGAATTTGATGATGTCTATCATCAGGAGGTAAAACCGATTCAAAATCGGCATAAATCACAAAAGGTGGGGTGATATGTTTAGAATAATTTAGGAATTCTAAATTTTTATTTTCGGGGAGCGTGTATAGGGTTGTGCCAGTCTGATTTTTGGCGCATAATGCAACATGTGTATTGAATGCATTATCTAATCTAAACCCATTAAGGCAATGTGGACACCAACGACATCTAATTTGAATGTTACAGTCAGGGTTTTGATGGCAATTCATTAACCAGTTGATATTGGTCACAGCGGTATAATGATATATATATCATTATTTTCAAGTAGTAATAAATAAATAGGGTTTCCGTCAGTGACTTTGCTTCTATGGATCAAACTTAAATGAGGATGGTGAAAGACATAATTATCTGGAACCTCATCAATTATAACAGCTGGTGTGTACGAAAACACATTTATTGCTAATTTTAAAGTCGAATTTTTCTTTTCGAACTTTGGGATGTTTATTAATTTCATGGGACAATCCGTGATCTCATCGTACTCTAATTCGTCTAAAAACTCTGTATATTTAGAGACTCTTTGGGGGTTTTCACCAATTATATCTTTCTTTAATAAATAAAGAATAGAGTAAAGGAAGCACTTGTCGTCATTGTTTTTTATATTTACTATAGCTCCTTTATTTTTCAATGCAGAAGGGGTTTTAATATATTTATGTCCAGACAAACGATTAATAGGAGCATATTTTTTTAAAATAAAGTGAATTTCCATAATATTAATAACACGCCATCCACTGCCTAAATGGGTGAATTGTTCTATTTTTTCATTAAGCTTATTAACCCCTTCGCTTAAAAAGTTATCCGAAAATGTCTCCGCATTATTGGAAAAATAATTGTCACGGATCTCACCATCTTTTTCAAATTTAATTAATATTGCAAATTGAATTTTAACGCTCCCCATTTTATTTATTTCTAAAATTAATTTATTACTGATTTGCTAGTTAAAGTTATTGTAATTAGTTGCGCGTTAGATATATCAAAACGTAAAGTTTTGATAGCGCCCTTTAAATTTACTGGAATGTTCGGCTCATACTCTAATACAGAACCTCCGAATTGTATAATATTATTATTTTCATTATTTATATATGATATAATATTTACATTATTTATAATAGGTATAGTATTTTCATTAATAATTCATAGGTATATTATTTACATTATTTATATCTGGCGCCATTTAAATTTACTGAAATGTTCGGCTCATTCACTAATACAGAACCTCCGAATTGTATAATATTTTCATTATTTATAGTAGGTATAGTATTTTCATTAATTATAATAGGTATATTATTTATAATATTTTCATTATTTATAGTATTTTCATTATTTATATTATTTACATTATTTATAATATAATAAAAAATTTGATGCCATTAAATCTATGCCGGTAATATTTTTTCATTTCTTCATGGCAACTTTCATTATGTTGCAATGATGAGATGCAATATCTCGGATAAAAAGTGCCTAATAAAAATATTAAATTAAAAACCTATATAAAGTAACTAATAATTCTAACTATGATATAAAATATCTATTAATTCTAACAAATAAACCTATATAAAGTAACTAATAATATTTGCATGCTCACTGCAAACTATTTAATAAAATATCTAATAATTCTAATAAATAAAACCTTAAATACAATAATATTTGCATGCTCACTGCAAACTATTAAATATGATATAAAATAATTCTAATAAATAAAACCTTAAATACAATAATATTTGCATGCTCACTGCAAACTATTAAATATGATATAAAATAATTCTAATAAATAAAACCTTAAATACAATAATATTTGCATGCTCACTGCAAACTATTTAATAAAATATCTAATAATTCTAATAATAAAACTTAATACAATAATTTGCATGCTCACTGCAAACTATTAAATATGATATAAAATATCTATTAAAATAATTCCTATATAATTCATATATAATTCATTTACGTAAGATCTATAATAAAAAAATGCCTATATAATTCAAAAACTATTTGTTCAACTATATTTGTTTATAATTTATTATGTTAATATATGTTTCAGTAATAATACTTTTTTTAAAATATATTATAAATTAATGATATTTGAAGTATTATTAAAATAATACTTTAAATTTCATCAATTTAAAAATATATTTATCATAAAACTTTTGAAATAAATAGATCCTTATTATAAATTTATTATAAATTATTATAAATTATTGATATTTGATGTAATATTTTAATAATACTTCAAATATCATTAACTTAATTTCGATAAATAAAAAGTAAATAAAAAAAACTAACATTTATCTCCTGATTCCGACGAATCATCATCCTCTATAGAAGAGAGGTCCTCCATATCTTCCCCAGAAATGGGGGCATCTCCAAAAATGGTGGCATAATTGTTGTCATACCCAGAAATGGGGGCATCTCCAAAAACGGTGGCATAATTGTTTTCATCCCCCAGAAATGGGGGCATCTCCAAAAACGGTGGCAATATGATGAGCATCTGCATCCAAATCAACTAAAATGTTTTGTTTTTAAATATATAATAAAATTAAATTGTTGAGGTCTGTAAATTAAAATTAAAAATTTAAATAAAATTTAGGATAATAATTCAAATGGAAAGTAAGCGAAGAAAAAAGGCAAATAAAAGCGGGATCGTGCACAGAATTAATAGTAAAGGAAAGTGCGATGGAAACAGTATTAGAAAATGCAAAAAGCAATTACGAAAGGCGAGAATCCGGAAATCCGAGAAAAATCAATAAATGGAAAAATCATCGAAATCGAATGGGAAAACGGGACAGTTATAGATTAGCTAATGGTCAACAAGATGACGGTTAGGGATTTATCAGAAAAGGGTTAGAAAGGGTTGAAAAACAATCAAATGTATGAAAACAGAAAACGTTAATTAATTAATTAATTGGCTAATGGAAAACCCGAGCTAATGGGAAACCCGAGCCAATGGAGAACCCGAGAGATGAAGGAAACCCGAGCTGGGTAAACAAGAAGAAAGGCAAACAAAAGGAAGATTTGGGCCCATTAGCTTGACACAATGATTAATGGGAAAAGAGTAAGGAGAAGATAGCGCGCGTAGGAAGACCGGTAGGGCCATTAATTATCTGGATTCGTTTGACCATAATGGATGACAGCCGAAGCAAACACGTAGGAGAAAATGTCAAACGAAAGATTGGCTCGGCAATAACCATTTGTCATCCTGATTTCGAGGAGTATATAAGCAAAGGGAAAATCAGAGAAAATCGGCATTCTGCCTCAGCTAGGGTTCGAAGAATCAGACTGTAGGAAAAGTGGTAAACGAATTAGGGAAGTAGGGAAAAGAAGAAATAGAATTAAGAATACGGAAAAGCGAAAAGGGATCAAACCAAACAGAAACCGAGGAAAACGAGAGTCAACAGAACTAAAGGATCAAAAGGTGAATATTGTTTGTTTGCAAAGCATCAACGCCGAGCAGAGAATCGTATAAACTTTGATTGGTCATTGTAGCGTGATAATAAATTGTGAACCTGTTGTTTCAATATACGTTGGGTCGTTCATTGTTTTAATTTAAAGAACACCAGGAGCCAGAGAGAACCGACTTGAAATAATCCAAAACCCAACAAAATTAAAATTTACCATCTTCGATAATATCGTCTTCGCTATCGCTGATAACAATTGTATCTTCGATTAAAATAACTTCTAAAATAATTTATAAATAAAACATATATAAAATTAAAATTTACCATCATCTTCGATAATAATAACCTCATTTTCACGATCTAACTGATCTTGTATTTCTGTTAATGTATACCAATCTAGAAAAATATAATAATAAAATTAAAAATTAATAAAAAATCCTTACCAGTTTCATTCTCGAGAATACTTCTTAAAATATTATTGTTCATTTTTGAAAATAGCGCTTCAGAAATTTTTGAAATAATTGTGACAAATTCTACATTTGTCAATGTTTATAAAGAGAATAATATTTTCAGGATTTAGCCAATCACATTTAAGCAATACACACATATAGGTGAGAGATTTTTAGACATGTTTTCTTTGTAAAACACATGCAGTCTACACTGTGACTGCATGCGTTCTTTGTAAATCACATACATACTTTTGTTTGTATGTGTTTTCTTTGTAAATCACATACATATATTGAGTTTGCATGTGTTTTCTTTATTCAATTTTGTGTATGCATGCACTTATCATGTGATGATCACGCACTTATAATGCACTGTCTTTGTGATCACGCACTTATCATGCACTGTCTTTGTGATGATGCATTAGCTTATCTTTAATAATACACATAATAATAATATTTATAATAATAATAATAAAAATAATATTAATAAAAATAATATAAAAATAATATTGATAATAATAATTATAATAATAATAATAAAAATAATAATAATAATAATTATAATAATAATAATAAAAATAATAATATTAATAATAATAATAATATTAATAAAAATAATAATAAATAAAAATATTAATAGTTAAAACATAACAATAAACATTAATACATTTATTAATCATCAAATCTCTTGGATAATAACCAAGCTAAACAATGTTGACCACATGTTAAGGTCCATGGTTTTTGATACATAGTTTTATTATAGACAATAGGTTTACCCATTGTTTGCAGTTTCGAAACCACTAAAGCCGGATAATAGAAACCCATAGTATCAAATACAAATATCTTGCTAGGTTTCATATATATTGCTAACCAATGTTCTCCACCGAGATACGATGATTGAGTATTGACGATTATGGCTTGATTATTACGTAAATATGGAATTTTATCAAGAGGAAAAACCCCTAAAAATTCATGTCCTAGTATTTTTTTTCCAATTCGATAGACCTGAACAGAACTACATCAATAATATTAATAATACATTTAAAAACTTACTCCATGACAAATTATCATAAATTATCTATACATTTATACCAACATTTTCAAACCAATAATGTTTGAACTCTGTTCAAACCAACACTGTTCTGTTTGCAGTTATTTGAACCTCATTTTCAAATACTCCATATATTACAACATGTACCGGTTCAGTTGTAGCTTTAGCAAACTTTATATCTAATCGTAAATTTCCATTTTGAGGTAATTGACTCTGATTTAAATCGAAATCGGGTGCCAAAACAAATGTGAAGAATGGATATTTGCTTTTAAAATCTTCAAGAGTTATACCACAATTAAGGTTTTTATCCAAATAACCCATATTTCTAACTATACTCTGCATATATGTAGCACAATAATTATCATTATCGAAATCTTGAGTATATGTTTCTCTATAAACACTATTTTTCGATAAAGTTAGCTATGTTACTCCAAAATTTTTGAAAATTGAGCTCGATGTTAAGTAGGATCCATTATATTGAGATTCACTTTGAAATGTTACCAATATAAAGTTGGGCATTCTTCTATCTCCAAATATTTGTTCCTTATAGAAAGAAGCTGAACCTTTAGCAATAGCAAATTGAACAATTTCCTTTGTTTTCAATGGATATATTGCATGCTTAGAATTAAGCCCCTGTTGATGACCGGCTAATACAGAGGGCTCAACCCGAACTCTTCTCACCAATAATTTTGCATCAACTAATTGAAGAATTAGTGCGGTGGTGGCACTTGTTAGTGATAATGCCGAATCAGATCTTTTCAATCTAATGTGTACATTAACACCTGGGAGTAAATATTTCGGTTGATCCATAAAATCGAGTTGTAATGATGAGCACATGGTAAATAATTTCGAACCTTTAATCCACCTTTTCCTATCATCATCACTACCATAACCCATAGGAGTTAAACATGTATTTTTAGTATCACTATTGTAATTTATAATAGTTTCTATTAGAGCTTTGTGAATATATGTACTGTTACCACCCTCAATCTTGATATTATTAAATCCGAGAACTGCATCTTTAAAAAGCGTATGAAACAAGAAATTGTTGGGTATTACATCACTAGGTTCACCCAACGGTTTTCTATCTTTATCTACACCTTTGATCTGAACAGTTAACAATGTATCATTCAAATCTAAATATTCAGTTTGGGAACCATTAATATAAAATTCAATATCGGTTCTACTATCCATAATAGAATTCATCGGGAATACATCTTCAAAGGCCCCCATTTCAATTACTGCTTGGGGAGATGGTCTATCAAATAAACACAATTCAGATTTACCACAAATCATTTTTGAAATATAGTTCCATGTCCTTTCATTCGTTTGTTTATATGTTTATGAGGTCTTTTACGTTTTTGAGCTGGCGCTTCGGGTTTTTGAAACATACCTGCAACACTAGGTAGAACTTTCCCTAACTCGGATAATGCATTTGATTTCAGCGATGGTAATATTTTCTGCTCATTCATTATCACATCTTTAGCAGTTTTCATATCAAAACTACCAAGGCGTTTAAGAATAGGAAGTGCAAATCTACCAATTGTTCTCAACCATCCTGATCCATACTGTTTACCAATAAAATATTATAATTCACCACCACTTTGGCTACCACTATACATACTAATAATATCGTTATTGGCCATCTAATTTACGAAAATGTAAGGTCAAATGAGTTTTTGTATCTTTACTAAATTCAATAAATTTACCGCTATCATCACGAATATTTATTTCTATATTGTTTATACATGATGTTGATACCGGTAAGTACATGGGATTATCGATATTTATATTGACAACTTCATCCTGATCATGTTTATCAACCCACACAGATTTCAATAGAGTAACCAAAGAATCACCAACAATTATAGGATCGATGATGTTAGTATATATGAACATTTGCCTATGAAGTTTTATTATTTTTGGTTTGCGTACACCAAAAGCACTTGTCCTATATGTTTGCTTATCTAATCCCAATGTATTAGCCAAATTTTATCAAATGTAATTTCACAAATATTCACAAATTTTTCACAAATTGTTATCACTATCTTTAATAATATACATTACAGGACTCTGTTTAGTATTAATTTTAGTAATTTGAAATACCTCATCACTCCAATTACTATCGAAATTTTTGATGAAAGGTGAAGCAGATATTTTACTAATTCTAACGTGATCACCAACTTTATATTTTGGTTTTGTAATAGCAACTGTTTTAGACCGTACTGATTTAGCTAATGTTTTCGAGCTGATATCTACGGGTCTCAAACCATTCAGACCTCGATGTGATGAATTATTATAACTAACAAGTATTTTCGGTAATACATTTATCCATATTTTATTACCTTGATGCACGAAATATTTCTTCAATCTATCCCTCAATGTCCGGTTAAATCTTTCAACATGTGCGGCTTTGTATTGAGAATGTACAAAATAATGATTTATTTTGAGACGATCCAGGATTTGCTTAACTTTACTATTGTAAAACTCCTTGCCTATAATAATAATAATAATAATAAAAATAATATTAATAATGATAATAAAAATAATAATAATAATAATATTTTTAATAATATTAATAATAATAATAATAATACCTAAATCGGTTTGCAAATTGTCTGGATGCTCATTTTTAAACATTGAGTTAATTGCTTTAGATATTTCCTCTGCAGATTTTGTCTTTGTTGGTACACCGCGAGCAAAACGACTGAAAACATCAATACACGTTAAAATATATTTATAACCCTTGTTAATCGTCGAATACGGTATCATCTCCATCAAATCCATTTGCCATAAATCATTAATACCGAATGTTTTATAAGATCTTGTTGGAAATCTTTTCCACATTGGTTTGTTTAAACTGTACGCAAGCTGATCTGACAACCACTTTTGCGTTTCCTTTTTCGACTTTGGGACTCTTTTCTTTAACTTTGCCACTCCACCGAAACCTGCTTCGTCTTCTGGGTTCGTCCAAATCTTCTCCATTACAACAAGATGATTTAAATTTTAATTTAACATTAGGTAATGATTGCCCCATCGTTTATTGTGATAATAATGATAATGCTAATGGTAACATTGCTCCGATAAAACCGCCTTGTTGTTTATATATGATGTTTCTCATTTGCTGACGATTTTTATTATTTACTAGTGATAACATAGGCTTACGATGTTTATTCAATACTAGTTTTTTAGAATTACTGATTTTAATTTTACCTCTGACTACTTTTAATAGAATTTTGAGTAAATCATCGACAACAAAAGTTGGAAAAGATTGTAAAATAGACATTCGTTTCATACTCGAAGCCTTTAACAATGCATTAAAATATGGGAAACTCCTATGATTTTTTACAATTTTAACTGTTTTCTTACTCTTTTTAATAATGTTTTTCGAAATAAGATTCATTGCAGGGTAATTCTCGGTTATTAGCTTTTTAGATGGTGTATAACTGGTTTTTGGTGGAACACGCTTCTTTTTAATACTTTGTCTAAGTTTTCGGATATTTTTAAGCCTGGATTTCATAAACATTTTTACATGTTAAAGTTTTCAACTTTGTTTATATACCATGGCACCTTCTTTATTGAAAATATCGGTTTTTACCCGTAAATCATCATTGCATTGTTGGGTGAAATCAAGAAATATATATCCATGTGGTGATTTTGTAGCATCTTGAAATGCACTGATGAGAAAATTACGATTATTAGGGTATGCTTGTCGAGCAAGAAAATCAATAACTGTTGCATCTCTAGGATTCTTGAAAATAACTAAATATTGAACATTTAAATTCCTTGTTCGATGTGCGTCATCCTGATGAAATAGATTTTGAGTAATAAAGATCACAGTAACACCGACATGTCTACTGATTTTTGTGAATAAATTATTAAAATCCTTTTTTTATTAGCTTCCTGATACAAATCATCAATAATGATGACATCACCTTTCCTTAAACGACTTGACCAGTTTTTATCGAAACCCTTTACTATTTTCATGTTTTTCAATTTACAGAAATTATCTTGAGTTAATCCATGTTCTTCATCTGCACCCTTATGCCAATAAATCTTGTTGAATTTTGTTTGGAATAAATTTACACACAAACATAGTTTTACCACTACCACTTGGGCCAACGATTTGATATACTGCATCATTTCTTAATTCCATTATTAATTTGTATAATTATAGGTTTTTGTTTATATTATATGATTTAATGAACTCTTCCTAAAAACTCATATATATAGCTTAATATTTCTTTATTGTTTAATTATGTTATCAAATATAAATTATAAAGGAACTTTCGATGTATCAAAAATGACTTTTCCAACTGGTAAACCCCAGCAAATTGTAGATAGGAGCAGAAAATACCCTATAATATTTTTCAAATCAGGCAAATGCAGAATCATGGGATATAAGAAACCTTTAGATGTCAATAAATTACAATATAGAGTAAAGGATCTTAAAATACAGTCAATTACAGTTACCATGGATATAGGACAATCTATCAATCTATACAACATGTCAACAAAATGTCTTTGTATGTTCGAACCAGAATTATTTCCTGCACTGAGGCTTTTAAAATACAACCCAATGTGTGTTAACGTGTTTGCTAGTGGCAAAATAGTCATATTAGGGGTGCTAGAGTACAAAAATATTGTTTGTGACATACAAAATGAAATCACCGGATTGGTCGATATCTGATTGGTTAATGATTGATTAAAACAAATTGCTTATTCATTTTATTTCATTTTTAAAATGGAAAATATTATGTATGCTATGCCAAAGAAAAATATCGCTGAATACGGGAAATTTATCATTTTTATTTCATTTTTTTTTATATTTTATTTAGACAAATATGCCCCAATGATAATCGATCGTATTATTTATTACTATCCTCAAATAAAGGAGATTTTGAAGAATCAAGAACCGTCAATGCATCAACAGCTAATATATAATGAAACAAGAATCGATATTTCCAATCTGATTAGGCAAGTCCTTTGGGACAATGAAATAAACCGAATGGTCAAGGAGATGGAAACTGAATACCCCTGCATTCTGGGGTGTAGCTGCTGTGATTTCCGATATCAGCGCTATGTCGAATGGAATCTTACAAATTCAATACGAAATTTTCAAAAAATGAAACTTTTACGACAATAAATGTATTTTATTTTGATTGTTTTGGTAGTTTTATTGTTAGTAATAAATGTTTTTGTATTTTATTTTTGTTGTTTTGTTAGTTTTATTTTGGTAATAATAATAAATGTTTTTGATAGTAATAGTTTTATTTTGATGGTGGTAACAATAATAAAAATAGTAATTTTATTAGTATCATAATAATAGTAATAATAATAATAATAATAATAATAATTAAAGTTTTTATAAGTATTTATAAGTAATAAGTATATTAATAATAATAATAATAATAATGTTAATAATAATATTAATAATAATAATAATAATAACAATAATAATAATAATGATAATAAAACACGTGATATTAATAATACATTTTATATAGATGATATGTGTATAATAATAATAAAACTCAACGGGTTAATTTACATACAGTCACGCACTTAACATGCAATTATCATGCACTTATCATGCATGATTCTGATTGGTTAATCAGTATCTGTCAAGGGTATAAAATCGCGTCACCACCTTATAAAGATCATAAATCAAACATGACCAAGAAAATAAGCGTCCAACCAGTTCAGATGTTCCACAATTATAAAATGTATTTTTTAAAGGAGCCTATCAATATGCAATTGGCAAATCCAGTAAAACTCAATAAAATGCAATTTCAATCTCTTGCTGGGACTCTCTCAATGCTAGATATCAAGGATATTGATAATACATTCAAAAAGATCAATTCAAATTTAAAATGCAATGAAAATGCTTTCTTCACGAGTCAATATACCAGATATTATGATGCATTTACAGAAATAGGTTTCAAAGAACAGGAAAACTGGTATTTAACAATAACAATCCAAGGATATAAAGCAGATCAAAACGATGTGCTTTCTCCAATCTGGAAAATTGTTACTGCTAGACTTTCACAGTTATTTTAGTGTTTAGTGTTTAATAAATGTATTAATGTTTCTTTGTTATTCTATAAACAAAATTATAATTAGTTTTAAAATAGTGTTAAAATGATGTCTGAAAAAGGTAAAATTTAAATATAAAATAATTAATTAATTTTCGTTTAGAATATTTAATAAACTTTTTGTTTGATAAACTTGAAGAAATAACCGGTGTAAAAATTAAAGATATGTTGACTCTAGTTGAGTAAAGAATCGGATTGCGATTCTGAATGTCAGAGTGATTCTGGATGTCAGAGTGATGAAATTGTTAATGATGGAGATACTGAAATTATTAATGATTCTGAAGAAATTATTGATGTTGAAGAAGCTACCGAAATTATTAAAGATGAGCCTACCGAATTTAAGAATTGTATTGATCATGTTATAGAAAATATTATGATAGAATCTTGTGGTGATGAACAATGTACATGTAATAATGAATAAATCTTTAAAAATGTAGTTTTTTATTAATAATAATAACAAAGAAATATTTATTAAAATCTACGATAAACCTTGTTACATAAATACAAAACAGATGCTCCAGTGAATAGTTTTAATATAAATTTGCAATTCTCGATATAAATATCAGAGCGTTTGGCTTCTGCGGCAACTTGAATAATAGCTGTCCATCCACCGTTTGATTCTACCCACGGATCAATTTTTGTTTCTATCACCTAAATAATAATAAATTAATAACAATATAAAGTAATATACCTCTATAGACCATTGGAAATAATTTTCATAGTCGGATCCAGATTTTAATATCATGTGTTTCATGTACATTAATCCTACTATTATTCGCATCCATTTATTATTTTCATCGAACATGTAACTAAATATTGATTGGAATGCCTTCTTTCTCTCCAATGGTGGCAAATTGAGAATTTTTTCATAATCGAATGGGATGTCTGCAACGATTTTCTCGGTACGGTTTACCATAAATTTCATGTTTTTAATGATTTCATCTTCTTCTCTATTATTAGAGACCAGCTCATTCAACAAAGTTAAAAAAATTTAGTTTCTGGCATTTTATAAAAATATATGAAAGTGTAAGCGTATTTATACTATATTCGACCAATCAGAATCATGTAATACTAAGAAAATATGTAAAAATATATAATGGAAATGGCAATGATGATTTGTTGGCACTGTTAACTTCTTTCAAGCTGTTGCCGCCACTGTTAACTGGGTGTTGTTGTAATTTCATTATACGATTGAACTGATCAGTTGTTTTATTAGAATAAAATTTTATACTATATTGAACTTGATTCATCATTTTTTCATTAAGTTTATGATTTTCTTTCAATTCTAATATTGATTTTCTTAATTCATTTTTGATAATACCAATGGTCTTATTTAAATATATAATATCATCATATAATTCGTTTTTAGCTCTTTTTAAAGTCTCATATGTATGTTCAAATCGGAATTCTAAATTACTCATTCTTTCAGATAATCTTTTGACTGGAGTTTTCAAATATCTAGGCCTATCTATCATATACAAAATATCCATCAATACTGCTGTATCAGGACATACACATCTTGTTGAATTTTTACCTTGAACGGTTACAACAATTGAGTTGACCATATTAAAAACTAATAATATTATTAAAATTTCTTTAATCATTTTCAAATCTATATAAATTAATATTTATTGTTTATAGCTAAAGATTTGTATGTGTGTGTCTAAATTAGTATAAAAGTAATTGTAATTTCAATTTTTATCTTTAAAATGATTGTACCGAGCACCGTTCAAGCTATGAATGAAATTAAACATTATGGTAATTTATTATTACTATTATTATTATTACTTGTTTTTAGATGATTATTTTAAAGTTATTAAAGAACGTCTGGAATTCTATTATCCAGAAATACATGGAATCATGGATAAGCCACCATCAATAATTCCAGACTTGATATTCAATCATACATCAATATGGATATTTACTGTAATCGATGAGTTCCTATGGGATATCGAACAAAACAATTTGTCCAAAGATATGGAACCCGAATACCCTTGTGGTGATGGATGTCATTGCTGCGCTGCCAGATATCGGAAGTATGTGGAATGGGCTTTGAATAAAGCTCTTCGACAATACTACTATAGTAGAATTATCTCTTTATAATAAATTTGTTGTATATGTCTTGGTTTTCATTATATAGTAATAATAATAAAAATAATAATATTAATAATAATAATAAAAATAAAAATAATAATAATAATAATAAAAAATAATAATAATAATATTAATAATAATATTAATAATAATATTAATAATATTAATAATAATAATAAGTAATAATAATAATAAAATAATTGACTTGATTAAAACAAACAATTTAATTTAATAATAATAAAATAAATTTACAAAATATATACTACTTATAAAAATAAGTAGTAAATTAAAATTTAAAAATGTTTAAAAATAATATGACCTTGAGAAATTTTGAATGACCTTGAAAAAATATGATGAGTCCTCCAATGACCTTGAATGAGTCATGGTCTTTGTTTAAATGACCTTGAAAAATATGATGAGTCATCCAATGACCTTGAATGAGTCATGGTCTTTGTTTCAATGACCTTGAATGAGTCATTGTCTTTGTCTTAAAAATTTTTTTGTACTTTTGGACTTAGAAAAATTTTCTCTCAGCAGAGGGGGGGTACTGTGCTGGATGTGACATGTGCTGGATGTGACACATCCCACTACTCTTCATACCCAAAAACCTTCTATGAAAAGGACATTTTGAAAATTGTGTGGCGAGGGCAAAATGAATGTAAGTTGGTGGACCTTACATTGTTGCTTGTTTCTTGCAGAATTTGAAGCAATATATCTAGTATTTCCCGCACTTTCGCCGAAGCTGTACCCGAAAGATTCAAATTTAATTTCAGCATACACGGCTTTTAGGGTTTTATTTGAAAAGTTGAGCTAAACGAATTTAACGTTAAACAATGAACTTTTAATTGGATTAAAGGAATTGATCTATGAAAGACGAACAGAACTATCTAGAATTATAAATTATTTGCAGAATGCATTCGAAGAAAAATTTTCAACTACAGTTCACACAAATGTATAATGTAATTTCTAAAATATACTAAAATCGCTCTTATAAATCTTAACTAGGCAAAGCAACACGAATGTAATTTTGTAAACAAAAGTATATCCAGGAAATTATTGATAACTTAGTCATTTATCAAGAGGAAGTTTTAGAAATAGATAATATACAGAATAAATTCGGCACCATTATAACAATGAAACAAAAATTAGACGAAAGTATTTTAAAACAAGTAAATTATACTGTAGCTTGAATAAAACACAGTTCAAGATAAGGTCTAACATATAAAATGAGAAATGGCAAAGTACTAGGGGAATATATATCAAGCAAAGTTATGATATCATAAGGAGATTATCCTTCTTAAAATACGTCAAACAACTATAGAATCTGAGCGACCATTTACTGCTGCATAGCAAATATGCACGAAAATACGTTCAAACTTAAATTATAAAAGCCTAAATTCATTATGATTTTTAAAACGATAATTAAAATTTTCTTGTTAATAATGAACTGTGTAATTTTCGTCATGTCTTTTTTTAGTTATATGCATTAAATAATGAATTGATTTTATTAATATTTTAGTTTTTAGTAAAACCAAATTCGGATTTTTCTTAATATATGTTTATTTGTTCTTTGATCCCGGTATTTCGATATTCATTTTTTCAATACCAAAATAGCGGTGTTAACTTTTCGTTCAGGTATTACACTTCCAAGTCCTTACGTCATAAATATATGTCAGGTATAAATTATTTATACAAAGACACAAAATGTGTGTGTATTAGAATTAAATTAATTCAAATATTAAAAAATACACATAATATAATAATTTCTGAAGTTTAGCAGAATGTAATGACTTTCTCGTTAAACAATCCTTACCTGATTTTTCATATATAAACGTACGACAAACTCTCAAACATTGAAACAATTTAATATTTCGTGATTTTCTTTCATCAAAAAATAATCTAATATTTTCAGAAGTTTTCCGGACGTGTTAGAATCAAGTAAATGCAGTTAGGATAAAACAGCTTGACCTTACACATCTGTTATTGTTTTCTCATCAAATTTCATTTGTTTGCAATGTGTTAATAAGCAAGGATCCCGGATTAGAATTAAGCAATTCCTGAAGTGCTTTTTTGTAAATACTATCTCAAGTAGTAAAATTTTTACAGAACCAAAAAAAGAATAAACGTCATAGTTACAAACAGGATATATTTGTGGAATTCTTTCATATTATAGAAGGATAACAACACAACAGTTGATTAGACCTGAACTCCTGGTGACTACCAGAATTCCACTGCTCTTGTATCAAATGCTATTAATTTATGTTCTTGGCGCACAAGGCCACTATATGTTCAAAGATAGATATTATGTGAGTGTTGTGCTAGTCGAAGAATTAACATTAACACGGAAACTAATTTTTAAAATGATTTCTGTCGGGTTTTAAATTGACATTAAAATAAATACTGAACTTCATTTCATAAATCGTTTTAACCAATTATATTTCACTAAATTTTATTATCCAATCAAATTTAACATTCAAGTTTAATATATTAAAAAATTTTCAATCAAAATTTTGAAAAAATTGTGGATCATACATCTGTTTGTCGGGTCTGCGATCATTTATCTAAATCTATGAAGTCGTCCTCAGTCATTCACGGTCCAGGCAATGGGAAATGTACCAAACTCTCACTAACTTCGTTTAACGTCATCAAAACTGAAAGAAAATATTTCACTTTATCAATTTCTATTTTTATTACTTTCCACAACTTTATGATTAGATCGGTGTATGATTTTGCATCGGTATCAAATATGATCGTCATTATGCTATTGTTCGGAATACCTTCTGCTTCAACTCAGCGTACTCACAGATTATTCTGGGATGACAAAAACCCTGTGTGAGTTTTTAATTTTAAATCTTACATTAATATTAATTTATAACTTTAAAAATGTTCGGTAGTAAATGTAATTAGCACCTTCTACAATATTATGGGGCATTTATAATAAATTTATTTATTAATCCTAACATTTTTAATCATTTTCATGTTTAAATAGTCTAAATAGACTTTTGGGGGATAAAAAGAAAGAAAATTTTTAACTCTATTGCTCGAAACCCTCATTAAATAATGAAATTAATTATAAATTAGGAAAAATATTGTATACAGTAAACATAAATAAATGATATTTCAAATATAAAATAAATATTTATTCCAATTAATTGTTTAAAATTTACACCGTAAATTGATTTCTAAAAGGTAATATGGATTTTTCTCTGTTAATGCGACCTTGAAATTTAATAATGTTTTAGTTTAATTTAAGCTATAGTAAAATTTTGTATTAGATATTTAATAATGATTGAAATACACAAAGGAAGCACCGAAATATTGTATTTTATGATAAAACACAATATTTCGGCGCTTCCAATCATTATAAAACTTTTATCTATAGTCCTACAATTATAGCTATGAGAATTATTGAATAATTTGAATAGTTTTATTATTATAAAATTGGTTATTAAAACAAATTTAGTTTTAAAATTTGAAATTAATTAACGAAATTGATTAATTTTGTAATTAAATTCAATATAACAGTACAAAGAGCAACCGTATAGCGAGGTATTAGTGTATTTATTTAAAACACAATTTAATTACAAAAACTATTCAGCTCGAGACAAATTTATGCGCAACCATCTATTTCTAAATACACATATTAATATTCATTGATGATCAAAACGCTCTACAGCATGGTTCTCAATGTGTTTCGTACGAAAGATTAGTGTGTCGCGAATTTTTTTTTAATTTTATTGATTGTTGATGTTGGATGTAAAGTTATTTGTTGATATACAATATTAAGACCATGTTTTGAAAGCTTGTGCTCAAAAAATTGTTTTTAAAAAATAGTTCACTAAATTTTACATCTATCTTTTTCAATGTCGAAGATGTTAAAGAATGTTTAAGTGTGTCGCAAGAAAATTTGTATTGAATAAGTGTGTCGCAAGAAATGAAGGCTCGGAGCTCCTGGTCTACAGAATCCGAGTTAAACTTATCTTCATTGAATTAGGATTGCGTAATTGATAAATGTTTTATGAAGTAATAGTATTTAATTTCAATATTTCAAGTATATTACATTTAAATGAAATAATAAAATAATTGATAAAAAATGATAAAATTATTTTTATTTTATTGTATAACATAAAGGAAAAACAGTTCCTTATCTTCACCGTCCTATAACTTTTACATAGTGAACTTCCGTTCATTTTCACACTGTTAGAAAATAACCATTTTTCGGAATATTCTGAAAAACTGAACCATGTAATCTATCGAATGTAAAATTCGAGAATTTGTTTAAATTAGAACAGTACAAAACATGTTATTATGGATCTATCAATTGCAATATTTTTTACGGAAAAACGTATCAAAATAACAACAAACTTGAGTTTAGATGTTTAAACTTATTTGTCAGTAAAAAAATTTATTTTTAAAATATGTTTTTTATGTAAAAATATAAGTTCTTTGAAAAAATTTAAAGAACCTTCAACAAATTTGATTTGAGAAAAGGTAATAATAATAATAAAATAATAATAATAACGGTTACAGTACAAATTAACACTTTGGCTACAAATACAAAAAATGAAATTTAATTCTTTCATAATTATTAAATTTTCTTGATAAGTGCTTCTTATTTGTATTTTCAAATTAGAAAATTATAACATTACATTTTTAAAACTTTTTATTTATTAACAGCACGGGTTTCCGCCGCATATTTTTAATGAAAGTTCACTTACGTATTCATTTTATTTTACTATATTTTTACTTAATTTTCAAATACATAAAATTATGTTATCATTACTGTTTATTTTCAAATCGCATTATTATAATTCATACAACAATACTACGCCAGAGTAAGTAACGTATTGTTGAATTAAAACTTCTTAAACATTTGATGCGCATATGCAATATCCGTGTCAAAAGTGTTAAAATAAACATGTTTATTGTATTTATTTAAACATTCATCTTTAACAAATTATTAAATAAAAATTTATTAGCTTATAAACATTTGTATGTTTGTGTTATCTGTTTTGTAATTTAGTGTTTATTTTTTTAAAATAGTATAATAAACAAAAAACCTTTCTATTTTAATTAAACAATATATTGATATGAAGTAGTGGTTATCATTGAATTTTTATGCAATTAGTCGTAAATTAAAGATTAAAATATATAGTCCTAATGGACGCATTATTTATAATTTTTATATGAAATGATAGATTTTTATTAATTTGATTTACCAATTTGGTTATTTCAAGGTGAAAGTAGTGTCTTTGAATGAACAATTAAGCTAAATACAAGCTTCAAGGAAACTAATAGCTGATATTTCACTGCATATTAATTTCACTATTGTAAAAATATAATTACTATAATTTTTCTTTAGTATTTTGTAAAATTAATTCAAATAAAATAGATAATATATTATTTAATAGAGTGGTATATGAATTGCTGATTTTTATTTCACGCATAAAAATGCAATGACTTATTGCTCAACCCGATATATATGACATATCAGTTTATTTTGTATAGTGTATACGAATACACCAAGCGAAGTTGAGATAAATCACCTATAATATAAAACAAAAATCAATAAATTTATAGCATATAAACACACCAATTCACCTTGAGGTTGCTTGTAAAATAGTCAATGAGACAAACCCTACACTATAGAAACACAAAAAGTGATAGAGAAATAAAATAATGCACATTAACACAACCCATAATAAAACATGAATGAAAACTTTTAACATGTAGCCATCCGAAGTTGAAAAAAACCCCTATAATAAATAATTTTATAGACATTTTTGAGATAATTTTAGAAAGAAAAACGGCGGAAAAAATTTTTAATTTAAATTTTGAGGTTATTGCTAGGAAATTTCGAGTAAATGAGGATGTATCTTCATAAGATTTACCCTTAAAACTAAAATTAATTTAATATTTTAGATATTTCTGTCGAAAAAAAGCAAAACCTGAAATCCGAAAAAAAGCGTAAATTTTTAAATTATATTGGTAAGTTTTAAAAAATAATCATAAATCCAATTATTATTTTGTGTACATAATCGAAGATTTTTTTCAAAATATGTATAAAAATATAGTAATTTAAAGCAATTAATAATTTTTATAACTTCGAAAATAATTAAACTCACTTTTTTGAATAATATCCGAAAAAAAATACATATTTTTGGAGATTAGTTATTGTTACTTGGTTTCCTAAATATTATTTATAAAAATATATATGAAATAGTTGATCAAAGTTATATTTAAGAGCTTGAATTATGATCATATTTCCTTATGAAATCATAATTCAACTCTTAAAAATTTTTAACTATATAATTATATAAAAAATAACTTACTTAGCAGCCATTTAAAAAATGCATTTATTTTTTCACAAAATAAATTCCGACAAGTTGATTTATGTATCAACTTGAATTATATCGGAATTTATCTCAAGGGGGCTTTGTGTATTATTTAAACTTGTGTAAAAATCAACGAGTCAAAGAAAGAGGCACTATATAGAAGAAGAGAAGACGTTTTTCATAAGTATTTTAAAGCATACAAATGTTGTGAATATGAACTCTCTAATTTCTGCGTGAAATAATATATATATATCTATAGATATATAATATTATTTTTATATAATATTATTTGTAAATGATCTTGGTATCACTAGAAAAAGAATTTATTATAAAAGCTTTATTATAAATATACTTGCAAGAATTTGTAGGAAGAAAATACAAAGTTGCCGCGCAAATGCCCCAAGTCGCACTTAAAATTAATAATGACTGTTAAAAATGTCATTAGAGAGGATAAGTTAAAAGTTTTCTCAATCACCTAATAATATTATTTAACTAGAAACTTTGAGAAAATAAAACTACTTTTTGATAAAAATATTTTTAAGAGTTTGTTAAAAACAATCTAATCAATAGATAATTGTGAATAGCACAACGTTTGAAGCATTATTATCAATACGATACCGTTTTTCTCTAACTGTTTGTGGGGCACCTTGACTGGCCATAAATTATATACATTGGCTTGACAGTTGATGGCTGCAAGTATCCAGTAGTGCGCTGATTGTGTTTGTTATAACGGTGCTTCGTAGACAACAATCTATTCATCTTTTCATTCTATTATTATTGACATTTATTGCTTGAAAGATCAACGTTAATAATTCTAACTGAATTTGATTGATGTGTAGTTCAAATAAATTGATTTTGGCAAATTGGTTTTATTAAAATTCTATGGGTGTTTTTCAGTAATACGTATAGAACTTTATGAAATTTTCATTAATTTCAGAATTACTTTTACCAACTTCATTCACAAAATTATCTTGAAACTTCTTTAGAAATGTTGGGGTTATAATAAAACATGAATAAAAATATAAAATATTTAAAAATTATCAAAATCAATTAAAATTTTGAAAAAAATAAATTGTATTATAAATCTATATGTTTGAAAAATCCTGCTATAGGTTAGCGTTCCAATGAAAATTTAGATTATTTGATAAATAAAACTTTTGGATTGTGAAAATATTATCCTTTTATTTTTAAATTCTAGGTAATTTAGAATAGATCTTAGTAAATAAATGATTATATTAATATAATAATATTTTAAGATCCGAGATAGTGAAATTCGAACGTTTCGGTAAAATTTTATTAATTAATGATTGTTTAACCTTGACATTTCGACAAAAACGTCCAATTTAAATAAACAACATTTGTTATTTTAATAGTAAGGATTAGTAAGACGTTATATCGAATTACAATGATTCTACAAAGCTTAAATGTTGACTTCGTTTTGTTTGAATGATGAAATTTGATTTGAATGAGAAAAATTATTTGAAAATTCGATACCAAAATTGGAAAACTTTCCTCATTACTACGTGAAATATAAATAATAGCTTTATATTATATTTATAACTCAAAAATTATTCTGATGCATCATAAATAATATAATGGTTTATCATAGAATTTTTTTCGACAGATATTGTAAATTTTTTATTCAATAACATTTATTTTATCTGATATTCCGCTAGAATTAGTTTTTGTTATAAATATAAACTTAATTTCAATTTACAATTCAATAAGCTGTCTATTTTATGTAGATACGTTCTATCGATTCATTGTAATGTAATATTATTAATATTATTATTATTATTATTATTAATATTATTATTATTATTATTATTATTATTATTATTATTATTATTATTATTATTATTATTATTATTATTATTATTATTATTGTTGTTGTTGTTGTTGTTGTTGTTGTTGTTGTTGTTGTTGTTGTTGTTGTTGTTGTTGTTGTTGTTGTTGTTTTTATTATTTTTATAAAAAGTTATTGAATATCTTATAGGTTTAATCCAGGAAATAACAGGATGTTTGTGGAAGAAGGAGACGATATCACAATAGTTTGTCCATCAAATTCACCAGAACACAACAATATTTATTGGGTAATTTTCAAATAAATTTTACTTTTATAATAATACAAGGAAAACATATAAAATTATTATTAATCATGTTTTTAAATAATCACTTTAAAATGTGTTGAATTTTATATTTATTTTAAATTTATTTTAACGTCATGTACAAAGATTGATTCTACCGTCTGACAATTATATTATAATTTTCTGATTTTATAATGAAAAACTCCTTTGAATTCTCTGAAATATTTAATGACGCTTTAAATATAATTTTTCAATTTAATTTATGTCTAATTTCTTTGTGATCAAAAAAAGTGTTTTTACTTCTATTTTAGATGTTTCTATTTTTCATTTATACACCATATCGTTAACCTCACCAGATTAAAATTTTTACATAAATCGGTTCAAATTTTAGCTGATTATTATTATTTTCATTATTGTTTTGTTACACGTAAGGTAAATTTTTACTGGTGTTGAAAGTTTGTGTTAATCTTACACACTTTGAAAATTAAAATAAATCAACCCAGAAGAAAAGTACCAATATGTCTCTTCTGAGCCATTCTTTGATACCCTCACTATATTTCTTACTAAATGTCATTAATCAATAAATGTGTTAATTTTTATACAAATGACTAAATAAAGTTGAGTTTTTAATTTAGTGTATTGGAAAGATCTTTTGTAGTATTTCGACATAGCACGTTTCATCATTACTTGAAATTCCAATTTTCAATTCATCAGTTTGTACTCTTGATCAATTCTCTGATGTCCGTGCAACATACATTTTCGGAAGTAGACATATTTCGTTAAAATTCGGTCAGATTATTTTCCCAACCCTTCAAAATTCTGAGTTGAACCATTTCGCTAGGACCACCGCTAGAAAGGTCCAAAACCATTAATTGATTTAAATTTAACATCATTCAGTACGCACGGGACATTGTTATGATTCAAAAACAATTTCTGCAACTCGATAAGGTTACACTTAATGAAATTATTTTTTACAATTTGGTTAATACGATGATCTAGACTACTAAGATAACTTCGTAAAAGTTCCAGGCAAAGAATTTATTTTATTGTAAGATAAATCCAAATAACGTAAATTAGTCAACAATAATATTTCTTTTGGAATTTCACTTACACAATTTTTGATGATTGGTAGCCGTTCCAAATTAAATAAATAAAATATTTTAGGCAACATATTTTTTCACTATTTTGAGAGATTTATGTAAATATTAATTCATGGTTAGATCCGAGTAATTACATTTTATTTAATTTTCTATCTATAGACATAATTAATAATAAATAAAATCAAAATTCAAATATTTTCTTTTCAATTTTTAAAACAATAAAATATAATCATATTTTTTTTACAAATAAAACTATGTTATTGCATGACTTTTTCATCACAAATTAAATTTAATTTAATAAATTTATTTATTAAATTAATATAATTTTCTTTATTAAAAGATTGACATTTTTTATTAACAGTGATGAATATTAAAATTATACATAAGCCGTTAATTTTGAAAGTGGCACAAGTCACTTTTATCGAAAAACGAATTAGAGCTAAATAGCTCTAAATTACAAAATTTTTTCATCTTTTTCATATAATATACAGAATTATGAAAGAAATAGAGAGAGAGAGAGAGTACTAAATATACAAATTTTGTCGGAATTTATTAAAAATTTCTTTTAACTTTTGAATGTTTCAATTAATATAAAATTATTTAGCATAATTATTTATTTCAAATTATTTTTATTTGTGACCTCATTAAAAAACTTTAACATTTCAGAGTAAGAAAAATGAAGTATTTGACTTATGTGAACCTACATTCGATAGCAATTCCATTATGATGATCCATTGTGAACCATATAGCATCAAGGAGTTCAATTTTCAAGTGACAAAATTTTCTTGGGTCAGTCTCAATCCTTCATTTCTTCGGAATAAACCCATTTATTTATTATGTAAGTCATTGAAAATTTATAATATATATATGGACATTTTTCTGAATTTGATAAAAAAAATCGACTCACGTGTATAAATGTATATACATGATTATATGATAAATAAAAGTGGTGTCTGTGAGAAAATAAAGCTCCTGGTCAAGCCGGATATGAGTTCATATATGCAATTAATTTAGTAATCTAAAATATTACCGTATTTTCCCACATATACTGTATAGACAGATATAAACCCCAATTTTAACCAAACCAATCAAAAGAAATTTAAAATTTAAAATCTTATATTTTATACATTCTAGAATTTATTTAAATGTAGAAACAATCATTCAACACTTTTAAGTTGGCTCAGAGCATTCTTCAATTGAAGAATTTACAAACTTGTTCACTTTTACTCTTCTATTTCTATTTTTAAGTTTTTAAATTTTAAAAAGTTCTAATTTACAAATTTTCACTATATACATCAATATATATATTAGGGAAAATACAGTAATGTTTCTATTAAAATCAATCTTCAAGACCCATTTAGAGTTCAGGTTGTCAATCTCAATCATGTTATTTAAAATATCTCAAAGAACATCTTTGGTTATTTCTCTGCAAGTGATACTCAGTCTAAACATCATTCTTTATGCTGAAAAATATGGAGGTACAAATGTGTCGTATTCAGTCACAATTTTTGACATCAAGTTGATGCCAATTTTATCCACGATCACAAACTTAAGTCATTAAAACGAATCTACTAGACAATTTTCTAAGTTGTATTTGTCTTTGCAGAAATCGATTGGTTTTAGTCTTAAATCTAGTTTTACTGTTAACTCTTTAAGTAACTTTCCTTCAATCTTCCATTTTTTCTATCATATTCCACAAATTCTCCAGTTCTCTGACTGTAAAAAAAATTGTATTCTCGAGTATAAAACTCGGATATTCAGGTATATATAAATGCATTTGAAGTTCTTTGCAACTGCAACTTTTTTCTTTCCAGTTCTCAAACGAATCAAATTGTAAACATCAACTCTATCATGCATTTTTCATAAAACTAGCAGATTGGCTTAAACGAGCACTACCGCTTTTAAACAAAATTTAAACAAAATTAATTTTTTTAACTTCATTATTCATAAACTAGTCTAAGGACTTTTTACGCGTGTTACGTATTAAAAAATACATTTATTAGTTTAATTAATTAAAATAAAATAATGATCTCTCTAAAATCAGATTAATGTCAAAATATAAATCCAACGTCTGAAATTGAGGCTTATTCGTGAAAGCAATAAAACTAAATCCCAAACTCCCTATAGAATAAATCAATCATCCGAAATGCTGAGAATTTCCTTGAAATCAAATCGGAAAAAATGTCTCGATATATATATCTGGGAACAGTGTTTTTATTAATGCATAATTTTGACAGATTTTGTTTAAATAAATCAACATTTTTCTTAGATAAATTATGACTTTTCAATGAATTTCACTTCCATTGATTTTATTATTTGTAATGTAAAAGTTTTTTAAAAATTTTATTTATAGCCGTATCAAAGACCAAACTGTGTACCACGCCTTGTTGCTTTCGTATTGAAACCAGTTCACGCCCAGCCTAATAATCATGAGGTTTTTGGGTCTTCTAGATTGAATAATGGATGTTAAATAAAATAAAAATATATTTTAATTAGATTAATATTATTGAAATTAAGAATAATCTCTTGAATTATTATAACTGTCTTCAAATTTCTAGGTTTTATATTAGCAAAATCTTTATTTTATTGTTCACGTTCGATCCTTTTCTTTTTTTGATGATATTATATTAACTTTCATTTTAACAAAAGATCAGAAATTTGTGTTTTGAATAATAAAATAGTTATTTAAAAAAATTATTTTAAAAATCATACATATTTAAAGCATAACAACAATGAGTAAGATGCAATAGAGAATTAGCCTTATGAGAAAGAAAATTAATGAACACAAAATTTTAGAATTGAAAGTATTTTAAAAATAAAAAGTAATTTCATATATTTATATAGAAGGAATTTAAAAAAATATGCTTAAAATTTAAAATTTAAACTACAGTTTCAAATCATAATTGTGAGTATTAAAATTATATTTCAAATTATTTGATTGAAAAGAATTCTTTGGAAACTCTTGGCTTATGGCTAAGGAATTAAACGCACAGCCATTAGCAAACATTATTTTCAGATTTGATTAAAGAGAAATCATAAAATTAAATGTGTAAACAAAAAATAAGAATTCATTTTGATATTTTATTCATTTAAAACTATTTCAATAAAGACGTAATGTGGTCTTCATAATCTGAATTTTTGATAAACTTTTGAAACAATTTTTGGTTAGGTTATTAAAATTCGACTTTAAAATATTTATTACATTTTACAAGTAAAACTGACTGAAGAACTATTACTGTCCTTTTATTTTTGATAGAGAACAATTAGATTTTAAAAAAGTATTTATTTTGTGATAAAAACTTGTTAATTTTCTAAATAAATAAAACTACAATGGGTTAACAGTAATTAAAATATAAAATATTTAAGAAACAATTGGAAAAAGCATAACTGAAAATTAAAAATAAATTTAAAACGTTGATTTTAAGTCGAAAAAGGAAGTTGCTTTAAATTTTCACTCCAAAAAATAGCATATATATATAACATTTATGCGGCCCGTAGGATTATGATGCATTTTCAGAGTGATCCACAAGATCATTTGGTTTAGCCCAAGCATATGTTATTTAATTAAATCAGTTTGTTTGTTCTCTGAAATTCTAAAGTCTGAATTTATTTAATATTTATCATTTAATATTACAGTAAACTTCAACGAAAACGATTTTAAGTTTATTAACTAAGAAACTCGACTCACATATTTAAACCTATATATAATCCTCAGAAATTGTAATTAAAATGAAAAATATTAAAAAATTTATCATAAGCTTAATCTGCCAAGCACTTAAGTTGGAAAAATATCTTAAACTATTTTATTACTGAGTGGTAGAGAAGAATGTTCCAGAGGTTCCACGGAACAGGAAGAGATACGACTTTGAATTGCTACGGCTTTGCTATAATATAACTAATTTTCAAAATATATATAATCAGTTGTGGTTTTGCATCATCAAAAAATGAATTTTAGTATTTTTATTCAATGATGGCCAATAATTATACACATTTGCAAAGTTTATTCTATTATTGAGCCATTTTCAATGGTATTCAGTAACTTTCTGCGCCATTAAACAATAATTATCATAAAGTAAATAAACGTGACATGAGCATATTGTAAATTTGTGAAACAATGCTTAAGAGTTTTCAGAACGGAAATCACTGAACCGTTTTATAAGAAATTTACTTTTAAAAATTTAACATTCAAAATTTACACAGTAACCAGTTTTCAGTAATATTAATATTATTCATAATTATAATATCAACGCCAGTATAATAATAATAATAATAATAATAATAATCAAAATAATACAAGAAAAGGACAATTCATCATATGTACAATATATTTCGAATCACTATGCTCATCACGTAGAATTAAAATTCAATTTATATGAATTTAAATTATTTTTTCAGGCTCACTAATTCATTAACGTTAAAAAATTATAAGTTCTGTATTATCTTGAAAATTTTTTTAAAAATTTCAATTTACAACAACCTTAAAAAGTTTTTAATAATATTTTTTTATATTTATACATAACATCATTGTACATTTATTTTCATCATGTATCACTTCAAACACAACAAAACAAACACAATATTGTGTTCACTAATATTAATTAATTCTTTCAGTCGGCAGTGATTAAGAACTTGAAAAAAGTGATAACAGGTAGTAATGTGGCATTGCACCCATGACATGTATATTCAATGAATGAAAACTATTTATTGAATTGTTTTTTGTGATATAAATAGTGAGTTTTATTTGTCATCGTATTTATTAGTAGATTTGAAATTTTGTTTGTCAAGATTTTGGTTTTGAATATATATAACGGATTCAATTCTCAATACAAGTTCTTCATCACTATCCACTGAAAGAATTGATTTATGTATTTGTAATATAAGTTAAAAAATAATGAATTAATTTGCTTGTAAAGGCAATATGAATTCATATAATTTGAATTTTAATTCTACCTTATTATGACAGCGATCCTCTCGAAATATATTTAAGTATGATATATGTTGGATTTACTTGTTCTTATATTTAAACCCGTGTTATTGTTAGTGTTATTTATCATAATCTATAATAATAATAATAATTTACTACAGCATCACCGAAAGTTTGTAAAAATTACAACATGAAAATTGCCATTATTCTGAAAACATTCGAGAAAGAGAAAGTGGGAATATTGAAAGGAGGTAGAGTTTTTTTTAATTATATATGTATATATTTATAAATATTCATAAAAATTAATTTTTCATAAACAAAACCAAAAATGAAATTTAAAATAGGTTTTACAATAATTTGAAAGCAATATTTTGTCACCAGTCATAATTTTACATCGTACCACTAATTTAGACCCGTTATACACCTGTTACAGTTCATTAAAAACTGTTATAATAAAATGAAAAAATCAATAATGTTATAATATAGGGACATAAATACTTACCCGTGTCGGCATTTAATTTGTTCAACTGAATAAAAACTTATATTATAGAAAGGAAGGAATTTGAAGAAAATTTTTTTAACATAAAAACAATACATAGTAAATAATGCATGCAAACTTTCAAAATGTAGAAATGTTCAGTTCAAAAACTCTTTATAAACTATTTTTAGTAACTTTTTAGACAATTTTTTTTTAAATTAAAGCCGAAAATTTTTGAAAAAAATACCAATAATTCTACTTAGAGTTGTAGAGAAAATTAAGAAATAATTTTTTAAGATTTGTCATGAAATTCAATCAATTTAATATTTTTACAACATTTCAGATATTTCAAAAATATCCATTGAAACTCTAGATTTTTTAGGAGATGAAGAAATAACAATGTAACATTTAACTTTTTCGTAAAATAAATTCATTTTTTTTACCTCATTTGCAATTTACCAGGAACAGTGGAACCAGAACCTTCAAATGAGGAGTTTAAAAAAGACGGAAAATATATGTTTTCCGATAACTTAAGTTTAAAAATAATATTTTTTATAAAGTATAAAAAATCAAATTCATTAATACCATTGAAAATGGGGAAGATTTTTATAAATTTGGGAAATTAACGGAAATTTTCAAAGCCTCATAAAATCAATAAATATTAAAAATTTGGATTTGTCAAAAGGTAAAAAAGATAGCAGTCAAAACGAATTTCCAAGGAACAGAGAAATAGTTTATTAAAATATAGAAACTTTTTAATAATAAATTTTATTTTAATAAACTTTAGTTTTCAATTAATCGGACTTACATTTACTCGAAAATAATTCTATTAATTTACATAAATTGGCATAAATTCCTAAAAAACCCAAAGAAAATTAATAAAAGTAAATTTAAAATACACGTTGATGAAAAGTATTATTTAAGAGCTTGAATAATGATTTCATAAATATACGAGATCACAACCCAAGCTTTAAAATATACTTTATTAAAAAATTTACCTGTCATCCATTTTAAAAATGGCTAATTCATAAACTTAATCATAATCGTAGTTGGATGTTCATTAAAACTTATATTATAGAAGTTTTTAATGAACTGAAACAGGTATATATATATATATATATCATAATTTTGTAAGATTGGCTAATTCGTGTTCTCATACCAGTAAAACTCTGTCAAATAAAGTATGTCAACCAAGTGTTTTAGATAAATTTCTTTTAAAAAGATGTTTTTTTAATATTGAGTTACATGGTTGCTAGTCTATTTATGGCATCCGTTGTCAATATCACATTTGGTTCCCGGTATTCTTAATCCATAAGTGAAATTCATTTGTGAAATTCATTTGTAAAATTCACGTGCAAAGTTACCGATATAAAAAACGAGAAAAAGTCGTCAAAATAAATGACATTTATATTGAGCTGAAATTGAGATTTTATTATTAAATTTATAAACCTGAGTAATATAATTATATTTGATCATATTTACATTTTACTCTATTTCCATATTTGCTCAGGTAGTAATTAATCATCACTAGACAGTCGAAAACCATAAATAGTCGTATTTTCTTCAAAGGGACCTCTGGTTTTACCGACTTTGATATTTTCAATTTTGTAGTGAGTTTGTTTCATTTAAGCAAAATTAAGTATATAAATTAATGAAATCTTGTATTATAAACGTGTTTCGAAAATAAAGTTATCAATGATCAATAAAAATAGCACTTGTTAAAACACGGTAATATTCATTCTATATAAATTTTCATTTATTGTTATAAACTGATTTTAACTTGATTTTAAATAAACCGATTTCCAACGATATTCAGTTGTCAGTGTTCTCGCTAAAATTCGAGAAAGAAAATTATTTAGTTTGTAGGTTCGTACTTACTAAAATTATGAAGTATTTCCACTAAAGTCACTTTTTTATCCTATTAAGCCAAAGATGACTTATGGGTGTGGAAAAATAATTTCACAATAAATTCAGATTTATCAGTTAAAGGATGTGAAAAAAATGTAATTAATAATTTTGGAAGGCCTTTAATTTTGAGTTTATATTATATAACATCATGCTTCGGTGGAAAATATCAAAAAATGCAGTTTCTTTTAATAGTAAATAATAGAAACTATGAACATCATACCGGTGTGATGTAGTTAAAACTCCAAACAAATTTGAAATGAGATTTACATAAAACTTCAAAAAAAATCAACATGATATACTTGTTTAATTGATTATGTTTAAAATGAATGTGGAATATGAAACTGTAAGTGTTGGATAACGGGACTAAGACAATAAATTAAGAATTGTTATTTTAAAATTTTAAAAATTATGGATTAAATAATTTATATAAAAATATATAAATAATATAAATATATAAATTTTTATAGAGAAAAGTGTATTTGCAAAAACCAGGCCATTCAGAAAAAATACTTATTTAATAAAATTAACATTGTCTCAAGTAGACACTTTTATGTTTATTTGATTTATTTGATTAATTTTCATTTTTGACAAACCTGTATTTTTAAAAAAACGAAGAACCTTTTCACAATAGCCAGATTTAGTATATCATTATTTTTTTATAATTAATAATTTAAATCCCTACAATTCTATCATTCCAAATAAGTATGAAATTATTTTGTTTATTTTAAATTGGTATACCCAAAGGAAATAAATTAATATTTCGAAACATAAATTTATTCGTAATGCTGGTGTACTGGGTGTAATTAATTTGTTTAAATCTGTGCAAAGCTTATTCAAAACTATTTCCTTCTATCAAAATACCTTCTTTTCCTAGGGTCTATGCTGTCTCACCCAGACGCCCCACAATTTTAATCCTACCACTATATACCCATGAGCAAGCTCATGTTGGTACTGTATATAGCAGCTGAAAATTCATGAGCAGGTGAGCTCCATTTCTAGAACTACTCCTTATGATATTTTCACTTTCGGGTTCCTCACTGCCGATGGAAGGTCTTAGGTCTCTTTCTATCTATACGCTTGTCAATACTCATCTATTTCTACAATTCCTATATCAATTTGTCATCATTACTGTTTATTTATTAAAATATTTTTTAAAAATTTGGGCAGCGTTCCGCCCTTATTTTATGGAAAATTCCTTGTTTCATACAAACGTTAGCCTATGGTAAATTGAAATGAATGCATTATTATAAAGTCATTATTTTAGTCCAACAACTCATATTTGCTTTCCTATGGTCGCCACAGTTACCACTATTCGTAAATCTCTATATTATCATCTCACAGATCTATACCAAAATGTATCATTTTATTTTAATTTTCCACCGCGATGATTATCAAACAATGTACGTGATTTAACCCTACTTTATACTTTCGTTGACCTAAATTTCTATCACTTGTCGTACCCTTGACAATATAATAATCGGCAGGAATTAAATTAAAAATTTAATTTTCTTACTTAAACATTTACACAAATGTTAACCCCTTAATTATGGCGATCTTCCCGCAGTTTACCCTCATACCGCTCCGACCAAGATCGCAATGGCCGCCACGGTGAATTACGACGGTGTCCTACCCCGTGATCAGTGCAACAAGGCCTGACCAGACTAAGCAGACACCGAAGGGTGGATTGTGACAAAGCAACACGTCAACGTTCTGCCAATTTAACGGCCGGAATTGAATGTTGCCCTGCCATTCTCCACAATTAACATGTATATAAAATGAATATAAATAAGTTAGGGGGAACCTGCCAAGCGATGCCAAAAGACATTGCGGCCATCCAGAATAAGTTAAAATAAATAAAACATTAACTTAGAAAAATATATTTCTACAAAAAAACAATACTTACAATCGACAAGCATCCAAATTTGAAAAATTATCATACATCGGCATAAACATTGACTAAACAATTGTCTAAAACAAATTGTCTCAACAACTGACTAAAAATTTTGTGTCTACAAAAATTGTCTAAAAATTATGAAAATGACTGCGGTATATATATAGCGTTTTCATGCCTGGGTGCGACCAATCAGAGTATTTTGAGCCTTTTTCAGCTATTTTTCGAGGGGTTTTATTGCTTTAATTTTATTTTAAATATTTTATTTTTCTCCTTATTTTTCTCTATTTTTTGATATTATTTTCTCAATATTTCATAAATTTTTATTTTTTTATTATTTAACCATTCTTTTTGATTGTTTCTCTTTTTACCCTTTGATATTTAAATATTTGGTCGCCGCTTCCGCCTATGTATTTTCTAAACCTTCTTTTGCAAGGTTTTGGTGGTTTTATATTTGAATTTTTATATTCTTTCTGCATCTGTAGGTTTTTTCATGGATTTTAATTAATTATTTGTTTTATTTAATTTTGTTATATTTTTATTTTGTTTTAATTAATATGTTTTATTTTATTTTTGATTTCTGCTTGCGGTACGTGCTTATGTTACAGCAGCCATATTGACAATTTCCAAACCTCATTAATTATTTTGTTTTAATTTACACAATTTTCTCATTTTTGTTTAAATTATGGCTTATAGCCCAACAGTATATAAATTCTTGAATAATCTTTCAAAGCATATCTTAAATCCTTGATCTTTTCTACCACCTAACTTATACATATCTAACATACGACCCACGATTAATCTGTCAATATTAGCTATTTAATTTCCAATAATTAACCGAATTGAATTAGCAATACTAATCCATTGCAATAACTTATAATTTTGTAACAGTATTTACTCGATGTGAAATGCTTTATGTTATTAACCCAGAGTCAAGGGCATTTAATTAAGTTTCCTATTTAACACTTTTTTAATTTTAATAATTCCCGTAAAACGTGTGTTACTTCAATGTAGTCCACGAGCTGACACTTTTAACCACTCCTGACCTAACACTTAAAGCTTTATAGATATTATTATTGCACATCCCTGTAATAGGGAAATAGAATTATTTTGTTTAATAAAAATATATTAATAAATTGTTAATTAAACTCGGATTAATCAAATAATTTCAGCAGCTTCACCAGAGAGAGTCGTTCAACAGAAAAATTCTGCGCCAGTACCATTGCTATCATTAGCGTTAACGATTTCTTTGTTTAAATGGTCACTTTTCTACTGAGGATTTCAAACGCACATTCGATATCTAGTCCCCGATCCTGTTCATATCATACCCGAGCACTACGAGATTGTGAATTATTATTAATATAAACCCACTATAAAATTGCAATTGACTACATTTAATAATCTCTACTCAATATACGATACTCAATGACAAAAATTTGAATATCAATGAAATGATGGAAATTTATATTTTATATAAATTTCATTCTTTTGAACCTGTTTTTCATGGGTTATTTGAGATTTCGGATTTGGATTTTTTATTTACTTGAATAGAAAAGATGTTAATAGTTGATTTTAATTATTATTTAATTTTAAACAAATAATAGGGACATCAGTAAAATCAACATTTTTTTGAGTTTAGTTGTGATTATTGTCTGTCATTTTTGTTCTTACTTGAAAATTTGTTTTCTATAAAGATTTTCGTTTCGTTCTTCCAACGATATTCATGAGTTTCTTATAAAATCATAGATCATATTTATATATACAAAAAGGTTTTTATTTTTTCCTATGAATTCAGTTTTATTCGTTTTGTTTGATAATTGAACTTTATCCTGTATTCTTCTGCTATTGTTGACAATAAAAGTTTCACATTATTGGATGAAATAACATTTGCGCATACTTCAATATTTTATGTTGGTTTTATTTAATTATACATTTTACTACATATTTAGTCTTACTTAAAAATTAGTTATAACTAATATTTATTAACCCGTATTATCCTGGTGCCCTCATTTGATGTCAGCTGTGTGGTTTGTCTAATTAATCTTTTTCTATTGTTATTTCTATGAAATTAATAAAGGAAATAAATATCTCTGAAGTAAAATGTTACATATGAAATAGGAAAAATATGAAAAATCAATAATTTAATGAAAATGAGAACATAACGATATGAAAAAACCCAAAGATTCTCTGGATTTTATTTGAAAAAGAAGTTTATTTATTTTATGGTTTCTTAATAAATTTGATTAAACAGTAATGCTCGTTTTTTCATTTTATATATAGTGATATTACATAATATTAGCTAAACGTAATTATGTTGAAGTTTCCAGTGAAATGCGACAATAATCGCTAAATCCCAGACAATAAAAAAAATTTGTTGATCTGTACAATTGATTACAATTTTCAAGGATACACAATTATTCAAAATCAGAACAAAGGCTAATGAGTTCTTATTACCCTTTAGAATTAATAACACACCTTCACCTAAACCTGAAATTCACGATTTCTTTACTATTGCTTCTAATTTCAATCGTTAGAAGTGATCTAGTTGCTTTCCTTACTTTAACTTAATAAGCTCAATATTTTCTACAAAAAGCTCTGATTTAAATTGAATTTCGGATCTCACAATAGTTTTAAAATTCTCTTTTCTCTTGTTCCTTAATCCAATATGTGTTTCCTTTAAGTATTTTTTTTTATCAAAATCACTTAGAGTAAATTTATCATAGCTTCTATTCTTTCAATTTTGGTTCATCAAAAAACCTCTGACTTCACTTGCTGACTTCACTAACTTCACAAGCTGTCGAGACAATTTTATTTCCAAATTTGTTTTGTTTACAATTTCTACTTAATGATTAATAATGGCCTTGTTTTGTTTCATTGTTTGATTTCTTGATTTTTAGGATTTTCTTTTAGTTTTTTTTTTTGGTTTTCTCTTACTCTTATCTGAGAATTCCGGAACAGTAGTCCCTTTTTAAAACCCATTCTAATTAATTTTTTACATATTATAATAATTATTTTTTTATTTCTGTATCCTCAACATATACAATCACACACATACATTCAGCTGTCCCCAGGGAGATATTACCAGTGACTCGGCTGGGGTATTTAAATTTCTTTACATACATTCATATATAATTACAACTTCAACACAAGCTATTAAATTATTTGCAGTAAAAGAATACTTTCCGATGTCTATGACCTAATGCATTTGAAATGGTGCCAATTTAGAAAGCCTTTGCAAACAGTCTTTTAAAAAGTAATGCTTTGTTTGTAAAAATACGGTAACTTATTCGATTGAGTAATTCCACTTTCATATTAATACTACATATTTAATTTTTTAATAATAAAATCAAAAGACACATAAATTTATTAAAAAAGTTTAGTACTTATCTAAAAAGTACATAGATTGAAAGAAAGTAAAGAAATATTAGCTAAAGAAATTAGCAAAAATTTTAATAAATTTAGAGTGCATATTTATAAAACACAAATTTAATATCTGTATGACGTCGATGATAAAATACGAAATTGTAATCACAGGACCATCAGTGGGGTTAATCCAAGACGAGAACGAGTGTCTTTAATAAGTAAAATTGAAAAAACCCATAGAAATGAAAAAGAATAGAATTGTAGAAAAACGTGAATCTCCAAGCAATTGACATCTAGTTTGTGTTAAGAATAAAATGAATCTATGATATTAGAATCGGTTTGGATTTTAATGCTTTTAATACAGTAGCTCAAAGACCAATATTTTCGATGCTCAGAACGAATGAAATGATAAATATTTTGAACGGTTCAAAATATTTAAGACAATTATACTTACCGTATATACTCGCGTATAGGCCGAGTAATTTAGGATTAATCATTTTTCCAGATTGTCTAGAAATGTCTGTTTTTGTCAAATAAAACATTTTACTATTTATTCTTTTCTGAAAAATAATTTTTGCCATGTTAAATTGTTATTCTTCTTAGTGAATTGCATAATTTGAAATAAATTATATATTACCCAAAAAATAATTTTTAATAGGTCGGCTTATACGCGGATCATCTATTTTGAATAATTTTTTCAACCAAATTTGGGTGTTCGGCTTATATGCTTATATATACGGTAGGTAATATATATTATCAAGTCTAAATAAAAAACGGCGTTTGCTAAAACAAATGAGCAACATATTTTCAAGAAAATGCCTTTTAGAATTGCCATTACTCCTGCAGCGTTACAGAAGCTGAGGAATAAAGTATTGGACTCTCTAAATTAGAAGAAGGTTGTAATGTATTTATATGATATATTAATTTTTTTCTAGAATTTAAGAACATTTATAAGGAATAAATAACGTATTTAAAAAAATAACAAAAGCAAGATTAAAAATAAGTAAAAATAAATGTCATTTCCTGAGAGAAGAACCAAAGTTCATAGTACATATTATAAAAAAGATGGTATTCAAATAGAAAATAATAAAAAAGAGTCATTAAAAAATACGCAAGACTTACATGTATAAAAACTATGAAGATATCTAGATCTGACAAACTACTATCGACGTTTCATTAAACATTATACCGTTGGAAAAACTATGTGGAAGTAACAGTAATAGATTAATAATGGATGATATCTGTGAGTCTGTATTTCAGAGCTTCAAAAGCAAATTAATGAAAGCACAAATCTTAGCGTACTGTGATTTCTTCAATGAATTTATATTGGATACGGATAACATTTTCTATCGGATCTGAGCAATATTGTCCCAAAAAACATGAAAATGACAAAGAAACGTAAGCTGCATTTTTTACATTGGATTATAAACACTAAATATATGGTGGAAAGTTCCGTTTTCGAACAGATCAAAAAAACAATAAAATTAATTTTAATGACTAACAAACCTATAACACCACAATTTCAGAAATAGATTAATTAGTTTAGATATGGAGCTTGAATTCAGAAAAGGTGAACTAAATTCAGACGCCGACACAAAGTCTCAAAAAGATTGGGACGCATGGAGACAATACATGGAGATCCAAAGAAATGGAGGATGAAAACATAAATATTGGAATCGATAATGCAAAATAATGGTTCAAAATGGAAAAAAAATTCATTAGAAATTAATGAAATTAAAAAATAAATTGAAAATAATTCTGAGACCAGATTATGGTTCTCAATTTACAATATTTTTTCGGGGTCAATAAAATCTGAATCGTGCAAAATGAGGTTCTCATATTTATATTGAATGTGAGGTTATAGGTGGTTAGTATGACCAATCATAAACTTTCCTCTACCTGCCACTGGTTACCCGTTGCTAGGCAGCGTTGGTACTGTAACCAATGGTTCTGTGACCGTTAAACGTGAGCTTTGTTTCCAAAACTGCTAAGAACCGGTCTACTGCTGGTTCAGTGAGCTACCGATAGAAGGTCTATGCTCGTTTTATCTTCTTTAGGTCCCTTTCTCACTTTACCTTACTCACTTTACTTCACATCGCCTTGTCTTTACCCCCCAGAGAACGTAATATATTCTAATATATTTACAGGGTGAGATCGAAATGACTAACAAAGAAGATTTTATTCACTCATGTATTACACTTTTAAATTAATTTCTGTTCCAATCGCAATTTTCATTGTTTCTGCCGTTTTCTCTCCGCTCGTCCTGGCCTTGCGCGGGACTTTGGTTGGAATGGTGGTTGCGCCGTATTGGTCGTTTTCTGGTTGGCCACTTGGACTGGGGCAAACACCAGAGGGTAGGTAACGGCCTGTCCCTCCTGGACCGCTGCTACGGCTACTTCCAGCCCTCGTATCTGAACCTTCTACTCTTGGTTCAGGGCTCTTTCTTCCTGCCAGCCCTTCTGTGCCGCATCAATCTTTTGGTAGAGTCTCTTCACTCTGGCCGGCTCGGACCAAGTAGCTCTCACCCTCTGCAACTCGCGACTTAGTTGAAGACACTGTTATGCAAGTTTGCGTTTTCCTTCCGGAGATTTTTTAATTCTTTACTGATTTTCCTCATAGAGTCATTCATGGTTTCACCTTAATAACAAAATAGACATAGGATAAATTTCGGAGACAATTTTAAAAGATAAAAATGAACAAAACCTTCAGTCCACACCCCATTATCATCCACTGTCTTGTCTACTCTGGAAAATCGGTTCATGTTTCCTTATGCAGTTCCCGTATACCAGTTTGTAATTTAAATTAATAAGAAAAACGAGTTGCTAATACAAAGAGTTTATTAAAGATACCACATACAAAATAAGTATTCAATTGTTGGGCGGTCGTTCATCCGCGAAGCGTCGTCGCAAATACGCGTGCTCCTCGACGCCCCGATCCTCCAGAATGTCTCGGATGTCTGGTTGGAGGAAGCTTTTCAGAACCACCAAGTGAACTGGCGCGTCCCTCTCTAGGAGGGCCGGATCTCTATGATCGTAGGACACTCCGTACGCAGGCAGGTGCCCGTCCGAACTAGAAATACGCCCGCTGGCGATATCCCTATTGATCCTGGCGAGATGTTCTTTTGCCGCTTCACTAGGAATCGGTATCACCATTCTAGTTGTTCTAACCTATGAAGTTTACCTTCTGCTTTTTGTAGAATTTCTCGGGCTGGGTTTCTGCCCAGCTCCCTCTTGATGAGGATGCTAGGGAGCTCGACATCGTTTGCTGATCTATTGCTATTCCTGTTCGGCCACTCGGGGGTCCCATAAGTCGATATAGTTTAGCCCCGATCCCATAGGGCTTGCCGATACCTCCCGGCGAATCTGGTCGGTACTGTTAGCGTAGTGCGATCTACGTCTTCCCAATCACGGGTATGGGTGCCTGTTAAAAACGATATTAAGGGTTATCAGTCTAAATCGATTTCTTTCCTGTCGATGATTGATATAAATTTATAATGGGAGTTTTGTAATAAATTTAGCCAGATTCTTAAATCAAACTCAGAGTTATGCAAATCCGATTTATTTTACAAAAACTAATCGTTTATGTTTGACCACAACAATTATTTAAATTAACTATATTCATTTTCAAAATTATACTTAGGTGATAAATGATTTGAAATTCTTAATAGGGTCATCCTAATGGAAATTTAATATTGATCTTCTAATTATTATGATAGAAAAATTCACTAATTTTAGTGGTCTATTTGCAGCAAAACGAAATGGAATCAAATAACCCCTATGCATCATCAAGTGTCACAATAATAATATTCTATTACCTAATGCTAAACCCTAACGACAAAGCAAGATTAGATCGTATTAAATAATCAAAATTACCTCAAAGGAGGATTTATGTACTATATCATTTAAATCGACAAGATAAATCACTTTAAATAACCTATCTCATTGAAAATTTAAATTCCAGGAAAAACTTCATGCATATCTGAGGACACTGTTGGACAGTTTGGGATTTAATCAACGCATTTTCTCCACGTTACTAAGCGGTTCGCTCTTATTCTAGAATCTTGCTCCGAGCAAAAAATGATAGTCATGGGATAATGAGGTTCACGATTAATTTATCTGGTGGGAGCGACGTGATCACAGAGATTTTTAATTGTACAACGCACCAAAAAAAAAAGCAGATAAGTAATGATATTTAGGTCGATTTTTCGAGAGTAGGCAGAAAGGTAGGCAACCAAAAGATTGTCTCCCGATCTCCCTTCTACCCCTATGATAGCGAATCAATTGACGTTCGAGTCCGTCGTTACCCACGGCGAGATCTCTCACGGGCATGAGCGGTTGGCTGACTTACACCGCACTTACACTGCTCGACTATTTATGTAATATTTTAATAGCTTGTCGGTGTGTGGCTGTGGGGCGGAAAAATTTCGACAGGATAAATAAAATTCGTTCGTATATATAAATATTTAATCAGTATTCATATCATTTTTACATCTCCTTCATCTAATTCACATTCCTCAGCAAGTCACTCTTGCTTACTTTAATCAAACAAATAGTATCGTTGTCGAGTTGTCACATAAATTTCTCTAATGGATGATTTGTTCGTTAAAGGTTACTGATAAACCGAATGAGTGGTTGTTTCGAGTGCTTTTTTAAGGCTTTTCGAGAGTGTTTCCGTTTTAAGGTTGGTTCTTAAAAGTTTTTTAAGGTTTTTAACCGTTGAAATTATGTGAAAATGAATCGGTATATATACCTATTCTGTGACCCTAACCTTGCGTGTTAAATTTGATGTAGTAAAACAAAATTTGACCTTGGGAATTTCTTTGTATTTTCTAATTTTAATTTCTTAATTTTTGATTTATTTTGACAATTTATTCTCTTAATAAATAATTGAATTATTTCTAATTCAAGTCACTTAATTTTAGTTCTAATTTTCATGAACTCTTGCTTCTTTAATTAAATTATCAATTTTCGGTCAAATTTTTCGTGTTTTCGTGTTATTTCTGTGTTTGTTTCGTGCGGATCTTGTTGCGTTCTGTTATTATTTTATTTATTTTTATGTCTTTAATTTTATATTTTAATTATTTCTCTCTCATATTTTAGCATGGTTAATTGGTGTTTTATGGGTCTGATTTTAAATCTGCGTGCTGTGTTTGCGTGCTATTACCGATTCATTTAAACAAAGTTGTGTTTTGGCCCAATATGTATAAGAAAACTCGTTATAGCTTGATTGGGAAAAACAGCCATATTTTCGTCGGATAATACACTTTTCATGATATTCCTAAGAGTAGTACTAACTGCTTTTATGTCTCGATTAATCCTAGACCTCAAAATATTTGCTTGTGCTTTTGTAGATTTGAATCATTCCAATTTGGTTCTTATTCGTCTTAGTTCTATTTTGTCACATTTTGGTTTCTTTACTGTTCCATATTGTACCTTTTCTGTTTTTGTATCATTTTATTTTTTCATGTTCTGTCGAATTATGTTTTGTTTCATCCGGTTTACGGATGTGAATTCTTTTCAATTTTTTTCCAATATAAATTTTTGCATATGTACATAAAACCTTGTTCTGATGGGTTTAGTTTTAAAATAAAATACATTGCAAAAATATTAGTACTGTTTTAATTTAAAAAACGATTAATTCATGACCAGGCGCATACAATCATAGAACTGTTTGAATTGACACATACATAGCTTGTGAATCCAAAAATAATTTGAATCATGTCTTTACATTTCATGAGTTTAATTTATCTTCAAAAATTCATAACTGGGATTTACAAACTTAGAATAATAACTTAAGACAAAAAAGTTTTCAAAATCAGAATTAATTAATTGAAAAAAATATATTATATAACCATTATAATCGAAATCATTGAAATAAAAAAATCAAAATTATTGAAATTGTCAAAGATGGAAAATTTTCAATTACTTCAATTTTAAAAGTAAATTATCAAATTCTAGAGTTCCTTTGAAACAATATATAAATATTTATTTTATATAAATATATTTTGTGACCCATTAAAATACATCAAGTAATTTTAAATCTGGTTTATTTTCTTTTATAAAAGAAATTACAAATTTAATTTCTCCCGATAATATAAAAATTTATTAATTTTGAGTTGATCTTTTCAGCAATCATAGAGCAAACAGTTTAATTCATTGTTAATTGAAAAATATTTACAGAAAAATATTAACTCGATATAAATACTTTCATCAGTCATAACAAAATGTTTACATAGATGGTATTGTGTATTATGCAAATAACTCAACTGGGATAATATCAGTGAGAATAATACAACTTCAGTATTTGCAATTCATATTACAATTGTTCATCAAAATACTTTAATTATCGCTAAGTAACATTTCTAGTCGAAATTTGCAAATTGAAATTTTAATTGAACAAATTTAAACAAAAATAAATATATTTTTTCTTTTATATAAGCAAAAGAGTAAATTGTTTTTAATTTTTTTCGTAGAAATAAAATATATTCCATCAAAACTGTGAGCAGAAATTTTGTTGAATTTACTAAAAATTAAGCAATTTATAATGAGTTTATTTAACACCGAAGTTATAAATTTTGAAATGTAATTAGCAGATAGAGGTGCGCATTGAAATCCGATGTTAAATCCTAGACTCTCAGAATTATGAGATAGATTGTACACAAAAAACTCGATTAGTGCTCTACGTTTTAAAATTAGTACACTATTTTGTAATTTTCATATAATTTTATTCTATAAAAGATGGTATCATTAAAATTAACAACTTGATAATATATATATATATATATATATACATACATTATTCAGCACCTTCTATAGTTTTTATAATCTTTAACACATTTTCCCAAAATTATAACTTAAAATTATTCATCTACACTTATAAAACCGTTCAAACTAATAATCTACTTAATAAAAATACTTCTAACAAACAAAATATTTATTTAAAATAAGATGAAGCATTGAAAATTATTATGATTGGTAAAAAAGGAAAAATACGTTCGAAATTATTATTATATTCGTTTCCTCAATTTGTAATCTTCATTGCTGGATCAACTGCTTTCTAGTTGTCTTCATCTATGATTGCTGACAACAAAATAATTTCAAAATAGGCGAGATAACAATTTCTTTGCAATACTTTCTTGGCGATTGCTATTGTATATGGATAATTGAGTGCCTGAATAATGGCGAAGAACTTCCATGCAGCTTCAAAAAGTAGATAGATAAAGGCCCGCTAACTCAGATACCTTCCATGGAAAATATCTAGGTCGAATCGAAATCTTACATAGTCCACGAATATATATATAATATTTTTAGCACACATACTTTTCCTTTGGGAGCCAATCAAAATTAGGCAGGTCAACAGAAATTTTCAAAATTTTTATAAGTATTTGAAAACAGCCAAATTCTATCAAAAATATTTATATATTTCTATCAAAAATACATGTATTGTCCAAGAATTTGTTTAACTTTATCTGAAGTATTATCATATTTCAAGCAACAAGTTCAACATTATAATAATTTTAAGACTTCTGTTTTGTTGATTTATTTAAAAAGATTAATGAAAAATATTACTTAAAATAACTATCTAAGAAATTGTAAATGATATAAAAATGTCCATATTTTTACTATCTAATATAAACGTTGTCTAGAACTGACTTCCGTAATATATTGTTTAGGTGTAAATTTAGGTTAAAATATCAAAATGTAATTTTATCACAAAAAACTTTAAATGCATAAATATTATTTAAAAACGTGTTTTGTAAATCTACTAAGAGAGAAATAATTCATGAATTTCTTGTTGAATTGTGAAAAATGTTTTGTACTATTTTAGATAAAAATAATAAAATAAAAATATAAATAAAAATAATTAAAATTTCTTTATTTGAAATTATATTAATTTGAGATACTCGCTTTAACGTTAAAATAGGTAAATCTCTGTTTACAATAAATCATGTTTGACTTGAATAATAAGCGTGATAATATGAAATTTTGATGTATAATCATGTCTTGTTACCTGATAATAGTTTACCATTGAAATAGTATAACTAGTTGGTTCAAACATTACTAAATACAACAACAATAGATCATCAAAATAAATGTGGTTTTCATTGTAAATATTACATTTTATATCTAATATTTTCTTTAGGTACTTAAGAAAGGAAGCAAGTTGATGGTGATAAAGAAAAAAATGAAAAACGAAAATTTGTCTTTGGATAATTGAAGTCACATTCGATGGACTGATTTCTTTGTCTCGTTCTCAAATTCCTTGTTTCAAAAGCTTTTATGCTAATTTAATTTTTCCCTAGAATTTCGTTAATTTTTCTAATCCCCTAGACAGAGCTGAAATTCCTTGAATCTGGGATCACTGATTTACTGGATTAATTAGTACAAAAATTGAATTCGTATAGTCTTTTATATAGTTTATAGTTGTCTGGTAAGCCGTTATGGTTGATAATGTAAAATGGTTAGATTGAAGCAATATGGAGGTAATTTTTTTTTCAATATCCTAGAAATAATTTACAAAAATATTTTTGCGCCTTCAAACATTTAGCGCCTAGGAAACCGCCTAATTCGCATATATAGTAGATACGCCCGTGACAGTGTTACTTAAGTGTAAATTAAAATAAATTAAGTTTTAGTTAGGTGTAAATTAAAATAAATTGAGTGTTACTTAAGTGTAAATTAAAATAAATTAAGTTTTAGTTAGGTGTAAATTAAAATAAATTGAGTGTTACTTAAGTGTAAATTAACATAAATTAAGTGTTACTTAACCCTTAAATGCATGACTTAATTTTTTTCGTTTTTTTTAATTTGACGCTTTGTAATAAAGTAACTACAACTACAGAAAAATAATAAAAAGTCACATCATGCGCATGCGCAGAACTATGTAGCCTGTCCACTGTAACATGTATTGCATCAATATTTTATTTCTGTGCAATGTATGAGCTTCAATATTAGTATGTTGCCAAATGGCAACACGATGCATTTAAGGGTTAAGTGTAAATTAAAATAAATTAAGTGTTTTAAAAATTACATACTAACTATTGACGCGTTTTAAACCATTTAAAAATAATTATTTGAAAATGACAATTTAGTTTTAATCAATTCACAAATCACTTTTGTAGGCTTTCTTAAGTTTTTCGGATATTTAAAAATTTTAGCTTATTTATAAAAAGAATAATAAACTTGAAAATAATATGAAAAAAATAAAAAACAAATGTATCGTTACGTTCTTGGCGTTGTTCTGGTTAACACAAAATGAGGAATCTTTTGTTATTTTCAATACTAAAATAATATTAGAAACTTATATGAAACTTAAATTCAAACCGAATTTATGGATACTATGGGATTTTTAAGAAATTATCTAATGTTCAAGAAACGAAGGGGTTTAGGGTCAGAAACGTTCGGCCTGGACCCCATTGAAACTCTCTTGGATCGAATATAGTCTTTTTATTATCCCAGTTATAATATATTAGGATGGCCATTTTCCTGAAAAGATGTGGGACGGAATTTTCTTGCACTTGGGATGAAGAAGCCAGAAAGAAATTTAACTTATTTTTAACGATTTTTACGTATTTGGGGAAAAATACACAATTACACAGTGATTAGTCAAATAATATACACAATAGAATATATTAAATGTGTAATTAGAGACGAATTACAAATTTGTCATGGATTGCCTAATTGTGTAAACGGTATCAGTTGCTGAGCTATAATAGAAATCTTGAGAGAATCTTGATGTTCAATTAGATAATTTCAAAACGCTCAGAGAGATTGTTAGAGAAGAACTGATTACACTGTTGCGTATATTCTACGTAAACAGCTTACCAGAAAACTTAGTGACTCATTTCAGATCTAGCTCAAACATACTTTCAATTTCCTTGATACATTTGATAGTAAAACAAATACAAGTGATGATGCTTACGTTGCTATTAATAATCTAAATAAATGCTTTGGATGTGTTTTGTATGTCCATGTGAGATATCAATGCTCATGATTCAACTGTTTCATAGTGTGAAAATTCTGGTCATTGAGCAAAATACTGGTAATCGCATTCAGGAAAGGAGTTTATCAATCCGTCTACTTAAGTAAATTTGATCAAGTAAACATTCGCAAACTAAAAAGATAAATCAAAATAGCCTGGAAATGTTAGGTAACAATATGTTTGGTATCAGGCACGAAGTGTTGTTTGTTGAAGGCGGTTAATTAACCGGTTGTTAAAATCTAGTAACAACTGAAGTCATGGGTAAAGAGATAAAAGGAAACAGTTTGATTTTTCTAAAGGTTGTTACGAAATATGATGTTTTATTAGGTATCAATGCAATTGACCTTTTATGAGATTTTATTACGAAAGGAACCAATGTGGAACTCGTAGATTAACCTATTCTTTAGGGTGGCCCTTAGCATAGGGCAAAAAAATGAAATTCATAATTTGAATTCTGGCACCCATCCAATCTGTGCCAAATATTGAAATAATGAATTGTGTAAAACATCATTACAGTTGAAGAATATTTAGAGGTGGCCTTCAGGCATTGAAGTTTTGTATGTACCACAATTTCAAGCTTGATAGTCGATATTGCAAATTGTTAAAGGTTTCTTACATTTTTAAATCACATTTATTCTACACACAACAAATAAACAATAATGTCACTGATTCAGAAATAGCTCCAAATGAAAATGTTAAGAATTATGTCTCTCTGCCAACTGTTCTTCGCTGTATTATTATTTCACAACATTCACAATTTCACAGTGTCAGATTGTTGACCACTAGCACAAGTCGCCAGGTTTCGTTTGATGCAGTCAGAGAACTGGCGCCTATGTTCATTCACAATTTGGAGAAGGAACTAGAGTTGATCTTCATTCTTGGTCAATTTCTTATTAAAATCCTGAATGAGAGCAACTCCACGCTCAGCCCTGTCATTGACGACTGCCAAGCTCTTGACAATGCCCAGCGCTCGCGTGTATGACTCATCTTGTTCCCAATCAGATGGATCCTTGTTGACCAATGTTACAGGTAGATCAAGCAACTGGAACAGTTTCTTGGAGTTCACTGTGCAGAACTGTTCCAAACCTCGTTTTCCCAGGAATGCATCGGACTTTATGCTGGGTCGCTTCGATGGATGATCTGGAGCTTCTTCGTCCATTGCAGCAATCATTAGCCTCTTGGAGTCATGTGATAGTCTGGAGTCAAACAGAGCCAGACTAATAAGCTCTTCGGATAAGTACCACATATGTAGCCCGAGCTTCTTGCGGGTAGTAGCAGAAATAGCCGCATGCGGATAGCTCCTAAGTTGTCCCATAAGCGTGAAGTCATTCAGAGGTGCTTCAACAGCCAGTGGTGCAGTCATCCAGGCTTTGAGGTGGATGACGACGGAAAAAGTGGCGACATCACAAATACCACGCTCTTCTGAAGCAGTCATCTTAAACTGACTGCGAAAGAGAAACATTTTGATTGAGTAGATAACTTTCGCCATCCATCGTACCCGATGCATTGCACCAGGCACCTGAAATCGAATTCCGCGATCAGAAACATCTCCAAGAAATATGACTGCAAGCTCCAGAAATTCCCTGTAGTCATCTCTTGGATGTTCAGCTTGCAAATATGTTCTGGCAAAACTCAGGATGTCAGAACGATATGGTGCAACTAACAACTCAACCGACGGGTCTGAAGAAGCAACCTGAAAACCGTCACGATCTATGAATTGCCAGTAATCTCTGAACCTCTTGAATATCTGAATTTCCGGCCCAGATGAAGTGCCATCTGATGTTGTCTCAAATGCAGCCCCAACTATTAATTCCATAATGTGGTGACGACAGGACAGGTATAGAAGATCTTTGTTTAGTTTGTGCTCGATCAGAGAACTTGCTCATGAACGATGACCAGTATTAGATGCTGTCGTGTCAAAACAAACTGCAGCGACCTGCTCTGCAACACCCCACTCTTCAAAACATTGAACGACTGCAGATGCTTGTGCTTCACCTGTCCCAGCTGACAGCTTTGGGACGCCAAGTAACTGTTCGACTCCAACACCTGAGATAAGGACTGGAAGACGGTCTACATGTTCATGTGTCAATAAGTCTTCCATCAGCTTGCCGTCCCAGTGAACCGTTAAAGGTACAGTTGTTGAAAACTCTGATCGCAGACAGCTCGATCTGGCAGCCCGATGACTTGCTCTAGCGCGATGTATTGAGCTTCGATTGATGTTTAAAGTGTTCACATCATGGCCAAGACTGGAAGCTACTTCACTGAGAACGAAGGTAGCATTCCGTGATAAAATCTTAGTTTTGTCCAAAGCTGAAGTTAAACCAGGAGACAACACATTGATTTTTGCTCTTTTGGGTCCAACACAGACTTAATCCGATCGACTGCAAGTTTTACTTTTATCAAAGTACCCATCATCATCATACTCATCAACTGCATCATCATCTGAAGATAAAGCAGTTTTAAGAGCAGCCGGGCTCGAATATGCTTCAATTTCCTCTTGTGATCGCTTCTTGCGCTTCAGTTCTGCCTCCTTCCGATCCTGACGACGGCGTGTCTTCAGTTCTTCCACCTTGTCAACAGCTCCAATTGAACCTGGCCGGCCTTCCTGCCTTTGAGAGAGGAGGAACGCTCTATCTTCAGGAATAGTAATCAAAGTCAGTGCATGCGAATGTGCGATGTCAAAGAGATTGTCTAGGCGTGAAGTGAATTCATCCTCCTTCATCTTGTGTCCATCGGTAATCCGATTCTTGTGCTTTTGGAGACTTTTCCATTCAGCAAAAAATGCTTTCAACTTGTCGATGCAATGTTTGGCTGCTCGAACTGGAATACCAGCCTTATGCCAAAATCCAAACACCTTTTCGATGGTTTGTCGACTAGAGTCACGAACGGTCAGATTCTCAACTTTGTGAAGATGCATGAAATAACCAAAAGTTTGGAGATGCGATGGCAACTTTGCTCCCAGAATGTCAGACTCCGCTGAACCGAGCAAGTAGAGATTTGATTTTCCTCTGGTCTCCATTTTTAATCTATAAAAATAAACATTATATCAAAAACTGACAAGTGACAACACATAATTATGGACTAGGCGTTTACTAATCACTTCAAATAATGACTATTGAGTATTGAGTAATGAGTAACGAATGATAGAATAATGAATTAACAGAAGTAATTAAACCCATTCAAATAATAGACAAATTGGATTAATAGTAAAAATTACATTTACCTTGAATGCAAGCAATCCACTTGAATCCACTACAATCAGTGAGACCAATCTAGCGCACTAGTGCTGCAATTAAAGACTTGGCAGACACAGATAAGTATTGACTAAGCAATTCAATGATAGCAGTCAAATTATTTATTATTTAAAGGTTGTAAGCTTTTTTGCAAATTTGCACAGTGTCTACTGTACCAAAGAATATTTATTTTGTCATTGGGATGATGCAATGATGATGTAGTATGTAAGTTAATATATTGTACAGTTACAATACATCATATTTATACAAAACACGAAACAAGTTTAAAACTTAACGATTTATTTAAATTTCACGGATTTAGTCAAACTTCAAAGCTTGAGGGCCACCTCTAAATATTGCCCAATCTGCATGATTTTTTGCACATAATTTTATTTCTGTAAGTGGAACATATTAGTGGGGGTGCCAGAAGATGATTTCAAACTTTTTGTTTTAAGGGCCACCCGGAATAGTATTCTTCCAAATTTTCTCTAGAAAAGATTATAAAGATCTATGTTGAATAATCCTACTGTCTTTTAATTGACATTGAAGGTTCTAAATCAGTTGTATTGGATTTCTTTCACTGTGACACTTTGAGTCTGTTTCTTTGAACATCACATATTATTATAAGTTTGTTTCACTACATCAAATATTTGATAGGCATTGATGAGTCCTACTCATCACAAAAAATCAATATTTTAATTTAATTTGACGCAAATTTTTGCTCTAATTTTTAAGAGGTTTTTGCAAATCTAAATTTATTCATCTAAATCAGTGATTTTCAACCTTTAATGGCTGCGGCACCAATAATGAATCTTCGCGTAAAAATATTTTCACACACACCTGGAAAGACTTTATGGCAGAAAAGTTATGTAACGCAATTCTTATTAATTTTTATTTCTGTCATTTTTCTTCACTAATAAAGGAAGTGTTGAATAAAGATTATGTTGGGGTTGTCGGTGAAATTAAATATTATCTATTATTGATCTGGCTCTAAGCGTGCCTTTTAACAACAATAACGAGCTCTAGACGATATAAACTCTTTTGATTAGCACACTTTGTCACCACTTTATAATGACTGTTACAAGGACAATTGAGTACTTATTACAACCCTATGGGAGAAATAGTACGTTTTCAATACCAATTGGAATTCACAATGACTTGACTACTTTTGCGGTTTTTTCAATAACTTTAGTTTCTTTTATTTCCCTTTTTTCTTTCTTCACAATTTTATGTATAATTTTCGTTTTCTACTAAACAACTTTCTTCGTCTTTTGTTTATTTTCTGCCTCGTGTTTCGTCGTTTTCTCCACTTTTAATTCTCTTTGATTTCAGTTAAATTTCCTTTTTATAATCCATTACCCAATGGCATTTATTGATGTAAACTTCAATTTTAATAGCTCTTCCCGCTAACTTCACTTGGCCCTCTTCAGTCCTCCTAATATATCTAACAGCTATCGAGAAATAAATTTTTGGCTATACCATTTCTTGGCTTCAAATGTCCTTTTTCCCTAATAGGAATCGAATGGGCTATCGAGATAACACGATAAGTTTAACTTTATTTTTGTTTTTTGTTTTACTTCCTTTGCACTTGTACTTATTAAATAGGAATGACCTTCCTCTATTTAATTTTATGCTTTTATTAATTTTCATATGTTCCCTTCTCATTTTTCGATATCTCTTTTCCACTTTTATTTTACTGAATTCCATAACAACATCCCATTCAGTTATCATTATATCCCCCAATCATTTTACGAATTTAATAATTATTTTTTGTTTTGTTATTCAGGTATCCTCACAAATTTAAATTATAATTATTTAAACAACTTGTTTTATTTTAAAAAATTCCACATGTTCTATAGGAAGAAACCTAAATCTTTATAGAAAAACGTTAATTATAAAAATTATAAATAAATAATAAATATTAATGAAAAAAAATATAAAATTACGAAATTGTATAAATTTGTATAATTCATAGAAAATTAAAATATTTTCTAAACGTCTTGAGGCATACCAGAAAAGATCTCATAAAACACAGGTTGAGAATCAGTAATTTAGAAGTTATATTATCATCGTGGCTCATAAATAATGAAAATTACTATTACTTTCAACTTTAAACTGGAATATTCATAAGATTTTTGCGAAGGATTATTGCTTAATTTCATCTCGGACGTTTTTGAATCTTTTATTTACAAAAGTAATATCTTGACAATCTGGAAGTTCATAACTCTTTTCAAGTGAGGACGAAGAACCTGCCGTTTGCATTCTGTGTTCAAAATCAAGAGCAATATACCACAGAGTTTTCATAAAATAATCGGCCAAATCTTTTCCAACCGAATCCATTGAAGTTGCGTTTGTTTCAACAATAGAATTAAAATGAACAAAGATATCTTTATCGCAGAGTTCATTGTTAAAATTAATAAATCCATATCCATTATTAAAGTTAAACCATTTAACATGTTCAATAACTTGTGATTGCGTCATCATTGATATTTTCATAAAAAAAATAAAACGAATATTCCAATAGAAAAATATATTTAAAAAACTCCAAATCGAAACAATAACTACAAAAATTCGACAAATTCAAAATATCATAAAAACTGACCGAGTTAAAACAACTAGTCCAAATTCTAAATCATAGATTCCAAAACATAAATTCGACAGACAAAACCTCCAAATTTCAAAACTCAATCGATTCCATTAAATTCGAGCAATTAATCTAAAAAAACTACTATCCACTGTGTGCGCGAACAAAATTTAAACCAACAAAAACCCAATCGTGCACACATAAGCAACAAAATTGACAACCTGTTCATCAGGATTGAACAATTATGATTTAAGAACATTATATCAAAATGTATGAACTGATTACTTTTCTAACCGGTAAGTTCAAATTTGGAATTTTGCATGTAATAATTTGAGTACTAAAAACCCTAAAAAGTTGATGTTTGAAAGTAAGAAAAAGCCAGTCAAATCAAGTATGTCATTATGCGATTATTTTAACATTTAGAATTACACAACAATTATGGTTTCTACTTTGGCAACAATGTATAACTCATTCATCGATATTGAAGACTTCATTTAATACCTGAATATTTAAAATATGTAGGGCCGTCGATAAGCAAGTACAATGCGTGACCAACATGAAGGTTCTATGGCGAAACACTGCTGAAGGCATCTAATTTTCTTATAATCATTATTATTCAAATTTTGATTGACTATTATGATGTTTTAGTATAAGAATTTTTTATTACTAAATGGATAAACAAAACTTTAATAATCGATTATTTCTTGAAATTAAAATGCGTCAACATTAAATTTGCATACATCGTTTATGTTCTTAGTTCTGAGTTTGAGTGTTTGGCTATGTGCGGGTAGGAACAAACGATATGACGCTTTGTGGGATGAATATTTAAGAATTCCATAATTTATAACAGAAAGAAGGCTATGCTCTGAAAGTAGTTGTTGACCCATAAATCACACATTAAAAAGGGGAGCAAATTTAAAGTCATGGTGGGTTACTGGCTTTGACATTTGTTTTTATCTTTCTATTGTTACCCCGGTAACGCCATATAAATATTTTCTAGCTACCACTCGGCACCAGTTGCTAGGCAACGTTGGAAATGTGTTCGAGTGGGTGGATTGTCCGCAAAAAGTGAGCGCTATTACTAATGCTGTAATTGCTCGGATAACCCTTGGGTTCAACGAGCTGTCGATGGAAGACCTATGCTCGCTTTGTAATGTCCCCTGTGTGAGAAGGTTCAAGATCAGACTCATGTTGATAGGTAAAAATGGGACGACATTCGTCTGTCGAAGCGTGAATACTCATGACTTTCGGTAGCAATTTAATATTATTCCCAATTTTTAACATATCACTTTTAAACGATTTAACAATAATTATAATTTACATTCAATTCATAAACAAAACAGGGTAAATTAGACAATATTTATAAGTTAATGTAATTCATAAGCAATATAGGACAAATCAATTGAGTTTGTTAGCCAGGCGTGCAGCTCTGCGTCGGGCGCGTTCTTTACGCCCCAGCCTATAACTGTTCGAGGGTATTGTTGATGGAGTTGCCACGGGCGTTGGGTTGCTGACTGAATCTCGGTACGCCAATTGGGATGGGGCGAAGATAAGAGGGTAAGTCACTGCTTCTCCCTCACGACTAGTGGCCAGGGCAACTTCCAACCCCCTTATCTGCGTCCGGAGGTTCTGATTCAATTGTCGTTCCTCGGCCCAACCCTTTTGAGCAGCTGTGAGACGTTGATGGAGAGATTTGAGTTTCGCTGGGTCCACCCAGGTGGATTTCACCTGTTGGACCTCCTTTGTAAGTTGAATAATCTGCTCATATAGAGCTTTGTTCGATTGTTGGGCGCGGGACAATTCCTTCTGTAGTACTTGAACAGGTTCCATTGCTAATAAAGTGAATGATTAAAGGTGGGAGATTACTAACAGAACATAATTATATGAACTATATTTAAACAAACAAACAAATAGAAAATTATTTACGAAAAAATAAAAGTTCCAAACTAATCATCAAAAGTACACTTAATTTTATTTATTATCAAATCAAGGTTTAATCAAATTTGAGTTTTCAATTGTTTCTCGATGGATTAGGGAAAGCCCTTCTCTACCCATTCTTCCGGCGTATAGCCAGAGATGGACATAGTTGGCCGTTTGGTGTAGCGAATTCGGGCCGTTGTTGATTGAGAGGCGCGTGTGGCCGTGCCTTGTTGAGGGTGCCAATAATTGTTGGCGATCCGACCCGCCAGCAGGTCCTCCTCGACGTTCGCCAGATACTGGCGAGCCCGGACCACTTGTACGTCCACCTGACGTTGGTGGGCCTCCAACTGTTCGAGGAGCCGTTGAGCCTGTCGGTGAATTTCTTCGGCCGGGCTCCACACTTCGGCCAGCTCTTGACCCAAATTGTCTCCGATGGAGAATCTTGACGGGGGAAATTCTGGGCATCTTTCTTGCCTGTAACGTGTCCAGGCCCATCTCCACCGGTCTGCAAGGGAAGTCGGCGTGTGATTCCCCGAGCTAGTTGCTGAAATGAAGATTATCAACCACGTGTTTATGATTTTGTCAAAAGAAATGAATACAATTGATTATTTGCACCTAATTAACCCTATTTTATCCACTCTTATATATATGATATTGATTTAATTCCAGTTAATACAAGCCTACCTATGGAATCGTCATAATCTTTTATTCAACTGTTTTGCTGGTCGATATTGGAAAATCATCTATACCGATCTAATATCCTACCAGTTATACACAATTGTGGACATGGAAATCTTTGCGTATGAAAATTCACTTAAGGTGCTTTTATATTTGCAGCGTGGGAAAAATCTTAAATAGATGTCTATTTGTTTCTGTCCCATTAATTAATTTTTGGTCTGCAGGCACGGATGTCCCTGAATCTTACATATATTTACCAAAAAACAATTGTTTGGAAATTGAAATGAGGTGATCTTTGACTCTGACAACCAAATGACATTATAAAACTTTCCCCCAGACGAATTGGTAGCTTATTTATAGGGTTCGGGTGGTTGTTACTGTGCGCCATAAACTGTTTGCGGAAGTTTGGGTAACAGGCATTCCGGTGAGGTTCAAATTATTTGCAAAGGTCGTACGATTCTTACTGTGCATTGTCAGGAGGGATTCAGATTTGTCCACCAAAACTACCGCAACTAATGTACCACGCCTTTCCAAACTGGCTTCCAAGATTTTCTACATGTTTATTAAAATCGTCTTTGTAAGATTAATAGAATGTATTAAAATTGTACACAAAAAACCTTTCAAGATTTAGCTGGATATACCTATCAGAGAATTTAATCGCCCTTGGCTAAACATTGGTGTCATTATACTTCCATTAAACTTGATAGGCTATAAATATTAATAATGGTATATTTATACGAAATCAATGATTTGTTATTTAAGAAAATTTTTAGTTACAGTTCAGATACGAAAATTGGTGATTTACAATTTAATAATTATCAATTTAAAATTTATGTAAGAAAATTCTCGAATATAAATTACCATTAGTTGTGAGGCTCGATTCGCTTGGTGCTTCTCCTTCCGGCGCCGCGGTTGTAGGACTAGTATTTCCAAAATCTTGGTGCATGATAATAACAAAATGATCGGTTTGCATTCCCTCATACCTAATTATATGAACCGGTGTAGATGTGTGCACATCCGCTGCACACGGCTAATTCAGTAGTGCGATGATGGACATTTGCGTGAGAGAATTCTTGTTAATGACCGTTAGATTCAATCGATGTTTATTATTTAGGTAAATTGTTTACGTCGATTCGTCGACGGAATATTTAATCTCGATGATCGCGGCAGTTTTAATCTATACATTGAGAGATTCGATTAATTAATTCTTGATGGTAGCCCTTATTCGGAAATTTTGTGAGGTTTGATTTCCATTTGATATCTATTCGTATTTGATGTAGACATATTTTTTAGTGCATTTTCCAGTTTGGCCTACCATTAATACACGCAATTATGACTGAATTTGTTTAGATGTGAGTAAGTCGGGTACGTTTATTTCATTTAATTACGCTCTTATTAACCTATTCAAGGAAAGTTCTGAGGTTTGATTAAATCATGACTTCGGACTATTCGTAGTGATGGGGACAATTTTAGAAATCTCTTTATGGTTGACCGACCTACGGAAGTGTTATCAATTCAATCCAAACTTTGGAATGATATGCATTTTAATACTGGATTTTCTTTCCTGATCTGTGTTTGGAATTTTATTATATTAATTAGTTAGTTTTGTTTTAAATTTTTTGTGGGGATTATTTTAGTCTGCGTTTGGGATTAACAAATTATAGTTGATATATACATTTAATTATGAGGGTTTTAAAGGGCTTAATCATTACTGTTATTGGTGAAAAAATTTTTTCTTGATTCCGCAGTGTGATTTAGGTTTTAATAATTATCATTACATTTACGTCCTTATCGGGTTTCATGATAACTACTTAACAATAACTTTAATTTATAATTTTTTAAATTTCATATCAAGTTTAGATTTATGGGAATAATTACTTTATTACATAGCAGTGATTTCGTTTTTATAAGGGTGTTCGAAAAGGCGCGTCTAATCTCTGACTTAGAATCTGATTAAATTCTTTACTTTACTAGGAATTTGAAGTGATTTATTTGATGACAAGTAGAAATCTTTAATTTAAAGTTAAGTTAAATTTGTTAATTTATTTCATTTCATAGCAGCGATTTCATATTGATTTATTCCCCGTAACCTTTCCCTTTAATAAGCCTTAAACGCATTTTATGTTTATATTATATTTAATGAGTGCCCACTGGACTACTAGGTGTGATGATTTTGAGCCGTGTGTAAAATAATTTAGGTCGAATTTAAAGAAAACTAGAAACAAGGAGGAAGCCAAAATACCTCTTCCTTATTTCTCCTTTCTTCTATGCGGGATAATATTGACGTTCCAATCCCTGCGTTCCGCATGCCGGGTCTTCACGGGCACAGATCATCGGCGATATTCCACGCACTTACACGAATCTGAATAGTATGTTGATTTTACTGACTTGTGATCTGTCTTGGCTGTGGGCCGGAAAGATTTCGACAAATAAAATAATTAATTTATGAAAAAATAAGTTAATTTTATGCATTATAAATATTTATTAATATATTAAACAATGTAACAAATTACTTGCCAAAATCATCATACAAAAATTACAAATAAATCCCTCCCCACGCCGACATCCAAGCAGAGCCCTACCGAGGTTGCGAGGATGGACGTGGAGAGAGAGTTTCCAAATAAAACTTATGCTCACCTAAAAATAGTCTCGAAATAGATTTTTAAAATTAGTCAAAAATTCGATGTCAAAATCTGTTTGAAAAAATGGTTAAATTTTATGCGAAAATGCATCGGTATATATACCTATTTCCTGTCCCTAACCTCGCGTGTTATTTTTGATTTAGTAAAACAAATTTCGACCTTGATATTTTCTAGTGTATTCTAATCTTTATTTCTATTATTTTTTAATTAATTTTGATAATTTTTTATTTACAGTTTTTATTGAATTATTTCTAATTCAAATTCTTTGATTTAAATTTCATTTTCATGAAATTTTTCATTTTTATCAAATTTCGGTCGAATTTGCTAGGTTTTCATGTTATGTTTAGTAAGTAGTTAGGAGCTTACGGGAACCTAAAAAAACATAGGGGGAGGGGGGGGTTTAATTACAGATCAAATTTCGGATTATCTTGATTACATAATGATGTAATCAACTTAATTAATTTTGTGTATATTTTTTTTTTTCGAAATTTTTGTGTGTATTTTTTTTTCGAAATGTTTTTCGAGTTTTTGGCGCGATTTTTTTTTGAATTCAAATTTTTGGAACATTTTTTTTAAATTCAAATTTTGGCGAATTTTTGAAATAAAATTGAAATATTTTTTTTTGGAATAAATTTTTTTTAATCACACTATAGTCAGGGGGTATTTTTGAAAAAGATTAAAATAAATTGGCTTGAATTGCCTAACGATAAAAAAGCATAAAATTAAAATTGGCTCAAATCGCCTAAGATGTGATATAGTCAGGGATATTTTTAATTCGTAATAAAAACTAATGCAATATTTGGTCTCAATACTTTCTATAGGTAAATATAGGCATAAAATAAAAATGGCTTGAATCGCCTACTGATAAAAAATTGACAGGGGTATTTTATAGGCTTGTTAAAAAAAAACACTTGAAATATTTGTTCACACAATTTTCATAGGCAAATTTAGGCTCTAGATAAAAATAATTTAAAATACCTAAAGTAAATTAAGATAAATTAAAGTACATTAGGATACATTAAAGTATATTAAAGTAAATTTAGATAAATTAAAGTACATTAGAATACATTTAAGTATATTAGAGTAAATTAAGGTTACTCAAGTAAATTAAGATACATTAGAGTACATTAAGGTAAATTAAAGGGTCGAAAGTCATTTAAGTACATTAGGTACATTTAAGTAAATTAAGGTACATCAGAGTAATTTAAAGTACATCAGAGTAATTAAAGTACGTTAGAAAAATTTAAGTAAATTAAGGTTCTTAAAGTAATCTAAGGTGCCTAGAGTAAAGTATGGTAAGTTAGGTAAGAATTTTTTAAAATTAAATAGAGAGTCAACAGTTAAGTTACATAAGGGTAATTTTTAAAGCTGAAAATTTTAAAAGCAGTTATAGTAGGCAAATTACATAAGGTAAGAATTTTTTAAAAGTAAATAGAGGGTCAAAAGGTAAGTTACATAAGGTAAAAATTTTTAAAGTTAAAGAGTCGACAATATTGCATGATAAAATTATTAAATAAAATTTTTAGTATAGTTTTATCGATCAACTTTTATACATATTTTTGAATGATAAAATTTTTAACATAATTTTACAATGGAATTTTTTATACATGATTTTTAAAGATGAAATTTTTAGGATAATTTTACAATGAAATTTTTACACATGTTTTTAATTGAAAAAATTTTTAATGTAATCTTACAATCAAATTTTTAGTATAAATTTTACTATTACTTTTTTATACATATTGATAACGATCAAATTTTCAAAGAAATTTTTCAAAATCCTTTTTCAAAGAATTTTATTAAATTAAATTTTTGAGTTTCAGTGTTACATAGTATTGCCTAAGGTAGGTAGTAGTCATTCGCAAGAGCAACCCATCTCCTCCACTCTGCAGCAACCCATCCTTAATAATAATAATAAAATAATAATAATAAATAATAATATTAATAATAATAATAATTTTAATAATAATAATAATAATAATAATAATAATTATTATAATTATAATAATAATAATAATACTTTCAGAAAACATAAAAAGTTAACTTACTTGGTATCAACTTCTGAACACTGATAACCCATACACAGTGAATAATTCATTAATAACTGAACAACAATCACTAGGTACTGTATACAAATAACCGAGTACTGTACAGCTCTCCATATACATATTAGGTATTGAATAATTTACTTATTTATTAAAATGACATATTTAAATAATATTTACTCTTTCAACACAGATATTGAATCAACTCAACCCACTTAAAAAATAAAGTTTTCTCTCAATCATTTCCCCTTAAAATACTTGGTTATTCACACACTCACAATATGTTATCAATAACTAGTTACCGAACAAATCAATACCAAAAACTAATTACTGAACCAACAAATATTAATGATAGGTTACTGACCAACTAATTTTGAAATAAATCACATAAAGGGTTGAACAAAAGAAATACAAGTTGAAATTTTATTAACTTCTCGACTCTTTTATCGATCATTGATGTCTCCAAATTGTTTTGTTGTTTAGTTACCTGATTGCTATCAAGAAACTATTAATCATTGAAGCTCAATCAATTGTTGCATTTTCTCTGAATAAAAATTTATTTCTTTACAGTCTTGTATGTGATTTATTGAAATTATTTTGTAAAACTTAGTTAAAAAACTTTGAAATTTTTCTACCATTTTTGTAATATTTTTAATTGCGTCCAACAATGAACATTTATTAAAAGTTATTTTCAAAGATGAATGTCAACCTTTTCATTTATTTTTCACATGCCCTAAATAAATTAATTGCTAACAGCTCAAAAAAAAATTACTTAAATTTATTTTTATAGATTTTCTTTTCACTCACACTGTTGTTGTTTACTGAATGACAAATTAATTAGTAAGTATAAACTTGATTAGAAAAATATTTTTAAATTAATTTCACAAAAACATACATTACTTTCACTGTACTTGAAATAAATTTATATATATTTATTGTAAATTATTAGATTTTTAAGTTTCTAAACATTAAATAAAGTTAATAGATAAAATAATTATCATCTACCACATTACTAAAAATTAAATGGTTATCGACCAACCACTAAATAAGTTGAATTTCTAACAAAGTTTAAAAAACCACATGGAACAGGTATTTGTGTACTGATAGATACCGATAAAATCTACTAAAAATCCAAATATGTATGTTTAATTTTTGTAAAATATTTGATTTTGTAAAAATAAGACTTATCCTTAAATTATGATTAGCATTTGAATAGAATTTGATTAAATTTAAATATTTTAAGATGTTAAATAAAACTGATTAATTTGTAAATAATGTTAGTACTTTGAAATTTTAAAATAAGACCTTCGGCAAATTGGTAAGAAAATAGTTGTTATTGAGTAATACATATTAAAATTACCAAAGTTTTATAATTTTTGTCAAGTTTTGATAGATCTTTAATAAAATTTGTTAGTACTTTGAATAAAAATTTTAAAAAAGTTTCAACATACTAGCAAATTGTAAAGAAAATAGTACTTATCAATTAAAAAGTTAAATAAACTAAGTTGTAAAATAATTAAAAAAATTTGTTAGATCAATTTTTAAAATTTTATTCAAGGTACTTGTTGAATAAAAATTAGTGTATATTATCGACTTCTTATAGTATTTAATCGTACAATTTCTCTTCATTCCTGGAAATAATCGTAAATATTTAAATTATTCAGAAAATTGTCAATAACAACATATGTAATGAGTAATTAAAAGTTTTTAAATACTAGTTAATTTAGTTTTTAATTAAATTAAATTACAAATTTATAATAAAATCAAATAAATACTTACTTGTATACAAATAGTTACATGAATCAAACTATTTCTTAGAACCGAACACGTATCGTATATTTTATTCAGATTCCAATAATATCATTAAAATTAACCAAAATCTTATTGATATATTTTGATAACCCTTAAACCAATGAAAATCTATCGATTTCACTAAGTATCCATCCTTTAACATAGATATTTAAACGAATAAATCCCCATAAAAATATCATAAATTCCCCTCTTATCTTATCGTTTCCCCTTAAAATATTATAAAATTTAATGTCAACCAATCATTTCCCTTTAAAATATCAACAAGCCTGTTCTTAATCGATCATTTCCTATTAAAAAATCATAAATTCTCTTCTTAGCCAATTGTTTTCCCCTAAAATAAAATTTACTCTCAACCAATCATTTCTCTTTAAATGAGATTAATCCCAGTTATATTCATTATTTTCATAAAAAATCACCGACATATTGATATTCAACCGAATAAATCTCTTAAAATCATCTTAAAATAAAATTACTCTCTTGACCAATCAAATCCCTTTAAAAATATTATAAATTCACCTCTCAACCAATCATTTCTCTTTAAATTACAATAATCCCCGCTATATTCATTATTTTCATAAAAATCACCAACATATCGATATTCAACAGAATAAATTTCTTGAAATCCATCTCGTGACTAATTATTTCCCTTAAAAGATCATAAATTCTCTTCTTAACCAATCATTTCTCTTTAAATGACAATATTTCCACTCTCTCAAAAGATTTACACAGATATTGATCTATCTGAACAAATCCTTTTAAAAATATTATAAATTCCTCCTCTATATTCTCCATTTATAAAATATTCAACCAACTCAACTCCCCTTAAAAATGACAACAAACTTGTTCTTAATAGATTATTTCCCCTTAAAATATCACAAAATTTCCACTTAACCAATCATTTCCCTTGAAATCACATTTTCATTCACTGCACCAACAATACACATATTTTTGGTAATAACCTACAAGGTAAAATTTCTTTAGAAATCTAAATTTAACCGAATAAGATCTTTAAAAATCGGATCATATTTACTATATGTATTCAACCAATCAAATTCCCTTAAAATAAAAATCTTAATTTTACCAATAAAAATAAATTTTCTTTAAAGTATTACAAAATTGTTATCGATACACAACATTTTCCGTCGAAAATCACCACAATTTGATTCTGACAAAAAATTCAATCAAATAAAAAATTCATCAAAAATGACTAAAAATCGAATAAAGTTTATGTTTCCCACATAAATTTAATTTCACTAAATTAATGTAAAATCATAAAATATATATCATGTTGCTCAAATAATTAAATTAATCAGTAAATCAAGTATAAATTCAATAAAAATTACCAGTCAACCCATAGATATAATTCAACGATTTTAATATGTATATTGTTAACCACACTGAGCATCCTCTTAAAAATCTCTACAATATACTACTTTTGTGATTGATATCCACGAAATCAATAAATGGAAAAATGATAATAATTAATTGACCATCCTTTTTTTTTTACTGTAAAATCAATTAAAATTTTCGGTTTCACTAAAATATTTTTAAAAATCAACTGATTTAATCAACTTTTTAAATATATCATAAAATTATAATTTAAATATCATTTACTATTCAAAATCTATCAGTCAAATTGGAATCTAATTGGTAAATAATTATCAAAAACATTTTGTTCTTAAAATAAACTTTTATTTAAAATAATCCTAAAATCAAGTAAAGTTTATTAAATTATCAAGAAATTAAGTGCTTCTAAAATTATAGATTTACCCTCATTTCTTCAATATTTTCTACAAAAACATAATAGTCCCCAAATCCATTAACATTCAAATGAAAACCATAAAATTTACATAGATGATTAAAATTTACTAAAATAAATACCTCGTAAAACTAGATATCACTTAAATTATCATAAAATTTCCCTAAAATCTCTAATTAATTTACATAGTCTAAAATTATTTTATTTTTGTCGATTACAACCTAATCTATTTAAGTGTGTATTTAAATTTATTAAAAGTTAATTAAATTTTCAGTGAAAATGTCAAGTCAATAACAAGTCAACAAATGGAATTTTAATTAGTAGAGATTATATTCTATAAAGAAAATCTCCAGTGAAGAAGTAATATTGGTGGGAGAGTATATTAAGTGTCTAAAATCGTTGAAATTACTAGAAAAAGTGGGATAGCTAAAGATATTTACTAAATAGATGAAATATCAATTGATATATTAAAACCTTACAAGGGTAATATACTTTGAATGAAGAAAATATACATCGAAGAGGAAAAATATTCATTAAAGTGAGAAAATATTAAGTAAAGTGAGAAATTATTCATTGAAGAGGAAAATATTCATTAAGAGAAATTATTCATTGGAGAGAAAAAATATTTTTTGAAGAGGGAAAAAGATCATTGAATAACGTAAAATATTGATAGAAGCTAAAAAATATTCAGTGAATCGAGAATTGGATATAATAAATTAGATGGTAAAATTTCTCAATGATGAGATGAAATATCAATTAAATATTGGGAAATACTTGAAATGGAGTCTGTATTATTTACTGCTCAACAAATATACTTAAAAGATGAAAATATTCACTGAAAATGAATTGTACTTTAAGAGTGGATGAATTAAAAATTCAATTAAAAATTATTAACAATTGAGTAGATTTTGTCGGTTAATTATATTTAAATAGGGATATATATTGTTGATGGGTGCGCGGATGAATAGTTATTAAAAAAACGCGCGCGCGTATATTAATCCCACGAATATACTAATCCGGCGAATATATTCAAATCCGGCGTATATATTCAAATCCGGCGTATATTCAACAAATTCGGCGACTATACCAATCCGGCGAATATACCAATCCGGCGAATATACCAATCCGGCGTATACTAATCCAATGAATATTCAACAAATCGAGAAATATACATCAAACAATGAGATTGTAGAAATCAAATCTAAGTCTCTTACATTCAAAGCATTTTGAATGATATATTTAAATGAACGTTATGGAATTTTATGATATTAAGAATTATTATCTACATGTAATAAATTTTTGAAAATCTTATATTTTAATACTATTTTAGTTGTAACTATTGACAATATATTATTTTAAATTCTTAAATTACTCTATTATTTGAAATTATATTTGAAATTTGGTTAAAAAAAAAAATTCTTTTTTTATAATGATTAGTAAATAGAATATTTGATTTAGTTTATACTCAAATAAAATCTTTTGACAAATTAAAATATTTTCAATAATATATTTATAAATTGATGGTTATAAATAAATATAATCTAAATGAAAAGTTAATTTAAATAATTTATTCAATTGTAACTAATGACAATATAATAATTTAAATTCAAAAATAATAATAACATCAAAAAATGATTATTATTTCTAAAAGTAAATTTATAACATTTTATAAAAGCAATAATTAATATAAAACATACATCAATTTTCTGAATTTATTTAATATTACAAAAAACTATATGTTTCTTATAATCATAATACCAAATATTCATCTATTCATTGTATTGTTTACTACATTCCATTATTTGTTGGACTTTCTGCTTCGTTCTTTCTACTTATTAAATTGTATCTGATCCACCCGTATTTATAGTATTAAATATGCCGGATTTGTTGAATATTCGCCGGATTTGTTGAATATTCATTGGATTAGTATATTCGCCGGATTGGTATAGTCGCCGGATTTGTTGAATATACGCCGGATTTGTTGAATATACGCCGGATTTGAATATATACGCCGGATTTGAATATATTCGCCGGATTAGTATATTCGTGGGATTAATATACGCGCGCGCGTTTTTTTAATAACTATTCATCCGCGCACCCATCAACAATATATATCCCTATTTAAATATAATTAACCGACAAAATCTACTCAATTGTTAATAATTTTTAATTGAATTTTTAATTCATCCACTCTTAAAGTACAATTCATTTTCAGTGAATATTTTCATCTTTTAAGTATATTTGTTGAGCAGTAAATAATACAGACTCCATTTCAAGTATTTCCCAATATTTAATTGATATTTCATCTCATCATTGAGAAATTTTACCATCTAATTTATTATATCCAATTCTCGATTCACTGAATATTTTTTAGCTTCTATCAATATTTTACGTTATTCAATGATTTTTTTCCCTCTTCAAAAAATATTTTTTCTCTCCAATGAATAATTTCTCTTAATGAATATTTTCCTCTTCAATGAATAATTTCTCACTTTACTTAATATTTTCTCACTTTAATGAATATTTTTCCTCTTCGATGTATATTTTCTTCATTCAAAGTATATTACCTTGTAAGTTTTAATATATCAATTGATATTTCATCTATTTAGTAGATATCTTTAGCTATCCCACTTTTTCTAGTAATTTCAACGATTTTAGACACTTAATATACTCTCCCACCAATATTACTTCTTCGCTGGAAATTTTCTTTATAGAATATAATCTCTACTAATTAAAATTCCATTTGTTGATTTGTTATTGACTTGTCATTTTCAATGAAAATTTAATTAACTTTTAATAAATTTAAATACACACTTAAATAGATTAGGTTGTAATCGACAAAAATAAAATATTTTAGGCTATGTAAATCAATTAGAGATTTTAGGGAAATTTTATGATAATTTAAGTGATATATAGTTTTACGAGGTATTTATTTTAGTAAATTTTAATCATTTATGTGAATTTATGGTTTTCATTTGAATGTCAATGGATTTGGGACTATTATGTTTTTAATGAAATTATTGAAGAAATTAGGTTAAATCTATAATTTAGAAATACTTAATTTCTTGATAATTTATTAGATTTGACTTGATTTTAGGATTATTTTAAATAAAAGTTAAATTTATGATCAAAATGTTTATGAAACATCTATTTAAGATAATTATTTAAGAATTAGAATCAAATTGACTGATAGATTTTGAATAGTAAATGATATTTTAATTATAATTTTATGTTATATTTAAATAGTTGAATAAATCAGTTATTTTTAAAAATATTTTAGTGAAACCTAAGATTTTAATTGATTTTACAGTGTAAAAAAGGAGATCAATAATTATTATCATTTTCCATTTATTGATTTCGTGGATATCAATCACAAAAGTAGTATATTGTAGAGATTTTTAAGAGGATGCTCAGTGTGGTTAACAATATACATATGAAAATCGTTGAATTATATCTATGGGTTGACTGGTAATTTTTATTGAATTTATACTTGATTTACTGATTAATTTTAATTATTTGAGCAACATGATATATATTTTATGATTTTACAATAATTGAGTGAAATTATATTTATGTGGGAAACATAAACTTTATTCGATTTTAGTCATTTTTGATGAATTTTTTGTCAGAATCAAATTGTGGTGATTTTCGACGGAAAATGTTGGGTATCGATAATAATTTTGTAATACTTTAAAGAAAATTTATTTTTATTGGTAAAATTAAGATTTTTATTTTAAGGGAATTTGATTGGTTGAATACATATAGTAAATATGATCCGATTTTTAAAGATCTTATTCGGTTAAATATAGATTTCTAAAGAAATTTTACCTTGTAGGTTATTACCAAAAATATGTGTATTGTTGGTGCAGTGAATGAAAATGTGATTTCAAGGGAAATGATTGGTTAAGAGGAAATTTTGTGATATGGAGAATATAGAGGAGGAATTTATAATATTTTTAAGAGGCTTTGTTCAGATAGATAGCAATATGTGTGTAAATCTTTTAAGAGATTGGAAATATTGTCATTTAAAGAGAAATGATTGGTTAAGAAGAGAATTTATGATCTTTTAAGGGGAAATAATTAGTCACGAGATGGATTTCAAGAAATTTATCCTGTTGAATATCGATATGTTGGTGATTTTTATGAAAATAATGATATAGCGGGGATTATTGTAATTTAAGAGAAATGATTGGTTGAGAGGCGAATTTTTAAGGGGATTTGATTGGCCAAGAGAGGAGTTTTATTTTAAGATGATTTTAAGAGATTTATTCGGTTGAATATCGATATGTCGGTGATTTTTTATGAAAATAATCAATATAACTGGGATTAATCTCATTTAAAGAGAATGATTGGTTGAGAGTAAATTTTATTTTAGGGGAAAACAATTGGCTAAGAAGAGAATTTATGATTTTTTAATAGGAAATGATCGATTAAGAACAGGCTTGTTGATATTTTAAAGGGAAATGATTGGTTGACAGTAAATTTTATAATATTTTAAGGGGAAACGATAAGATAAGAGGGGAATTTATGATATTTTTATGGGGATTTATTCGTTTAAATATCTATGTTAAAGGATGGATACTTAGTGAAATCGATAGATTTTCATTGGTTAAGGTTATCAAAATATATCAATAAGATTTGGTTAATTTTAATGATATTATTGGAATCTGAATAAAATATACGATACGTGTTCGGTTCTAAGAAATAGTTTGATTCATGTAACTATTTGTATACAAGTAAGTATTTATTTGATTTTATTATAAATTTGTAATTTAATTTAATTAAAAACTAAATTAACTAGTATTTAAAAACTTTTAATTACTCATTACATATGTTGTTATTGACAATTTTCTGAATAATTTAAATATTTACGATTATTTCCAGGAATGAAGAGAAATTGTACGATTAAATACTATAAGAAGTCGATAATATACACTAATTTTTATTCAACAAGTACCTTGAATAAATTTTTAAAAAATTGATCTAACAAATTTTTTTAATTATTTTACAACTTATTTTATTTAACTTTTTAATTGATAAGTACTATTTTCTTTACAATTTGCTAGTATGTTGAAACTTTTTTAAAATTTTTATTCAAAGTACTAACAAATTTTATTAAAGATCTATCAAAACTTGACAAAATTATAAAACTTTGGTAATTTTAATATGTATTACTCAATAACAACTATTTTCTTACCAATTTGCCGAAGGTCTTATTTTAAATTTCAAAGTACTAACATTATTTACAAATTAATCAGTTTTATTTAACATCTTAAAATATTTAAATTTAATCAAATTCTATTCAAATGCTAATCATAATTTAAGGATAAGTCTTATTTTTACAAAATCAAATATTTTACAAAAATTAAACATACATATTTGGATTTTTAGTAGATTTTATCGGTATCTATCAGTACACAAGTCTGTTCCATGTGGTTTTTAAACTTTGTTAGAAATTCAACTTATTTAGTGGTTGGTCGATAACCATTTAATTTTTAGTAATGTGGTAGATGATAATTATTTTATCTATTAACTTTATTTAATGTTTAGAAACTTAAAATCTAATAATTTACAATAAATATATGAAAATTTATTTCAAGTACAGTGAAAGTAATGTATGTTTTGTGAAATTAATTTAAAAATATTTTTTCTAATCAAGTTTATACTTACTAATTAATTTGTCATTCAGTAAACAACAACAGTGTGAGTGAAAAGAAAATCTATAAAATAAATTTAAGTAATTTTTTTTGAGCTGTTAGCAATTAATTTATTTAGGGCATGTGAAAAATAAATGAAAAGGTTGACATTCATCTTGAAAATAACTTTTAATAAATGTTCATTGTTGGACGCAATTAAAAATATTACAAAATGGTAGAAAAATTTCAAAGTTTTTTAACTAAGTTTTACAAAATAATTTCAATAAATCACATACAAGACTGTAAAGAAATAAATTTTTATTCAGAGAAAAGACAACAATTGATTGAGCTTCAATGATTAATAGTTTCTTGATAGCAATCAGGTAACTAAACAACAAAACAATTTGGAGACATCAATGATCGATAAAAGAGTCGAGAAGTTAATAAAATTTCAACTTGTATTTCTTTTGTTCAACCCTTTATGTGATTTATTTCAAATTTAGTTGGTCAGTAACCTATCATTAATATTTGTTGGTTCAATAATTAGTTTTTGATATTGATTTGTTCGGTAACTAGTTATTGATAACATATTGTGAGTGTGTGAATAACCAAGTATTTTAAGGGGAAATGATTGAGAGAAAAATTTATTTTTAAATGAGTTAAGTTGGTTGAATATCGGTGTTGAAAGAGTAAATATTATTTAAATATGTCATTTTAATGAATAAGTAAATTATTGAATGCCTAGTATGTATATAGAGAGTTGCACAGTACTCAGTTATTTGTAAAAAGTACCTAGTGATTGTTGTTCAGTTATTAATGGATTATTCAGTGTGTATCAGTATTCAGAAGTTGATACCAAGTAAATATAGTAATGGATTTGGTTTCAATGAATTTGATTAATTATCGCCTGATAACGACAAGGTAACTAAGCAACCAAAAAATTTGGACACATCAATGATCGATAAAATAGTGAAAAAGTTAATAAAATTTCAACTTGTATTTCTTTTTGTTAACCTTTTATGTGATTTATTTCAAAATTAAATAGAGAGTCAACAGTTAAGTTACATAAGGGTAATTTTTAAAGCTGAAAATTTTAAAAGCAGTTATAGTAGGCAAATTACATAAGGTAAGAATTTTTTAAAAGTAAATAGAGGGTCAAAAGGTAAGTTACATAAGGTAAAAATTTTTAAAGTTAAAGAGTCGACAATATTGCATGATAAAATTTATTAAATAAAATTTTTAGTATAGTTTTATCGATCAACTTTTATACATATTTTTGAATGATAAAATTTTTAACATAATTTTACAATGGAATTTTTTATACATGATTTTTAAAGATGAAATTTTTAGGATAATTTTACAATGAAATTTTTACACATGTTTTTAATTGAAAAAATTTTTAATGTAATCTTACAATCAAATTTTTAGTATAAATTTTACTATTACTTTTTTATACATATTGATAACGATCAAATTTTCAAAGAAATTTTTCAAAATCCTTTTTCAAAGAATTTTATTAAATTAAATTTTTGAGTTTCAGTGTTACATAGTATTGCCTAAGGTAGGTAGTAGTCATTCGCAAGAGCAACCCATCTCCTCCACTCTGCAGCAACCCATCCTTAATAATAATAATAAAATAATAATAATAAATAATAATATTAATAATAATAATAATTTTAATAATAATAATAATAATAATAATAATAATTATTATAATTATAATAATAATAATAATACTTTCAGAAAACATAAAAAGTTAACTTACTTGGTATCAACTTCTGAACACTGATAACCCATACACAGTGAATAATTCATTAATAACTGAACAACAATCACTAGGTACTGTATACAAATAACCGAGTACTGTACAGCTCTCCATATACATATTAGGTATTGAATAATTTACTTATTTATTAAAATGACATATTTAAATAATATTTACTCTTTCAACACAGATATTCAACCAACTCAACCCACTTAAAAAATAAAGTTTTCTCTCAATCATTTCCCCTTAAAATACTTGGTTATTCACACACTCACAATATGTTATCAATAACTAGTTACCGAACAAATCAATACCAAAAACTAATTACTGAACCAACAAATATTAATGATAGGTTACTGACCAACTAATTTTGAAATAAATCACATAAAGGGTTGAACAAAAGAAATACAAGTTGAAATTTATTAACTTCTCGACTCTTTTATCGATCATTGATGTCTCCAAATTGTTTTGTTGTTTAGTTACCTGATTGCTATCAAGAAACTATTAATCATTGAAGCTCAATCAATTGTTGCATTTTCTCTGAATAAAAATTTATTTCTTTACAGTCTTGTATGTGATTTATTGAAATTATTTTGTAAAACTTAGTTAAAAAACTTTGAAATTTTTCTACCATTTTTGTAATATTTTTAATTGCGTCCAACAATGAACATTTATTAAAAGTTATTTTCAAAGATGATGTCAACCTTTTCATTTATTTTTCACATGCCCTAAATAAATTAATTGCTAACAGCTCAAAAAAAATTACTTAAATTTATTTTTATAGATTTTCTTTTCACTCACACTGTTGTTGTTTACTGAATGACAAATTAATTAGTAAGTATAAACTTGATTAGAAAAATATTTTTAAATTAATTTCACAAAACATACATTACTTTCACTGTACTTGAAATAAATTTATATATATTTATTGTAAATTATTAGATTTTTAAGTTTCTAAACATTAAATAAAGTTAATAGATAAAATAATTATCATCTACCACATTACTAAAAATTAAATGGTTATCGACCAACCACTAAATAAGTTGAATTTCTAACAAAGTTTAAAAAACCACATGGAACAGGTATTTGTGTACTGATAGATACCGATAAAATCTACTAAAAATCCAAATATGTATGTTTAATTTTTGTAAAATATTTGATTTTGTAAAATAAGACTTATCCTTAAATTATGATTAGCATTTGAATAGAATTTGATTAAATTTAAATATTTAAGATGTTAAATAAAACTGATTAATTTGTAAATAATGTTAGTACTTTGAAATTTTAAAATAAGACCTTCGGCAAATTGGTAAGAAAATAGTTGTTATTGAGTAATACATATTAAAATTACCAAAGTTTTATAATTTTTGTCAAGTTTTGATAGATCTTTAATAAAATTTGTTAGTACTTTGAATAAAAATTTTAAAAAAGTTTCAACATACTAGCAAATTGTAAAGAAAATAGTACTTATCAATTAAAAAGTTAAATAAACTAAGTTGTAAAATAATTAAAAAATTTGTTAGATCAATTTTTAAAATTTTATTCAAGGTACTTGTTGAATAAAAATTAGTGTATATTATCGACTTCTTATAGTATTTAATCGTACAATTTCTCTTCATTCCTGGAAATAATCGTAAATATTTAAATTATTCAGAAAATTGTCAATAACAACATATGTAATGAGTAATTAAAAGTTTTTAAATACTAGTTAATTTAGTTTTTAATTAAATTAAATTACAAATTTATAATAAAATCAAATAAATACTTACTTGTATACAAATAGTTACATGAATCAAACTATTTCTTAGAACCGAACACGTATCGTATATTTTATTCAGATTCCAATAATATCATTAAAATTAACCAAAATCTTATTGATATATTTTGATAACCCTTAACCAATGAAAATCTATCGATTTCACTAAGTATCCATCCTTTAACATAGATATTTAAACGAATAAATCCCCATAAAATATCATAAATTCCCCTCTTATCTTATCGTTTCCCCTTAAAATATTATAAAATTTAATGTCAACCAATCATTTCCCTTTAAAATATCAACAAGCCTGTTCTTAATCGATCATTTCCTATTAAAAAATCATAAATTCTCTTCTTAGCCAATTGTTTTCCCCTAAAATAAAATTTACTCTCAACCAATCATTTCTCTTTAAATGAGATTAATCCCAGTTATATTCATTATTTTCATAAAAATCACCGACATATTGATATTCAACCGAATAAATCTCTTAAAATCATCTTAAAATAAAATTACTCTCTTGACCAATCAAATCCCTTTAAAAATATTATAAATTCACTCTCAACCAATCATTTCTCTTTAAATTACAATAATCCCCGCTATATTCATTATTTTCATAAAAATCACCAACATATCGATATTCAACAGAATAAATTTCTTGAAAATCCATCTCGTGACTAATTATTTCCTTAAAAGATCATAAATTCTCTTCTTAACCAATCATTTCTCTTTAAATGACAATATTTCCACTCTCTCAAAAGATTTACACAGATATTGATCTATCTGAACAAATCCTTTTAAAAATATTATAAATTCCTCCTCTATATTCTCCATTTATAAAATATTCAACCAACTCAACTCCCTTAAAAATGACAACAAACTTGTTCTTAATAGATTATTTTCCCCTTAAAATATCACAAAATTTCCACTTAACCAATCATTTCCCTTGAAATCACATTTTCATTCACTGCACCAACAATACACATATTTTTGGTAATAACCTACAAGGTAAAATTTCTTTAGAAATCTAAATTTAACCGAATAAGATCTTTAAAAATCGGATCATATTTACTATATGTATTCAACCAATCAAATTCCCTTAAAATAAAAATCTTAATTTTACCAATAAAAATAAATTTTCTTTAAAGTATTACAAAATTGTTATCGATACACAACATTTTCCGTCGAAAATCACCACAATTTGATTCTGACAAAAAATTCAATCAAATAAAAAAATTCATCAAAAATGACTAAAATCGAATTAAGTTTATGTTTCCCACATAAATTTAATTTCACTAAATTAATGTAAAATCATAAAATATATATCATGTTGCTCAAATAATTAAATTAATCAGTAAATCAAGTATAAATTCAATAAAAATTACCAGTCAACCCATAGATATAATTCAACGATTTTAATATGTATATTGTTAACCACACTGAGCATCCTCTTAAAAATCTCTACAATATACTACTTTTGTGATTGATATCCACGAAATCAATAAATGGAAAAATGATAATAATTAATTGACCATCCTTTTTTTTTTACTGTAAAATCAATTAAAATTTTCGGTTTCACTAAAATATTTTTAAAAATCAACTGATTTAATCAACTTTTTAAATATATCATAAAATTATAATTTAAATATCATTTCCTATTCAAAATCTATCAGTCAAATTGGAATCTAATTGGTAAATAATTATCAAAAACATTTTGTTCTTAAAATAAACTTTTATTTAAAATAATCCTAAAATCAAGTAAAGTTTATTAAATTATCAAGAAATTAAGTGCTTCTAAAATTATAGATTTACCCTCATTTCTTCAATATTTTCTACAAAAACATAATAGTCCCCAAATCCATTAACATTCAAATGAAAACCATAAAATTTACATAGATGATTAAAATTTACTAAAATAAATACCTCGTAAAACTAGATATCACTTAAATTATCATAAAATTTCCCTAAAATCTCTAATTAATTTACATAGTCTAAAATTATTTTATTTTTGTCGATTACAACCTAATCTATTTAAGTGTGTATTTAAATTTATTAAAAGTTAATTAAATTTTCAGTGAAAATGTCAAGTCAATAACAAGTCAACAAATGGAATTTTAATTAGTAGAGATTATATTCTATAAAGAAAATCTCCAGTGAAGAAGTAATATTGGTGGGAGAGTATATTAAGTGTCTAAAATCGTTGAAATTACTAGAAAAAGTGGGATAGCTAAAGATATTTACTAAATAGATGAAATATCAATTGATATATTAAACCTTACAAGGGTAATATACTTTGAATGAAGAAATATACATCGAAGAGGAAAAATATTCATTAAAGTGAGAAAATATTAAGTAAAGTGAGAAATTATTCATTGAAGAGGAAAATATTCATTAAGAGAAATTATTCATTGGAGAGAAAAAATATTTTTTGAAGAGGGAAAAAGATCATTGAATAACGTAAAATATTGATAGAAGCTAAAATATATTCAGTGAATCGAGAATTGGATATAATAAATTAGATGGTAAAATTTCTCAATGATGAGATGAAATATCAATTAAATATTGGGAAATACTTGAAATGGAGTCTGTATTATTTACTGCTCAACAAATATACTTAAAAGATGAAAATATTCACTGAAAATGAATTGTACTTTAAGAGTGGATGAATTAAAAATTCAATTAAAAATTATTAACAATTGAGTAGATTTTGTCGGTTAATTATATTTAAATAGGGATATATATTGTTGATGGGTGCGCGGATGAATAGTTATTAAAAAAACGCGCGCGCGTATATTAATCCCACGAATATACTAATCCGGCGAATATATTCAAATCCGGCGTATATATTCAAATCCGGCGTATATTCAACAAATTCGGCGACTATACCAATCCGGCGAATATACCAATCCGGCGAATATACCAATCCGGCGTATACTAATCCAATGAATATTCAACAAATCCGAGAAATATACATCAAACAATGAGATTGTAGAAATCAAATCTAAGTCTCTTACATTCAAAGCACTTTGAATGATATATTTTAAATGAACGTTATGGAATTTTATTGATATTAAGAATTATTATCTACATGTAATAAATTTTTGAAAATCTTATATTTTAATACTATTTTAGTTGTAACTATTGACAATATATTATTTTAAATTCTTAAATTACTCTATTATTTGAAATTATATTTGAAATTTGGTTAAAAAAAAAAATTCTTTTTTTATAATGATTAGTAAATAGAATATTTGATTTAGTTTTATACTCAAATAAAATCTTTTGACAAATTAAAAATATTTTCAATAATATATTTATAAATTGATGGTTATAAATAAATATAATCTAAATGAAAAGTTAATTTAAATAATTTATTCAATTGTAACTAATGACAATATAATAATTTAAATTCAAAAATAATAATAACATCAAAAAATGATTATTATTTCTAAAAGTAAATTTATAACATTTTATAAAAAGCAATAATTAATATAAAACATACATCAATTTTCTGAATTTATTTAATATTACAAAAAACTATATGTTTCTTATAATCATAATACCAAATTATTCATCTATTCATTGTATTGTTTACTACATTCCATTATTTGTTGGACTTTCTGCTTCGTTCTTTCTACTTATTAAATTGTATCTGATCCACCCGTATTTATAGTATTAAATATGCCGGATTTGTTGAATATTCGCCGGATTTGTTGAATATTCATTGGATTAGTATATTCGCCGGATTGGTATAGTCGCCGGATTTGTTGAATATACGCCGGATTTGTTGAATATACGCCGGATTTGAATATATACGCCGGATTTGAATATATTCGCCGGATTAGTATATTCGTGGGATTAATATACGCGCGCGCGTTTTTTTAATAACTATTCATCCGCGCACCCATCAACAATATATATCCCTATTTAAATATAATTAACCGACAAAATCTACTCAATTGTTAATAATTTTTAATTGAATTTTTAATTCATCCACTCTTAAAGTACAATTCATTTTCAGTGAATATTTTCATCTTTTAAGTATATTTGTTGAGCAGTAAATAATACAGACTCCATTTCAAGTATTTCCCAATATTTAATTGATATTTCATCTCATCATTGAGAAATTTTACCATCTAATTTATTATATCCAATTCTCGATTCACTGAATATTTTTTAGCTTCTATCAATATTTTACGTTATTCAATGATTTTTTCCCTCTTCAAAAAATATTTTTTCTCTCCAATGAATAATTTCTCTTAATGAATATTTTCCTCTTCAATGAATAATTTCTCACTTTACTTAATATTTTCTCACTTTAATGAATATTTTTCCTCTTCGATGTATATTTTCTTCATTCAAAGTATATTACCCTTGTAAGGTTTTAATATATCAATTGATATTTCATCTATTTAGTAGATATCTTTAGCTATCCCACTTTTTCTAGTAATTTCAACGATTTTAGTCACTTAATATACTCTCCCACCAATATTACTTCTTCGCTGGAAATTTTCTTTATAGAATATAATCTCTACTAATTAAAATTCCATTTGTTGATTTGTTATTGACTTGTCATTTTCAATGAAAATTTAATTAACTTTTAATAAATTTAAATACACACTTAAATAGATTAGGTTGTAATCGACAAAAATAAAATATTTTTAGGCTATGTAAATCAATTAGAGATTTTAGGGAAATTTTATGATAATTTAAGTGATATATAGTTTTACGAGGTATTTATTTTAGTAAATTTTAATCATTTATGTGAATTTTATGGTTTTCATTTGAATGTCAATGGATTTGGGGACTATTATGTTTTTAATGAAATTATTGAAGAAATTAGGTTAAATCTATAATTTAGAAATACTTAATTTCTTGATAATTTATTAGATTTGACTTGATTTTAGGATTATTTTAAATAAAAGTTAAATTTATGATCAAAATGTTTATGAAACATCTATTTAAGATAATTATTTAAGAATTAGAATCAAATTGACTGATAGATTTTGAATAGTAAATGATATTTTAATTATAATTTTATGTTATATTTAAATAGTTGAATAAATCAGTTAATTTTTAAAAATATTTTAGTGAAACCTAAGATTTTAATTGATTTTACAGTGTAAAAAAGGAGATCAATAATTATTATCATTTTCCATTTATTGATTTCGTGGATATCAATCACAAAAGTAGTATATTGTAGAGATTTTTAAGAGGATGCTCAGTGTGGTTAACAATATACATATTAAAATCGTTGAATTATATCTATGGGTTGATGGTAATTTTTATTGAATTTATACTTGATTTACTGATTAATTTAATTATTTGAGCAACATGATATATATTTTATGATTTTACAATAATTGAGTGAAATTATATTTATGTGGGAAACATAAACTTTATTCGATTTTAGTCATTTTTGATGAATTTTTTGTCAGAATCAAATTGTGGTGATTTTCGACGGAAAATGTTGGGTATCGATATTAATTTTGTAATACTTTAAAGAAAATTTATTTTTATTGGTAAAATTAAGATTTTTATTTTAAGGGAATTTGATTGGTTGAATACATATAGTAAATATGATCCGATTTTTAAAGATCTTATTCGGTTAAATATAGATTTCTAAAGAAATTTTACCTTGTAGGTTATTACCAAAAATATGTGTATTGTTGGTGCAGTGAATGAAAATGTGATTTCAAGGGAAATGATTGGTTAAGAGGAAATTTTGTGATATGGAGAATATAGAGGAGGAATTTATAATATTTTTAAGAGGCTTTGTTCAGATAGATATCAATATGTGTGTAAATCTTTTAAGAGATTGGAAATATTGTCATTTAAAGAGAAATGATTGGTTAAGAAGAGAATTTATGATCTTTTAAGGGGAAATAATTAGTCACGAGATGGATTTCAAGAAATTTATCCTGTTGAATATCGATATGTCGGTGATTTTTATGAAAATAATGAATATAGCGGGGATTATTGTAATTTAAAGAGAAATGATTGGTTGAGAGGCGAATTTTTAAGGGGATTTGATTGGCCAAGAGAGGAGTTTTATTTTAAGATGATTTTAAGAGATTTATTCGGTTGAATATCGATATGTCGGTGATTTTTTATGAAAATAATGAATATAACTGGGATTAATCTCATTTAAAGAGAAATGATTGGTTGAGAGTAAATTTTATTTTAGGGGAAAACAATTGGCTAAGAAGAGAATTTATGATTTTTTAATAGGAAATGATCGATTAAGAACAGGCTTGTTGATATTTTAAAGGGAAATGATTGGTTGACATTAAATTTTATAATATTTTAAGGGGAAACGATAAGATAAGAGGGGAATTTATGATATTTTTATGGGGATTTATTCGTTTAAATATCTATGTTAAAGGATGGATACTTAGTGAAATCGATAGATTTTCATTGGTTTAAGGGTTATCAAAATATATCAATAAGATTTTGGTTAATTTTAATGATATTATTGGAATCTGAATAAAATATACGATACGTGTTCGGTTCTAAGAAATAGTTTGATTCATGTAACTATTTGTATACAAGTAAGTATTTATTTGATTTTATTATAAATTTGTAATTTAATTTAATTAAAACTAAATTAACTAGTATTTAAAAACTTTTAATTACTCATTACATATGTTGTTATTGACAATTTTCTGAATAATTTAAATATTTACGATTATTTCCAGGAATGAAGAGAAATTGTACGATTAAATACTATAAGAAGTCGATAATATACACTAATTTTTATTCAACAAGTACCTTGAATAAAATTTTAAAAATTGATCTAACAAATTTTTTTAATTATTTTACAACTTATTTTATTTAACTTTTTAATTGATAAGTACTATTTTCTTTACAATTTGCTAGTATGTTGAAACTTTTTTAAAATTTTTATTCAAAGTACTAACAAATTTTATTAAAGATCTATCAAAACTTGACAAAAATTATAAAACTTTGGTAATTTTAATATGTATTACTCAATAACAACTATTTTCTTACCAATTTGCCGAAGGTCTTATTTTAAAATTTCAAAGTACTAACATTATTTACAAATTAATTAGTTTTATTTAACATCTTAAAATATTTAAATTTAATCAAATTCAATTCAAATGCTAATCATAATTTAAGGATAAGTCTTATTTTTACAAAATCAAATATTTTACAAAAATTAAACATACATATTTGGATTTTTAGTAGATTTTATCGGTATCTATCAGTACACAAGTTCCTGTTCCATGTGGTTTTTTAAACTTTGTTAGAAATTCAACTTATTTAGTGGTTGGTCGATAACCATTTAATTTTTAGTAATGTGGTAGATGATAATTATTTTATCTATTAACTTTATTTAATGTTTAGAAACTTAAAAATCTAATAATTTACAATAAATATATGAAAATTTATTTCAAGTACAGTGAAAGTAATGTATGTTTTGTGAAATTAATTTAAAAATATTTTTTCTAATCAAGTTTATACTTACTAATTAATTTGTCATTCAGTAAACAACAACAGTGTGAGTGAAAAGAAAATCTATAAAAATAAATTTAAGTAATTTTTTTTGAGCTGTTAGCAATTAATTTATTTAGGGCATGTGAAAAATAAATGAAAAGGTTGACATTCATCTTTGAAAATAACTTTTAATAAATGTTCATTGTTGGACGCAATTAAAAATATTACAAAAATGGTAGAAAAATTTCAAAGTTTTTTAACTAAGTTTTACAAAATAATTTCAATAAATCACATACAAGACTGTAAAGAAATAAATTTTTATTCAGAGAAAAGACAACAATTGATTGAGCTTCAATGATTAATAGTTTCTTGATAGCAATCAGGTAACTAAACAACAAAACAATTTGGAGACATCAATGATCGATAAAAGAGTCGAGAAGTTAATAAAATTTCAACTTGTATTTCTTTTGTTCAACCCTTTATGTGATTTATTTCAAATTTAGTTGGTCAGTAACCTATCATTAATATTTGTTGGTTCAATAATTAGTTTTTGATATTGATTTGTTCGGTAACTAGTTATTGATAACATATTGTGAGTGTGTGAATAACCAAGTATTTTAAGGGGAAATGATTGAGAGAAAAATTTATTTTTAAATGAGTTAAGTTGGTTGAATATCGGTGTTGAAAGAGTAAATATTATTTAAATATGTCATTTTAATGAATAAGTAAATTATTGAATGCCTAGTATGTATATAGAGAGTTGCACAGTACTCAGTTATTTGTAAAAAGTACCTAGTGATTGTTGTTCAGTTATTAATGGATTATTCAGTGTGTATCAGTATTCAGAAGTTGATACCAAGTAAATATAGTAATGGATTTGGTTTCAATGAATTTGATTAATTATCGCCTGATAACGACAAGGTAACTAAGCAACCAAAAAATTTGGACACATCAATGATCGATAAAATAGTGAAAAAGTTAATAAAATTTCAACTTGTATTTCTTTTTGTTAACCTTTTATGTGATTTATTTCAAAATTAGTTGGTCAGTAACCGATCATTAATATTTATTGGTTCAGTAATTAGTTATATGATTACATATTGTGAGTGTGTGAATAACCAAGTATTTTAAAGGGAAATGATTGAGAGAAAACTTTATTTTTTAAGTGGGTTGAGTTGATTCAATATCTGTGTTGAAAGAGTAAATATTATTTAAATATGTCATTTTAATGAATAAGTAAATTATTCAATGCCTAATATGTATATAGAGAGCTGTACAGTACTCGGTTATTTGTATACAGTACCTAGTGATTGTTGTTCAGTTATTAATGAATTATTCACTGTGTATGGGTTATCAATGTTCAGAAGTTGATACCAAGTAAGTTAACTTTTTATGTTTTCTGAAAGTATTATTATTATTATTATAATTATAATTATTATTATTATTATTATTATTATTATTATTTTATTAATATTATTATTTATTATTATTATTTTATTATTTTTTTTTAAGGATTGGTTGCTGCAGAGTGGAGGAGATGGGTTGCTCTTGCGAATGACTACTACCTACCTTAGGCAATACTATGTAACACTGAAACTCAAAAATTTAATTTAATAAAATTCTTTGAAAAAGGATTTTGAAAAATTTCTTTGAAAATTTGATCGTTACCAACATGTATAAAAAAGTCATTGTACAAATTATACTAAAAATTTGATTGTAAGATTACATTAAAAATTTTTTCAATTAAAAACATGTGTAAAAATTTCATTGTAAAATTATCCTAAAAATTTCATCTTTAAAAATTATATATAAAAAATTCCATTGTAAAACTATACTAAAAGTTTTATCATTTAAAAATATGTATAAAAATTGATCGATAAAACTATACTAAAAATTTTATTTAATAAATTTTATCATGCAATATTGTCGACTCTTTAACTTTAAAAATTCTTACCTTATGTAATTTGCCTACTATAACTGCTTTTAAAATTTTCAGCTTTAAAAATTACCCTTATGTAACTTAACTGTTGACTCTATTTAATTTAAAAAAATTCTTACCTAACCTTCCATACTTTACTCTAGGCACCTTAGATTACTTTAAGAACCTTAATTTACTTAAATTTATTCTAACGTACTTTAAATTACTCTGATGTACTTTAAATTACTCTGATGTACCTTAATTTACTTAAATGTACCCTAATGTACTTAAATTGACTTTCGACCCTTTAATTTACCTTAATGTACTCTAATGTATCTTAATTTACTTGAGTAACCTTAATTTACTCTAATATACTTAAATGTATTCTAATGTACTTTAATTTATCTAAATTTACTTTAATATACTTTAATGTATCCTAATGTACTTTAATTTATCTTAATTTACTTTAGGTATTTTAAATTATTTTTATCTAGAGCCTAAATTTGCCTATGAAAATTGTGTGAACAAATATTTCAAGTGTTTTTTTTTAACAAGCCTATAAAATACCCCTGTCAATTTTTTATCAGTAGGCGATTCAAGCCATTTTTATTTTATGCCTATATTTACCTATAGAAAGTAATGAGACCAAATATTGCATTAGTTTTTATTACGAATTAAAAATATATTGACTATATCACATCTTAGCGATTTGAGCCAATTTTTATTTTATGCCTATATTTACCTATAGAAAGTATTGAGACCAAATATTGCATTAGTTTTTATTACGAATTAAAAATATCCCTGACTATATCACATCTTAGGCGATTTGAGCCAATTTTAATTTTAGGCTTTTTTATCATTAGGCGATTCAAGCCAATTTATTTTAGTCTTTTTCAAAAATACCCCCTGACTATAGTGTGATTAAAAAAAAAATTTGTGAATGAAAATACCCTCTCTGACTATCTTAGGCGATTTGAGCCGATTTTAATTTTATGCTTTTTTATCGTTAGGCGATTCAAGCCAATTTATTTTAGTCTTTTTCAAAAATACCCCCTGACTATAGTGTGATTAAAAAAAAATTTATTCAAAAAAAAAATATTTCAATTTCATTTCAAAAATTCGCCAAAATTTGAATTTAAAAAAAATGTTCCAAAAATTTGAATTCAAAAAAAAATCGCGCCAAAAACTCGAAAAAAATTTTAAAAAATACACACAAAAAAAAAATTAAATACACACAAAATTAATTAAGTTGATTACATCATTATGTAATCAAGATAATCCGAAATTTAATCTGCAATAATCCCCCCCTCATCCCTCTATGTTTTTTAGGTTCCCGTAAGCTCCTAACTACCTACTATGTTTGTATTTGTATCGTGCGGATCTTGTTGCATTTTGTTATTATTTTAATTTATTTTTTATGTTTATTATTTTATATGTAATTATCTTTTTTTCTCATATTTGATAGGGTTTAGTTGATGTTTTAATAGGTTTGAGTTTAAATTTGAATGTTATATTTGCATGTGTGTTACCGATTCATTTAAACATTTTTCAAGGCCGTTTGTGTTCTGGCCCAACAGTCACCAGAGATTTTTTGTTGCATCAAACAAATGTGTTTTTGTTTTCTAATTTATATAATTAATGAAGTATATGAAATGTTAATGTAAAGTTTACTAAAAATTTGAAAGTAAATACCATCAAACAATAAATTTTAATCAAAGATTGTTCCCAATGTTTTGCTGTCAAATTTCCAAGTAATTTAATTTTCAAAATAGACTTTTTTTAAAAATATTTTCAAATAATTTTAATTTAATACATCCGAAAACAACTGCAAAATTAATTTACATATCCTAAATTTGTCAAACTATTTAAGAACATCCTTTCAAAAAGAATTTTGCACGCTGATTTTTGGATACAATGACATTATCAATAACGCTTCACAAATAACACGTTCCAAATAATTAACAAAATTTAGTAAAATTTTAAAATCAGAAATGCCTTTTTTACTCATGTCCATTTTATTTATTATCGTGTTTTCATTTAGATTGAAAAGAACTCGAACACATCATTAAACAACATTCATTCGTACAATTTAGCACACATTATATATCAACAATTATATATCAATAATACATAAATCTCTAAAAATTATTTGCAACGAATTCACTTGAATGGCTTTATAATTTAATAATTCGAATGAACTCATGTCTAACTCGTAAGATTTTGATTAGAAATATAGGAAGATTTTTCATTGTAATAGTAAATTCAGTTAATTTAATTAATATAAAAACCGAAATTAATTAATAATAATTTTTTGTGAGACTCATTAGATTTTTTCCATAACTAGCAAATAATTTTCTAAATATTTGAAAAAAGTTAAAATATTTCATATTACAATGTAGGAAAGTTTAAATAATGTATAAGGCCTATTTAGTCGGGAGAACTGATAAAGATCCTTAGGCAATCTCATTATTTATTTAATTCCACTAGTTTTCACTCTGTAACATGTACAAGTGATATATGACAGGAAACATTTCTCACAGCCCCCCTATAAAAAATATTTCTAGAGGGTTTAGATTTTTTTGGTTTAAATGAAGTTATTTTATTTAACTTTTTATTTATTTATTTGAAAAAACATGGATTTCGGATTCTCGATTAAAACCACTAGTGTCAGCAGTAGGCCACCATAGCTTTTTAGTCAATGTAAAAGTAACGTTATGTTTAGGTCGTTTGTGGTGTAATGCCTTAAAGGATGTCTTGCATATTGTCCCAAGGAATATTAGGTTTAATTTTTACTGACAATCACTTCTCCATAAAATACTTTATTTTTATGGGGATATACTTTTCAGAATTTTATTTAAATGAAGTAAATTTATTTAATTGTTTAAATGAAGTGAGTTTTACTTAATTTTTTATTTTAAATTATAAATTTTAACTTTCCTTGATAAAAAAACTAATAGTTTATTTTTAATAAATAAGAAAAAAAGTCTTCACTAAAAATCCTGAAAATAAATTTTCACCGAAAAAATAGAACAGCATTTATTGATAAAAAACGAAAATGAATTTCCTCGATAAGTGTCAAAAATAAATTTTTATTGAAAACATAAAATTCTTTCTTGAATAAAAGTCATTGAATACAAATAATATTTTGAAAAGAGGTATTTGACTTCACAAATAATTTTTTTCAAATCGAAAATATGTTGAGGTTCACAGAATATCAACTTGATGATCTTATATAAATAAATAGATCAGCACTGGTTATCAAATTTTATTTAACATCACAAATATACAAATAATTGCCACAAAAAATGATATTAGAGCTTCTTTTTATTCTTGTATATATGTCTATCCGTGCATGTGTAGTGAAAATCAGATGCTTTTCTGAGCTCAATATACTGTATGTTCAACTTTAAAATTTCTAATAGCCAAATTTTCAAACCGAAATTTCTAACTATAGATTTATTCTTTTAAATTTTAAAATCTTGTTGCTGTTGATGTTAAGTGGCAGTGATTCATAATTGTCAATAATATTTGTTATCTATAAACGATTTTCATTTTTAAAGTGAAATTAACAGTTTCTTTTTTAGTGTTATCACTATTTTCAACATCCCAGAGATTATATATCTTGTGGTCCAATGTAGGTTGATGCATGTATATCATTCGCCATTTTTGAATCATCGTTATATGTATTTGGTTATATTAATTAATATTTTGTTTAAATGAGTGTTTTATTATTACAGATAGAATTTAACTGTAAGAAAATAAACAGCAACTTTTTTTTAGCCAAAGAAATATACCCAGAAGTTATTATAGGACGAGATTTCGTAAATTAATTTAAGAAATTTGGCCGCAATAATAAGAAAGATAGTAAAACTGTAGACGATATAATAAAAATTGAAAGTTGCAATCCAATATATGAAATTGTCACTCAGTTTTCAGATATGTGTAATAAACGGATATTTTAAAACACCGTAATTTAAGCGAATTGTGGCCCGATACCAATTGAATCCCGGCGACAACCAATGCAACATGAAGAAAAGTTAAAATAAATTGTTAAAAATTTAGAGGAGAATAATATAATAGAGAAATTTGAACCACCTTGGAATTATATAATTGTGTGTGTGTATGAATAAAAAAGGAACTTCTGTAATACGAATGTGTTTAGATATTTGAGTTTTAAATTCGAATACGTTTAGACCAGTCTTTCCAATTCCTGATGTTGACAAAATGCTAAATTCTCTGAATGGAGCAAAATATTTTTCACCAATAGATTTAAAAAATGCTTATTACCAGGTTGAATTAGACGAAGAAAGTAAATTGTAAACCGTATTTTCTACAAGACAGGGTCGATTTTGCTTTAATAGAATGCATTTTGGAAGAGCTGCAGCACATTCGACTTTCCAAAAACTAATGACATTAATTATTGTTGATATGATGTGGAATGAAGCACTAGTTTATACAGACGATATCTTAATATTTTCCAAAGCAATTGAGGAACACAAGAATAGAATTTGTAAACTTATTAGAAAATTTGGACTTAAAATTAATCCAGAAAAATGCAAGCTTGTGGTATCTCGGAATCTTTGATAAGTGGTAAAAACAAAAGCATTGCTTATACAACATAATGTGATGAAGCTTTTAGTAATTAAAACATAGTTTGAACAATGCACAAGATGCTAAGTTCGACTGTATGGGTGTTGTGTTATCAGAAAAAAAGCGACAATAATGACGAAAGGATAATAGCTTATGGGTTGAAAAGTATGAAAAGACATTAAATTGGATATTGTATAACGAGAGAAGAATTATTATCCGTTTTATATTTTCCCCAACATTTTAAACATTATTGTTATGGAAGAAAGTTTATTCTGAGGACTGATCATAAAGCAATCACATTTGTGTTAACAACAAAAAAGTCAATTACAGCCCAATTTCAAAACTGATCCAATTTTTTAGGTAGTTTGGATATGATTTTAGAATATGATGCAGATGCGCTATCACGACTTAATATTGGGAATTGTACACAGTGTCAAATGAATCACATAGATGCAAAACAGAGAAAAATAAACTAAAATATTAGTAACGTCAACAGAAGATCAAATTTTCAAGTTACAAACTAATTCAAAAGAAATAAATGAATTAAAAGAACATATTGATAAAGGGAACACGGAATATTTTTATTTAGATAATGGTATTATTATGACTAATAAAAATAAAATTTATATTCCATCAAACGTGAAAAATGAATTTATATTAAGAATTCATAACGAATTATGTCATGAACGAATTATAAAAATTACAAAATATTTAAAGAATAAAAATTTAAAGAAAAGGACAATAGAAAACTCTCCGTACGATATATTTAGACCATTTGAAAGTCATATTCAGGCACAAAAACCAACTAAAAATATTATGAATTAACTTATAATTTAAATAAATTATTTTTTTTATATTAATTTAATTTTCTAATAAATAAACTTTTAAAAATATTTAAATACTTTTAACTAATTTTTTAAAAATTGGTTTAATTAAATATTATAATTTTTTTATCTATATTATAATTTTAAAATAATAATGTAATATTTTATAAATTAAATAATTTTAATAATATTAAAATTCAAAATTTTTTTAAAAACAATATACAAACATGATTTAACAAACTAAATCTATTTAAAAACATTCAAAACATTAGTAGTCATAGCACTCTGTACATTAATCTTTGGATTTAAATAATTATTAATATTTTAAGCAAATGGATGAAAGTATTAAATATATTGTAACAACCTATGAGATTTGCCAGAAACGTAAAAAATTCACTGATAAAACAAAAGAATTTATTTAAAATTTGAATATATATTCATTGATTTTTGTGGTCCATTTAAAACCACATCATCTGGAAGAAAATATGTTCTCGCTATAATTGACCATTTTAGTAAATACATTGTCTTAAAAGCAGTAAGAACGCAGGATGAAAAACGCTAGTTGACAGGATTTTGAAATTTGATCCACCAAAATAAATTCACGTTTATAAAGAAAAAAGTTTCGATTCGAATAGTTTTAGGAACATGGTACTAAAATGAAGATAAATTATTCAAGTCCTTATCATCATCAATCTAATGGCCACATTGAAAGACAACTTCGAATTCCGAGAGACTTGATTTTTTGTTGTTTAGAAGAAAAACAATTTAAGACATGGCATTACCTCACACTGAATTTGCAATTAATTCAACAATGCAATCAAGTATAAAAGTTAGTCCATCTGAAGTAAATATAGTTTATGGAAGAAAATTGTGCAAACTAAATAGGAACAACCCTGTAGACGCTCCATAAAAATAAAAATTTAAGGTTTAAAAATTAAGGAAAAACAGTTACACTTCCGTTTTTAATATATACGGACTTCGAGGCAATTTTACCGAAAGATATTAAACATCATCAAATAAACATGCCGATAACATCAGACTTATTATTAATTAATAATTATAATACGGCAAAATCGTATTTTAAATTTTATTGGTGAAAATTGTGCTTAAGCTGCTGTTATAATTGTCCTGCCGTATTATGACGTCGAAGGTAACAAAAAACTTTAAGACATCTTTCTTTCAATGGGAACGGGAGTTCGAAAATGTAGAATTTGTTATAAGAGATTGAGTTATAGACTAAGACCATTTCACAGATAAGTATCTTGGGGCTGCCTGTAGGAAATCTAATATTTCTCGTCTTATACAAAGACAACTTTCAATTGTATTTCACAACTTGAGAGGGATACGACCTTCACCATATTTTAAAGTATGGCTTAAATAAGTTTCTTTCTTGGAAATTAAATATTAATCCGACTACAACAAAAACATTTATTTCTTTAATTACTAAGATTCACAAACTGCCTGTGCATTTTATTGTTAACATGCAGTTTGTTAATTTATCACTTGCAAAAGCTGTTAGGACTTTTTCCGATTTACCTTTGACTACTTCTGTTTTCGATGGTGCTATTGTTAGAGCAAAGGCCGTTTTTCCAAATTACTTTGCTATGCCGCTTGAGATTCTGGAATCAAGTTATGAGTTGCATTCAATTTGTGGGTTCTGTATCTAATGATGAATACGCTACTGCCCAAGAAATTTGGTCTCAGCAAAATTGTTGGACAATGTTAGATTACATGCTAATCTAATTAAATTTAGACGTATTCCTCCTTGTAGATTATTTTCAGCAATTTCGATCAAAAGCAATTGCTTACAATGGTCTAGAACCTCTGAATTTCTATGACATCCCAGGTATGTCATGGGTGTCTGCACTCATGACATTACAAGAACCTATAGAAGCTCTACAGGATGTGGGAATGTATAATTTTTATCAAGGAGGATTACGGGCGGGTTAAAATTTGTTATGTCGCAAGTTCTGAACATACAAAACTTTTGTATGTAGATATAAATAATTTGTATGGTTGGACGCTTAGCCAAAATCTGCAGTATGGTTAGTTTTCTTGGGTGTATAAAAATTTAAATGATGTGTTGACTGAATGTATGAGTGCGAATATCGAACTTTTTCATATGGTTACACTGTGGAGGTCAACATCGATATTCAGATAGTATGCATGAATTATTAAATGACTTTCCTATTGGTCCAAAAAAATGTATTCGTCTAATTCGAAAGTTGAAAAGCTAATGCTTACTCGCTGAACAAAGGAAAAAAATTTGCAAAAAATTTGAATTTAACAAAATCCTTAAAAAAAAAATTCAAAAAATAATTTCAAAAAAATTTATCAAAAAAAAATTGTGCGCACACAAAATTAATTTCTTTTTTTAAATTCAAATTTTTGGTGCATTTTTTTAAAATTAAAATTGTTTGAAATATTTTTTTTCATCCACAAAATTTTTTCGGTCGCACTATAGTCAAAGGGTATTTTTGACTCTCGATAAAAAGCATAAGATAAAAATTGGGTTGAATCGTCTACGATGGTCACAGAGGGTATTTTTCATCTACAAAATATTTTCAATCACACTATAGTCAGGGAGTATTTTTTGACTCGAGATAAAAAGCCTAAGATAAAAATTGACTTGAATCGTCTATCAATAAAAAAAGCATAGAAATATTTTATCGATTAAAAGCCAAAAAAAAAATATTTCTTTGATTAAAAATGCATAAAAATATTTTCTCATTTTAATGATTACTTTCCTCTTCGATGTATATTTTATCCCTTCAAAGTATATTACCCTTGTAAGTTTTTAATATATCAATTGATATTTCATCTATTTAGTAGATACCTTTAGCTATCCCAATTTTTTCAGTAATTTCAACGATTTTAGTCACTTAATGTACTCTCTCGCCAATATTACTTCTTCACTGAAAATTTTCTGTATAGAATACAATCTCTTCTAATTAAAATTCCATTTGTTGACTTATTATTGACTTGTCATTTTCAATGAAAATTTAATAAACTTTTAATAAATTTAATTACACCCTTCAGAAGATTAGGTTGGACTCGACAAAAATACAATAATTTTAGTCTATGTAATTCAATTAGGGCTTTTAGGGAAATTTTATGATAATTTTAATAATATCTAGTTTTACGAGGTATTTATTTTAGTAAATTTTAATCATCTTTGTGAATTTATGGTTTTCTTTTGAATGTTAATGGATTTAGGGTTTGATTATGTTTTTAATAAAATTATTGAAGAAATTAGGTTAAATCTATAATTTTAGAAACAGTTAATTTCTCGATAATTTATTAGATTTAACTTGATTTTGGGATTATTTTAAATAAAAGTTTATTTTAGGAACAAAATGTTTATGAAAGATATATTTATGATAATTATATACCAATTAGATTCCAATTTGACTGATAGATTTTGAATAGTAAATGATATTTTAATTTTATGATCTATTTAAAAAGTTGATTAAATCAGTTGATTTTTAAAAATATTTTAGTGAAACCTAAAATTTTAATTAATTTTACAGTAAAAAAAGGATGGTCAATTAATTATTTGCATTTTGCATTTTATTGATTTCGTGGATATCAATCACGAAAGTAGTATAATTTAGAGATTTTTAATAGGATACTCAGTATGGTTATCAGTATACATATGAAAATCGTTGAATTATATCTATGGGTTCACTGGTAATTTTTATACTTGATTTACTGAATAATTTTAATTATTTGAACAACATGATATATATTTTATGATTTTACAATAATTTAGTAAAATTTAATTTATGTGGGAAACATAAACTTTATTCGTTTTTAGTCATTTTTGATGAATTTTTTATTTGATAGAATTTGTTGCCAGAATCAAATTGTGGTGCTTTTAGACAGAAAATGTTGGGTATCGATAACAATTATGTAATACTTTAAAGAAAATTTATTTTTATTGGTAAAATTCAGATTTTTATGATAATTTTAAGGGAATTTGATTGGTTGAATACATATAGTAAATATGATCCGAATGATGGATTTTTAAGGATCTTATTCGGTTAAATATAGATTTCTAAAGAAATTTTACCTTGTAAGTTTTTACAAAAAATATGTATATTGTCGATGCATTGGGGGAAAATGTCATTTCAGGGGAAATGATTGGTTAAGAGGAAATTTTATGATATTTTAAGGGGAAATAATCTGTTAAGAACAAGTTTGTTGTGATTTTTAAGGGAGTTGAGTTGGTTGAATATCTGTGTTCAAAGAATAAATATTTTATAAATGGAGAATATAGAGGAGGACTTTATAATATTTTTAAAAGGATTTGTTCAGATAGATATCAATATCTGTGTAAATCTTTTGAGAGAGTGGAAATATTGTCATTTAAAAGAGAAATGATTGTTTAAGAAGAGAATTTATGATCTTTTAAGGAGAAATAATTAGTCACGAGATGAATTTCAAGAAATTTATTCTGTTGAATATCGATATGTTGGTGATTTTTATGAAAATAATGAATATAGCGGGGATTATTGTAATTTAAAGAGAAATGATTGGTTGAGAGGCGAATTTATAATATTTTTAAGGGGATTTGATTGGTCAAGAGAGGAATTTTATTTTAAGATGATTTCAAGAGATTTATTCGGTTGAATATCGATATGTCGGTGATTTTTTATGAAAATAATGAATATAACTAGGATTAATCTCATTTAAAGAGAAATGATTGATTGAGAGTAAATTTTATTTTAGGGGAAAACAATTGGCTAAGAAGAGAATTTATGATCTTTTAAGGAGAAATTATCGAATAAGAACAGGTTTGTTGATATTTTTAAGAGGTTGTCAGTTGAATTTTGCTATTTTAAAGGGAAATAATTGGTTTAGAGTAAATTTTATTATATTTTAAAGGTAAATGATTGGTCGAGAGATGAGTTTTATTTTAAGAGGATTTCTAGAAATTTATTCGGTTCAATAACGAAATAAGTCAGTGATTTTTATCAAAAATAATGAATATAGCTGGGATTATTGTCATTTAAAGAAAAATGATTGGTTGAGAGTAAGGGTTATCAAAATATATCAGTAAGATTTTGGTTAATTTTAATGATATTTTTGGAATCTGAATAAAATATACTATACGTGTTCGGTTCTAAAAAAAATGATTGATTCATGTAATTATTTGTATTCAAGTATTTATTTGATTTTATTATTTGTAATTTAATTAAAAATGACTAGTATTTAAAAAATTTATGTTACCCATTACTTATGTTGTTATTGATAATTTTCTGAATAATTTAAATATTTACGATTATTTCCAGGAATCAAGAATTTAATAATTATTTATCCGGAAATTGTAGAATTAAATACTATGAGCAGTCGATAACATACACAAGTACCTAGAACAATTACCTAACAACCTTATAAAATTTTTAAAAATGATCTAATAAATTTTTCAATTATTTTACAACTCAGTTAATTTTTTAATTGATAAGTACTATTCTCTTTAAAATTTGCTACTATGTTGATGCTTTCTTTAAAAAAATTTATTTAAAGAACTAACAAATTTAATCAAATTTATTTAAAATTTACATCTTTCCCACTACTTTAATCAAATTCTATTCACCAGCTACCACAATTTAATAAAAATAATTTCTACAAAGACTAATAGACAATCACATACATTTTTCTTAAAAGTTTGGGTTTTCAGTAAGTGATATCAGTACACAAGAACCTATGTATGTATTGAAGCATGGTATCAGAAATTATAATTATTTGATTTTAGTAATGCTGTAGATATTAATTTTTTTCTCTATCAGTTTTATTCAAACCTTTAACATCTTTGAGTTAATAATTTAAAGAGTCGAATCATTTTCAATAAATATATGAAAATTTATTCCAAGTACAATCAAAGTAATATATGTTTTGAGAAATTAATTTAAGTATCTTTTTCTAATCAAGTTTCTTTTCACTAGCAATTAGGTTAACCACTACTTGTACTTACTAATTAATTTATCATTCAGTAAAAGTAATGGGATACCAGCCCTCTAGCTCAGAGGCCATCTAGCTCACATACCCCCCACCCCCCAGCAAAAAAAAATTTTCTAAGTTTAAAAGTACAAATTTTTTAGAAAAAAGACTCATTCAAGGTCATTGAAACAAAGACCATGACTCATTCAAGGTCATTGGATGACTCATCAAAAATTTTCAAGGTAACTTAAACAAAGACCATGACTCATTCAAGCTCATTGGATGACTCATCAAATTTTCTCAAGGTCATTTAAAAAAAGACCATGACTGATTCAAGGTAATTGGATGACTCATCAAAAATTTTCAAGGTCATTCAAAAGTTTTTATATGTAGTATATATTTTGTAAATTTATTTTATTATTATTATTATTATTATTATTATTATTATTATTATTATTATTATTATTATTATTATTAATATTTTTATTATTATTAATATTATTATTATTATTATTATTAATATTATTATTTTTATTTTTATTATTATTATTGTCAAGGTTATTGGATGACTCATCATAATTTTTCAAGGTCATTGAAAAGTAGGTCAAGGTTTTATTCAAAAGTAGGTCTAGGTCATTCAAAATTTCTCAAGGTCATGATATTATTAAACATTTTTAAATTTTAATTTACTACTTATTTTTATAAGTAGTATATATTTTGAATATTTATTTTATTATTATTATTATTATTATTATTATTAATATTATTATTATTATTATTATTATTTTTATTATTATTGTCAAGGTTATTGGATGACTCATCATAATTTTTCAAGGTCATTTAAAATTTCACAAGGTCATAGTATTTTTAAACATTTTTATATAAATTTACTACTTATTTTTATAAGTAATGTTTTAATATTTTTTAATTTTAATATTATTATTATTATTATTATTATTATTATTATTAATATTATTATTATTATTATTATTATTATTATTATTTTTATTATTATTGTCAAGGTCATTGAAAAGTAGGTCAAGGTCCTTCAAAACTTCTCAAGGTCATATTATTTTCAAACATTTTTTAATTTTAATTTACTACTTATTTTTATAAGTAGTATATATTTTGTAAATTAATTTTATCTTTATTATTATTATTATTATTATTATTATTATTAATATTTTTATTATTATTAATATTATTATTATTAATATTATTATTATTATTATTATTATTATTATTATTAATATTATTATTTTTATTATTTATTATCTAATATCTATGGGTTTTATGGGTTCCTTTAATGTCATGAGAGCGGACGCCCATGACATTCCAGGAATTCCATAAAAACTCAGAGGTTCTAAACCATTGTAAGCAATAGCCTTTGCGCGAAATTGCTGAAAATAGTCTGCAAGGAGGAATACGTCTAATTTTAGGTAAGTTAACATATAGTCTAACATTGTAGTGCAATTTTGCTGTGTCCAAATTAGTTGGGCGGTAGCATATTCATCATCAGATACAGAATCCCATTTTGGATGTAGTTCATAAGTCGATTCAAGAACCTCTAGTGATACTGCAAAATCATAAGGAAAGATACCCTTTGCCTTAACTATAAGACCATCAAAAGCAGAACAAGTTAGAGGTAGATCAGTAAGAGTTTTCACCGCCTTGGCTAAAGAGCAATTTACAAATTGCATACTATCTATAAATCTAACAGCCAATTTCTTAATGTTTACAATCAAAGATATGAATTTCTCAGTTGTTGTAGGAATGATATTTAATTTCCAAGATGGAAATTCATTCAATCCATACTTTAAAATATGATGAAGGTCATACCCTCTCAAATTATGAAAGACGATAGGTAACTGTTTGCTTATTTTCCTATTTATATTACAGTTACGACAGGCAGCACCAAGATACTGACCTGTAAAATGATCATGGTCCTTAACCTTATTTCTAATAAGTTTTTTACAAAGATAGCAAGTTCTACATGCGATGAACTGCTGTTCCTCATTAGAAGTAAGATTATTCATAGGTTTTTTACCATGATTTTCATAATATGGTTGACTGGTAATTTTTATTGAATTTATACTTGATTTACTGATTAATTTTAATGAGCAATATGATATATATTTTATGATTTTACAATAATTTAATTTATGTGGAAAACATAGATTTTATTCGATTTAAGTCATTTTTGATGAATTTTTTAATTGCTTGAAATTGTTGCCAGAACAAAATTGTGGTGATTTTCGATGGAAAATGATGATTAAAATTTTGTAATACTTTAAAGAAAATTTATTTTTATTGGTAAAATTCAAATTTTTATGATAATTTTAAGGGAATTTGATTGGTTGAATACATATAGTAAATATGATTCGAATGATGAATTTTTAAGGAGTAGAGTCGGTTAAACATAGATTTCTAAAGAAATTTTACCTTGTAGGTTTTTAAAAAATATGTATATTATTGGTGCAAATGGGGGGAAATGTTATTTCAATGGAAATGATTGGTTAAGAGTAAATTTTATGATATTTTAAGGAAATAATCGATTAAGAACAAGTTTGTTGTCATTTTTAAGGGGTTGAGTTGGTTGAATATCTGTGTTCAAAGGGTAAATATTTTCTAAATGGAAAATATAGATGAGGAATTTATAATATTTTTAGGGGATTTGTTCAGATAGATATCAATATGTGTGTAAATCTTTTGAGAGAGTGGAAATATTGTCAATTAAAGAGAAATTATTTGTTAAGAAGAGAATTTATGATCTTTTAAGGAGAAATGATTGGTCATGAGATGAATTCTATTGTAAGGCGATTTCAAGAAATTTATTCGGTTGAATATCGATATAAGTCGGTGATTTTTATGAAAATAATGAATATAGCTGGGGTTATTGTCATTTAAAGAGAAATGATTGGTTAAGAGGAGAATTTATGATAATCTTAAGGTAATTTGATTGGTCAAGAGAGGAATTTTATTTTAAGGGGATTTCAAGAAATTTATTCGGTTGAATATCAATGTCGGTGATTTTTATGAAAAATATTGAATATAGTTTGGAATATTGTCGTTTAAAGAGAAATGATTGGTTGAGAGTAAATTTTATTTTAATGGGAAACAATTGGCTAAGAAGAGAATTTATGATCTTTTAAGGGGAAATAATTGATTAAGAACAGATTTGTTGAAATTTAAAGGGGTTAAGTTGGTTAAGTATCGTTATTTAATAGGTGATTTTTATAAAAAAAAATAATGAATATGGTAAAGTAGGAGAAAGTGTTATTTGATGGTAAAAAATTGGACAAGAGATGAATTTATTTTAAGGGGATTTCAAGAAATTTATTCGGTTGAATATCGATATGTCGTTGATTTTTATGAAAATAAAGAATATAGCTGGGATTATTGTCATTTAAAGAGAAATGATTGGTTGAGAGTAAATTTTATATTATTTTAGGTGAAAACGATAGGTCAAGAGGGGGAATCTTATTTTTAGGGTGATTTATTCGGTTGGATATCAATGTCAAAAGATGGATACTTAGTGAAATCGATACATTTTCATTGACTTAAGGGTTATCAAAATATAACAATAAGATTTTGGTTAATTTTAATGATATTATTGGAATCTGAATAAAATATACGATACGTGTTCAGTTCTAAGAAATTGTTCGATTCATGCATTCAAGTATTTATTTGATTTTATTATTATATTTGTAATTTAATTAAAAACTAAAATTGATTAGTATTTAAAAAATTTATGTTACCCATTACTTATGTTGTTATTGACAATTTTCTGAATAATTTAAATATTTACGATTATTTTCAGGAATGAAGAGAAATTGTACGATTAAAAACTATGAGCTGTTGATAAAATACATTAATTTTCATTCAACAAGTACCTAGAACAATTACCTAACAATCTTAAAATTTTAGAAAACCTAACAAATTTTTTCAATTATTTTACAACTTAGTTAATTTAATTAACTGATAAGTACTAGTTTCTTTACGATTTGCTACTGTGTTGAAACTTTTTTTTTTTTAAAAATTCTTATTCAAAGTACTAACAAATTTTATTAAAGATCTATCAAGACTTGTCAAAAACTTTGGTAATTTTAATAAGTATTACTCAATAACTACTATTTTCTTACCAATTTGCTGAAGGTCTTATTTTAAGGTCTCAAATTTAACAACTTTCTCACAACTTTAATCAAATTCTAATCCCATAATAATCATAAATTACGTGTATTTTCTTAAAAATTGTCCATAGTTTTTCTTATATTTTACCTATATTTCAATCAACAAACACGTGTGTATCATAAATTATTTACATTTTCTCTTAACAATCTCAAACTTTACATAAATATTGAACTATTTTTATCATTTAACATATACACATTATTAGCCATAAAATAAATATTTCATAAAATTTTGAAAAATAACACATATTTTCATTAAAGTTTTTCAATAAACACTGTAACATATCGATGGTTTAACACACATTTGAGCCATAATTAGTTTTGATATTTATTTGCACATATTTTCTTAATAATATAGAATTTTTCTTGAACTTTTTACAAACATTTACAATTGTTCTATTTCTGTCTACTATGAACCACAATTGAACAAACTTTTTCTAATCAATATTAATTGTATATACTTTGTTGAAAATTTATATAAAATAATAATAAAAATAATAATAATAAAAACTTGTAATATTAATAATAATAATAAAAAATAACAATAATAATAATAATAATAAAAATAATAATAATAATAAATATAATAATTAAGACTCATCCAATGACCTTGACAATAATAATAATAAAAACAATAATAATAATAATTATAATAATAATAAAAAATAATAATAATAAAAATAAGTAATCATATTAATTAATCATATTATTAATCATATTATTAATAAAAAAATTAATAATAATAAAAATAAATATAATTAAACAATAATAATAAGTTATCATACTAATTAATAATATTAATAATCAAATTAATAATAATAAAAATAATAATAATATTAATAATAATAATAATAATAATAATAATAAAAATAATAAAAATAAAAATAATAATTATAATAATATTAATAATAATATTAATAATAATATTAATAATAATATTAATAATAATAATATTAATAATAATAATAATAAATAAATTTACAAAATATATACTACTTATAAGAATAAGTAGTAAATTTAAATTTAAAAATGTTTAAAAATAATATGACCTTGAGAAATTTTGAATGACCTTGACCTACTTTTGAATGACCTTGACCTACTTTTCAATAACCTTGACAATAATCATAAAAATAATAATAATAATAATAATAATATTAATAATAATAATAATAATAATATTAAAATTAAAAAATATTAAAACATTACTTATAAAAATAAGTAGTAAATTTATATAAAAATGTTTAAAAATACTATGACCTTGTGAAATTTTAAATGACCTTGACCTACTTTAAAATGACCTTGAAAAATTATGATGAGTCATCCAATAACCTTGACAATAATAATAAAAATAATAAAATAATAATAATAATAATAAAATAAATTTACAAAATATATACTATTTATCAAAATAAGTAGTAAATTAAAATTTAAAAATGTTTAAAAATATCATGACCTTGAGAAATTTTGAATGACCTTGACCTACTTTTCAATGACCTTGAAAAATTATGATGATTCATCCAATAACCTTGACAATAATAATAATAAAAATAATAATAATATTAATAATAATAATAATAATAATAATAATAATAATAATAATAATAATAATAATAATAATAATAATAATAATAATAATAATAATATTAACAATAATAATATTAATAATAATAAAAATATTAATAATAATAATAATAATAATAAAATAAATTTACAAAATATATACTACTTATAAAAACTTTTGAATGACCTTGAAAATTTTTGATGAGTCATCCAATGACCTTGAATGAGTCATGGTCTTTGTTTCAATGACCTTGAATGAGTCATTGTCTTTGTTCTAAAAAAATTTGTACTTTTAAACTTAGAGAAAAAATTTTGCCGGGGTGGGGCGGGGGGGTATGTGAGCTAGATGGCCTCTGAGCTAGAGGGCCGGTATCCCACTACTAGTAAACAATAAGATTTGGGGGTGAAAAGATTAGAAAATCTATAAAAATAAATTTAAGTAATTTTTTTGATGTGTTAGCAATTAATTTATTTAGGGCATGTGAAAAATAAATGAAAAGGTTGGCATTCATCTTTGAAAATAACTTTTAATAATTGTTCATTGTTAGACGCAATTAAAAATATTACAAAAATAGTAGAAAAATTTCAAAGTTTTTTAACAAAACTATCAAGTTTTACAAAATAATTTCAATAAATCACATACAAGACTGTAAAGAAATAAATTTTTATTCAGAGAAAATACAACAATTGATTGAGCTTTAATGATTAATAGTTTCTTGATAGCAATCAGGTAACTAAACAACCAAAAAATTTGGAGACATCAATGTTCGATAAAAGAGTCGAGAAGTTAATAAAATTTCAACTTGTATTTCTTTTGTTCAACCTTTTATGTGTTATATTTCAAAATTAGTTGGTCAGTAACCTATCATTAATATTTGTTGGTTCAGCAATTAGTTTTTGATATTGATTTGTTCAGTAACTAGTTATTGATAACATTTTGGGTTTATAGTCAATAACCATGTATTTTAAAGGGAAATGTTTGATAAAAAATTTTATTTTTTAAGTTGTTTAAGTTGGTTGAATATCGGAGTTCGAAGAGTAAATATTATTTAAATATGACATTTTAATGAATAAGTAAATTATTTAATGCCTACTATATATATAGATAGTTGTACAGTACTCAGTTATTTGAATATAGTACCTAGTGATTGTTGTTCAGTTATTAATCAATGAATTATCCACTGTGTATGGGTAATCAGTATTCAGAAGTTGATACCAAGTAAATATAACAATGGATTTGGTTTGAATGAATATGATTAATTATCGCCTGATAACAACAAGGTAACTAAGCAACCAAAAGTTTCCCAATTTGGAGACATCAATGATGTGAAAGAGAGTGAAGAAGTTAATAAAATTTCAACTTGTATTTCTTTTGTTCAACCATTTATGTGATTTATTATAAAATTAGTTGGTCAGTAACCGATCATTAATATTTATTGGTTCAGTAACTAGTTATTGATAACATATTATGAGTGTGTGAATAACCATGTATTTTAAAGGGAAATGATTGAGAGAAAATTTTATTTTTTAAGTTGGTTGAATATCGGTGTTCAAAGAGTAAATATTATTTAAATATGTCATTTTAATGAATAAATAAATTATTCAATGCCTAGTATGTGTATAGAGAGTTGTACAGTACTCAGTTATTTGAATACAGTACCTAGTGATTGTTGTTCAGTTATTAATGGATTATTCACTGTGTATGGGTTATCAATGTTCAGAAGTTGATACCAAGTAACTTTTTATGTTTTCTGAAAGTATTATTATTATTATTATTATTATTATTATTATTATTATTGTTTTTGATATGTTCCTTGAGTCGTGTTCTGAATGTTCTATGAGTTCCTCCAATGTACGTGGTATTGCATTATGTGAAAGTAAGAGGATAAACAATGATTTTTGAAAAGCAAAAACATTTGTTGGGTGATGGGCAAAAACAATTCTGTTGATAAAGATCTGGAGTTAGAGGTTTTTGGAATTTACGGAGGTGTGATTTCAACGTAACTGATATGGTAAAGATATATATATATATATATATATATATATATATATATATATATATATAATTGATAATAAATAACGTCTTAAGTCAAAAGTTTATCTAATATTATTAATAATTTCTGATTTATCAGTTAGATTAATAATTTAATTTTCAGGTTCACAAATTATCCTACCCACATGCAAAAATATGCGGAACATATTAGAATCGCTGGATATAAATATGTATCTATTTTACAACTGGATATGATATCGTAATATAAAGCATTTTCTTTTTGTAATTTATTATTATTATTATTATTATTATTATTATTATTATTATTAATTATTATTACTAATTATTATTTACAATTAAATTTCTGAGATCGGATTTTATAATAAATTATAATTTTTGTGTTATTTTATATTTATTATTATTTTTATAAATATTTACCGGTGACGCGATAATGCGAAATATTCAGAAGAAATAAAAATCAAAATAATCCAAATAATTCTTTCATATTAATGAAATGTCGTTAAATGATGCCACCATTTCTTAATTGACGAGAATTTTAACTTATAAAATTATGGCGCCTAAAAACTATTTATCTGCTCTCTCTACTGAGCCATTGTTTGGGCAGTAGTTTATTATTTCTCAAATGGTATATGGCGGCATCACAATCGACTCTAATATATGTTATTTCGAGAAATAAATTTCGTTTCTAAAATAATTAAGGATAAATTTTATAAATTCTACAATATATTACAATTAAAATATATAATAAATTATATATAATAAATGACACTGCAGTCTGTCATACAAGCCACGTCAGAAAAAATATTAAATGCGCTGGTTAAATGACTTAGTAGATGGAAAAGGCACCACTGACAGAGAAGCCTCCCCTAAAAATGTAGGACAAGTTCGATTTTATGTCTATATATATGCATATAAATTATATAAATTAAATGCATATAAATAATTTCTATGTTTAAATCGATGATAGCGTCATTTTTAAAACATTTCTAAAACGTGATTACATCACTATTACGTAACTTTTAATGATATTTTTACATTGAAATGATCGCTGTACTCTACCATTTCATACCTTCAAATTTTGTTTAAATCAATTATTACGCAACTTCAAAACTTTTACAAAATCATTGATTACACCCCCAATCCTAAAATTCATCTAGAATTGCCACTTACCAATAGTCGTAATTTTTGACTCTCGTTCTAATGGTACTCTTACTTACTCTATAACTTATAAAACATTACATAAAAAACATAAAAATCCAAAGACTTGTTAATAATAATACATTTATTCACATATTAAAATCATAGAGAAAGCCGGGCACTGATTAATTTCCAAATTGGCGACATGACATCTTTTTCATCCATTTTATAACCTTGAATTACCATATTGACAAACCAACTTTCCCCATCTTTATATCCGATTTCTATATATATATATATACATTGGGATATTATGTTTAAACGTTCACTTTAGGAAAAATATCCCAAAAAGTTAAAATCTCTAAATTATTTCCCAACTCAAATTTCCAACATTTTCTGTTTTTTAAAACCTATCCAAATTTTTATAAAAGTATGTAAAGCACCAATGATACATAGATAAATCTTTATGTAAAATGTAACATTATAAACATACACACGACCATAAGATAATTTGAATGTAATTATTATTACTTAAGATTATAACTTTTTGAAGGGTAACTATGGTACCAAGATAATATTTTATATACAATGTAAATTATACACACACAACCACTAGATATTTGAATTTATATTATTAATACTTTAGGATTAGAATTTTTTCAACAAATAAACTTCCACTGCTCCATCCCATGAATCTATCGATTCGATAACTTCCACCGCTTTCACTGCTTCTACTGCTCCGTCCCATGAATCCATCGATCCGATATCTTCATTTAGATCATTCCAAATACTAATTACAACTATATGTTCTCTAGCAGGTTCGCTAATGGGTTCACTTATAGGAATATTTAGTGGAATATTTATTGAGGTAATTTGGGTGCTGCTTAATTTAAAATTTTTAATTGATGTTGGGATTTCAATAGTTGCAGGTCTTTTAAATGGTTTAATGTTTTTAACATGAAATTGATGCAAATAATTTTTATGATGATTATAAAAGTCTAAATAGGGAATTGGATAGGAAGTTATGCATACCGGACATATAAAGTAAATAGAATTATGGTATTTTTTGACCATAATAATCTTCCATTTTTTTGTGACATTTCTTATTATGATCTTTTAATTGGCAATAGTTCGGGTATAATTTACCTAGTAATAAAAATTATTTATTAAAAATAAATGCACAATTAGTGGGGAACCAATCAAAATTGTTTATTAACTATAAATGAAAATTAGATTTTGGATGAAAAAGCAAGAATATCGAAAATATATGAATTACTCCTAGAAGGAAACAGTACATCTGTTATTGGGATGACATGCAAGTCTCCTGTTCACTACCTTCAATACAGTATGAACTATTTATAGTTTCCTATTACTTCTATATTCAAGGTAATATTTAATTTAATTTAACTTGATTAATTATTTTTTAGGAAGCAGTTGATTTAAAAGCTTTTGAATACAATATTCAGATTGAAAATATCAAAGATGAAGATAGAAAAATTATTGCAGATATTCTTCATTTGATGAACAAGGATATGGTTTTCAATGATAGATTTTAATTTATTAATTGTGAAAGTAAATTGAATGAAGAAGTACAGAGTGATAAAAAATACAAAATTCAGATAATTATTCAGATAAAGAATTAAGATTAACAATACTAGTAAATTTGATTTGGAAATTCAACATTAAACTTTTCCGCTTCATTATTTGGAAATGTAAGTGGACATCTATTACTGGGAAAATTCACATAAAAATCTTTTTTATTCATTGATTTTTCTAAAATGTAATGATAAATGTGTTTTGGTATCCTTGGTAAATTTAATTATTTTCCCATTATCATCTCAAATATTAATTTCAATGATGTTTATAGTTGAATACGATACTGGAAAATATATTGGATTCTTCATTTGTAATTGAACAATTTCTCCTTGATCATAGTTTTATTCCAAATGGATTTTAATAGTGGAACTCTAACATTACCAACATTTATTGGCTTAATAATATTTGAATAAATGAACATATTTTTATCTGTAAAGCTCGATAATTTTAATCCTAAAGATTTAGCTAAATTTGTATCAAAAGATATATTTGAAATGTCATCTTCAAAATATTTTTCAAATTTTGATTTTTCTTCATAACTTATAATTATCCCAAACTGTTCCAAAACATCATCGTCTGTAAATTTTGGTAATTTTATTCGACAATGATCCTCTTCAGTAATGATAGATGTAGATTTTAATCCAAAAGTAAATGCGTGTTGAATATCGAGGAATGTTACTTTAAATGGAACATGTTGACAGACAATAACCAAATTCTCATATTTTTCAATAAACATGTCAACATTGGAAGTATATTTTGGATTTATTAATTCATAAGTATGATTTTGATTATTTATTTTCAAATATTTTATTTCAGTACCACTCTTTATTGATTCATAACGTAGACAAGAATTACTATAATACGGAAAAGGATTATACACAAAAGTGAAATCAATCAAAGCAACTTTCCATTCACCATTCAAGTACACAGAATTTACTTGTACATTAAAATTACTAGCCTCATTATTGCAAGATATTTAATTATCTAAAATCTAAAATTAATAATCTTTAATACCAATGAAGAGATACTAGATTATTTATTAAGCACCGATTGTGTTTAAATCGTTAGTTTTCTGTTGAAAGCAAAAGTTCAAAATTATCGACGAGCAAGAACCATACGTATTCGAAACAATTCTCTTTCCGAATATGAAGAACAAGCTTTTGTATTGTGCTCCTGAATGTTTGGCAACATGCTGTTGTTGAAATTATTATTATCATTATTATTATTATTATTATTATTATTATTATTATTATTATTTTTATTATTATTATTATTATTATTATTATTATTATTATTATTATTATTATTATTATTATTATTATTATCATCATCATTATTATTATCATTATTAATATTGACTTTAAAATTTAATGACATGTAAAAAATTTCAATTTTAAATTCGAAAACTAAATTAAATTTCAAACTTAAAATGATATTCAAAATTAAATTAGAATAAAAAATCGAAAACTAAATTTACATTTAAAAAATTAATATCAAATTAAGATTTTGAAAAAATTTAAAATCAATAAAAATAAATTCAAAAAATTTGCCAAAAAAATACTAAAATAAATTCAAGAAAAAAATACACATAATCAATTATCTTAATTATGTAATTGGTATTAATTACGTAATTACGTAATTTAATCCGCCGCGAAACCCCCCCCTCTATTTTATGGTGCAGTGTGCTCCTAACTACCTACTGTTTTATATGCCTTAGTTGGAAACCGTTTCATCGTCGGTTGGTTTAGACTGTATGCCAGTTGGTCTGATAACCCCTTTTGTGTTTCCTTTTTCGAATTTTGAATTCCTTTCTTTAACTTTTCTACTCCATCGAAACCAGCGGGTCTTTTGGGTTTGTACATATCTTCTCCATTTCAACAAGAAGATTGAAAATTTAATACAAAATTAGGTATTGATTACCCTATTGTTAATGAAGATTGTTTTGTTCCTTGTTAATGCAGAGCTACCTATTACCCCACCTAATAAAGATAATGCAATCGGTAACAATGCACCTATAAAACCTCCACGCTGTTTAAATATAATTTTTCATATCAATCGTTTATTTTTTGTATTGACTAAGGATAAAAATTAATTTATTGTGGTTGTTTCGCTTTGCTAATATCAACATTGATCTTTTCAAGACTGGTGCTTTAATCAAAGCATTAAAATTCGGTATATTATGTTGTAATTTCATTTTTAAAAATATGTTATCATTACGTTTTGTTTATAATTTAATTCATTTTTTCGATGTTGTGAATGGGTTTTTCTTAATTATTTTCGATGTTGGTTTTTTCTTAAGTATTTTCTTTAATGATTTCATTATTATCTTCTTTACAGATTTCTTACTAGATTTCTTTGCTAGATTTATTTCAGGTTTAATTAAAACTTATTTAATCCCATTTTTATTTAATTAGTCTAATAGTTTAATTTTTTTATAAACTGTTACACCATCCTTATTGAAAATATCTGTTCTCACCCGTATATCATCAGGACATCGCTGAGTAAAATCAAAGAATAAATATCCATGGGGTATTTTGGTTGCATCTTGAAACGATTCCATTGAAAAATTGCGATTGTTGGGATATATGCTTGTCTTCCAAGAAAATCAATAACAGTTGCATCTCTAAGGTTTTTGAAAACAACTAGATATTGAAGATTTTTAAATTATGTGTTCGATTTGCACCACCCTGATGAAATAGATTTTGGGTTATAAAAATAACTGTAACACCTTGATGTCTACTGATTTTTGTAAACAAATTATTAAAATCGTTTTCTTTGTTTGCTTCCTAGTACAAGTGATCAATAATAATTACATCACCATGATGTAATCTAGATCACCAATTTTTATCAAACCCCTTTATTATTGTCATTTTTAACTTGCAAAATTGTTCTTGAGTTAAGCCATATTCGTCATTGGCACCTCTATGCCAATATATTTTATTGAATTTTGATTTAAACATTGTTGATTGTAACAATTTACAAACAAATAATGTTTTACCACTTCCAATTGGGCCTAGAATTTGATATACTGCATCATTTTTTAATTCCATTTTTAATTTGAAAATATAGTGTTTGTTTATATTATACATTTAAATGAACTTCTTCCAAAATCGTATATAATGATTAATTGTTTAATTATGTTGTCAAATATAAATTATAGAGGGCAAGTTGATGTGTCCAATATGATACTTTCTGATAGAAAACCTCAACAAATAATTGACAAAAGTGGAAAATATACAATAATATTTTTCAAATCTGAAAAATGACGGATAATGGGTTGTAAACATACAATCACAGTCGACGACTTCCAATATAAAATCAATAATTTAGAATTACAATCAATTACAGTTACTTCAGAACTTCAGTTAATTTACCGGATTTATCAAAGTATATTAAATGTTTTTATGAATCATAATTATTTCCAGCTTTGAGAAATATTAAGTATAACCCCCTATGCGTTAATGTGTTTAGCAGTGGTAAAGTAGTTATACTTCGTTTAAAAACTTGATTATGAATTTATTGTTGAAGAAATCATTAATGATATAAAATCAGTTATTGATGACATGGAATTTTGTAAATCTTCTTATGAACGATGTATGTATAAAACAATACTAGAACAATTATTTAAAATGACAAATTTATCTGCAAACGGTAAATTATTTATTATCAATTATTTAAATAATCTTTGTTTTTTAGAGAAGTTAATACAAATCCTTATTGAAAAGATGTGTGATCTATAGCCTAATTTACTAAAAGATTTAATCTATTAGGCACCAGATATTATTCCATTCAGAATATGGATGACCACTGGAATATTACTAAATGTAGTGTTTTTAAATCATTTACAAACCTTGGTCAAGAGTTTGCCCCTGTTGATAACTATGTATGTCCGTATCGCTGTGAAGGATTTACTGACAAAGAGAAAAAAATATAACATTTGGTTGTAACGAAAAGAACTGAGAAAATCTCACTTTTCATCAATTGTAGATGAATAATAAATCTTGTGTTGTTATTTTTTGTATTATTTGTTGGTAGTATGGGTAATAATAATAATAATAATACAAATTATGTGCAATACAAGTGCATGATTCACACATCCTCGAATTTGATTACACACACATGCTAGAATTTGATTGGTTACACAGGTGATTTTACAGGTATAAAATAGAAATGAAATGTAATTTCATTCATTATTTTGAAAATGAATATCTAATTCTAATAAGCAAATAGATGTTCAACCAGTGTGAATGTATTATATCTATAAGATCTATTTTTTGACAAATGAAATCTAATATGAATGCTCAAAGCCAGTGAAATCGATCAAGTCTCAATAGTTAAGTTTCCATGCACAGTTATCAAAAGAAGATGTTGTTGCAGTAAATAAACTGTTAATAAAAATTAACAAGAATCTATGCTGCAATGAAAATATATTCATCAACCATCGAATTGATAGTTTTAATGAGGCCTTTGAAGAAATCGGATATAAAGATGGGGAAAGTTGGTTTGTCAATATTGTTGGGGTACTGGGTAGAATTAATTTTGTTTTAATATATGCTCATTTATTTAAATCTACTTCCTCAACCACTCTTGCCTTTTTAGGGTAGTTCCTTTCTCACGCAGACGCCCCAAAATTTTGACCTTACCACTATATACCCATGAGCGTAGCCAATGCTGGTACTGTATACAGCAACCGAGAGTCCACAAGCAGGTGAGCCCCGTTTCCACGGCTACTCCTTGTGATAATCTCGCTTTCGGGTTCCTGACGGCCGATAGAAGGACTTACGTCTGCTTAACTCGTCTGATTCCCTCGACGTTAATGGCCACTTCTCTAAATTTTCACCGTCGATCTCGTGTATACATTCGGAATAACCTTTTCCCACGGTCTTTTTAGTTCATCACTAGATATTAATACCAATTTATCGCCGGAACCGTACTCGTTTGAAGCCCGGCTACTTGTTTGTCTTTGGCCAATTTAATTTAGCTAACATTAATTCTAAATATTTAATCAATAAAATTGAACTACTATAATTTAGAAATTTTCTAAAGGAAAGCTTTGATTAATAACTTTTGAAAATTTAGCTCTTTAAATTATCTGAAATTTCTATTTAAACCCCCGAATTAATTACCGGAAACCGAAGCAATATTATTAACCTAGACTTTTGTTTTAAATTTACAAAGATTTCTCTTAAGTAACGAGTGATAATTTAAAACTTCATATACATCATTAAATTTACGGCTAGGTCAGCTGTTTTAAGTTCAATATAATTTTCTGTTTAGTTTTGAGGAAAAATAAACTCATCTGAGCTTCCATACTTCCTCTTTTATGCACAATCATTCTTTTATTATTAAAAATGTTCATTATAACAGGTCAAAAATCGATTTTTCTCAATAATTATAATTACTCCATTTTAGCTTCCTAGCCTAAATAAAACTTCCCAAGCATACTTCATACATACATGAGGCTTTATCCATGTCATACAAACGCATACAAACCTTTAACCATTCATTAATGATTTAATTAGGTAGAAAGTTCAAAGATTTCTAAATTCAAAAAATGACTAAAATTCTACCTTTATTTCAAAATACAAAATTTACAAAACGAAAAGAAAATAGCATATAATTAGCATAGATATGAATAGTTCAGTTTCTGTTGGTGTTAGGCTCTAATCGACGATATCGAAGGGAAATTTTCTTTTGTTCCGAAGGGGTTGGAATGGTGTGGTTCCAACCTCGGTGACGGTGTGGCATAATTCATCTCCGAAATCGTCCATCCAGTAGCTCGCGATAGTTGGCGATCTCTCCTCAATTATTGCTATGGAATTGGTGACGGGCGAGATATCCACGCATATTTGCATCTCGTCCGATTCGTCGACATGGATTTGCGGAGTGGGGTTTTCCGATTTTTTAGGTTCTGGCATTGTTTCGTCCCTCTTGAAAAACTCGAGGTGCTGTTCGGCGACCAGAGCCTCAGCTTCCTCGAGCACCTGCGCTGCGTTGCTCAACAATGTTAATCCTTCGGCTCGGCGTCGCTCACGACGGCGGCGATTTTTGCTTGGGTGATGTTTCTTACTGGTCCTGGGTGTTTGAGCTGGACCAGATCACGACCCGCTAGCCGTTTTGTCAGCTCAACTTCGGTGAATGAAGCTACCAGGACGGCGCTTTGATCATTAATGATAATCCGTTGAGCGCGATTTTCCGCAATTAAATCTTCTCGGCATCTAGACAGTCGATGTATTTTATCTTGCAGGATCTTTACCGCTTCGGGGCGAACCACGTGCCGAGAGTGCGTTCGTGCTCCGCAAAGAGTTTATTATATCTTTGTTGGCATAGAAGGTGATTGTCGTTCTGGACGCTGGGCTGAGTGACTATGTTTACTTTAGATTTCGGTAATTTAGGGATGTGATAATTTGGATTCATTTGACGATTTTCTTGGCTATGGATGAGAACGAGATTTTTAACGTTTTCGGAATGAAGAAACTAAACGAAGAAAATTTTCTTATCGTGAATTTTATAATCATAAATTAAATATAATAAACATAATAATTAACAAACAAACAAAATTTTAATCTCATTCATCATCAATCTCTCCATTAGTATCGGTCGTCGTGGTATTGTTAAATGTCGGCATTTGCGGTAAATCTAATGATGGTCAAACTTTTGTGGACAGAAATGAAAAATGAATTAAATACCAATGCTCCGGTCATTATTCGACTTGCAATTAATTTTCAAACTCATGTTCGTTCATTACGATCTTATAAAGCATCGTTTATCCGATCTGATTTCAGAGAATTTGCATTCTAATGATACAATTACTGGCTTGTACTTATCTAGTCGTTCCGTTAATCTAAAAACTCGACAGGTTTTGAAAAAATATAAATATTCCTACTTAAACATTCATTTGAGTATTATTCCCTTAGCTATATCGATCTTCCCGAATATTAATTTTTTCCGTTCCGACCAACATTGAAATGACCGCCCGGGTGAAGTACGACGGAGTCCTACCCCGCGATCAGTGTAACGAGACCTGACCGGACGAGACAGACACTGAAGAGTGGATGGCGACAAGGCAGCACATCAACATTCCTCAAAACTAACTGAGGAAATTGAATCCTGCCGAGCCATCTTCCACGAAATTAAGGCATATATGTATAATTTAAATTAGGGGGACCTGTCGCAGATACTAAAAAGTATCGCGGCCATCCATGATAATAAAAAAACTTCATGACATTACAAATTATATTTATCATAACAATCAACAAAACTACTTACAACTAAAGTGCATAAAATTTCAAATTTCAAAATTTTCAGAAGTTTTTAAGGTTAACTATTATGAAAATGGCTGTTATATTTATACTGTTTTCGTGCGTGTGTGCGACCAATCTGCTAATTTCGAATCTTTTTGGGCCATTTTTTCGGGTTTTTTAATGGTTTTTCTTTAATTTTATATTTTTCTCTTTTTTATTTATTTTTCGTAATTTTTTAATATTAATTTTATTAAATTTACATTTTTTTATTTTTTCTGATTTATTTTTGTTGAAATGATTTATTCCGCCAGTGTATTTTCTAAACCTTATTTTGCAAGGTTATAGGCGGTTTTGTATTTTTACTTTATATTTTTTTCTATGTATATTGAGTGCGAAATTTATTAATTATTTGTTTTAATTAATTATGTTATTTTTATTTTGTTTTATTTAATGTTTTTATTATATTTTTAATTTCTGTTTGCGGTGCGTGTTGTGTTATAATAGCCATTCTCATAATTTTTCAACATGACTTTACATAGTCATTTTATTTTGTTTTAATGATGGCTTATAGTCCAACAATATGGTAATCCAAGATTATAAAATGGATGAAAAAGATTTGTTGGGTTATTATTATTGAAAGTCGGTTCCCTCTGACTCCTCGTGTCCTTTCTCTAGGATTTTAATATGTGAATAAATGTTATATTATTAACAGGTCTTTTCATTATTATGTTTTTATGTTTTTATGTAATGTTTTATAAGTTATAGAGTAAGTAATAGTACCATTAGAACAATCGTCAAAAATAACGACTATAGGGATCAACAATTCTAGATGAATGTTAAAATTGGTGATGTAATCAATGGTTTTGTAAAGTTTTGAAGTTAGGTAATAATTGATTTAAACAAAATTTGAATGTATGAAATGGTAGAGTAGAACACGGTGATCATTTCTATGTAAAAATATCTTTAAAGGGTTATATAATAGTGATGTAATCGTTATTTCAAAGTTTTCGAAAATGACGTAATAATAGATTTAAACAAAACAGAAAAAGTAGGATGTATCACAAAAAAAGGGGGTCTTCGGAAAATTTTTGAAAATGCAAGTGGGACCCTTACTTTTCCCAAAAAACAAAGCATTTGGAAAGCACATTACTTCCTACTGATAATGTTGATACTACAATTAAACTATGACGATACTTTTCAAAGTCCCTATACAGAATCTTATATATTCTTAATTAAGATAAATCCAAGGTTCTTTGACCAATATAACTAAGTCTATCTAAACATATCGAGTCAGGATTAATTAAAGTACCAATTAAATCATCAGCAATTTTGATATTTCTTTGAAAAGTTGATTTGGAAGCATACATTATCATCTTCATTTCAAGACTACATAATTATAATTTCATTCTTCTTTCAGATTTTTCAGATATAATTAGGATATTGCAATAAAGGTCAAAGCCAAATGCTAATCCGTTTAATTGTATATATTGTGTAATCCATTACAATTTGTTAGTGATTACGAAAACTCTACTATTTAAAGAATTATTGATTTAAATAAATTTTAAGAAGGAATTAAATGTTCTAACTGTCATAATGAAATATTAAAAGAAAGAAAATCCAGCTTTTATGTTTTAAATAAACAGAGATATTTAGTTTTTATATGCGGAGTCGCTAAAATTTGATAAATGTAATGATATGAATGCCGCTTTATTATAAAATTTCTTGTTCCGGTCCGCCCTAAGCACACTTTGAGACAAATACGATGTCAATTGTCATTTTAAACAGAAGAATTAAATTTGTTTGAAATTTCATTTCCAATGACCGGCGCAATTATTTTCCTTGCCCATAATTTAATGGACAATTTTAATTAAGGATTTTTCTAATGTTAGCAACAAAAATTATTTAATTACTTTAATTAGTTTGAAAATATATTTACGATATGATTGATTATTCACAACGTATTTCATGTCATTTATTGTATGATATTTGTAAGAAACATGAATATTTTACAAATAATAAAATTATCGAATACTATTCAAAAGAAAAATACAGAGTAAAAAAGAATTAAATAAAAAGGAATACTTTTAACCTATTTTCAGTTTTGTCATGCTTCCGGAATGATGTGTAGAATACATTTTCATGGGCTCAAAACCAATTGCTGTCTCATTTTTAGTAGGAAAAAATAATTTTACAAATGTGAACAGTGACATTTATTAAAAGTTCTAAAGAAAATTCGTGATTGTCCTTGTAAACATTATTTGTTTTTTAATATATCAAAACGAAATGTTATTTTCTATAAATAACGAAAAACAAAATTATAAAATACAATAGATTTTTTTAATGTCTTATTTGTAAAGCGGCTCATAGTTTTCCATGAAAACTAAAGTGATTAGGTGTTTTTACTTAATGTTCGGGAACTTCGTCCTACATATGGATGACTTTAGTCAAAATGAAAAGAATTGACTGATTTTAGTTAATCTGTCACCATACTAACGGACATGCTTTATAACGAATAATTATAAAATTATAGAAAAATATCAGTTTTGAATAATAAAATTTAATAACCTTTAATAATAAAAATTCAATAAAAATTCAAATATAAACTAATTTGTTTAAGTTCAGCCATTTTTTAGTGACGTCTTACTAAGCTCTACCGATTGGTGAAAAATTATTGGTAATCACGTAAAAATTTCCGTAAAAACTTTTCTATAGGTTAAAATCGTTCTTAATGGGCACAATATTTTTATAAGGGGTATAAAACTCAAACTTACAGAATATTCGTAAATTGTAAGAGAATACGCATGCTTGCCTGAAACAAGAAGTTTTTGTTATTAAGACAGGGAAATTAACTAAGCAAATATTCAAGATCTTGAAAAACAGATTTTGTTTGATTTTCTTTTATGCGCTGTATTAGCTGGTTCATGTAATAGACTCCAGAAGTAAGCGGCCATTATTTGTACATTATGCTGATGTCCTGATTCTCAGGAAATCTGCTCAAATGGCTGTGAAGAAAGTGAAATTTAATGCTCATATTGCATCCAAGATTCTTGTAGTGAAAGAGAATCTTTATCAGTAGTTCTTCGTAATTTTCCGCTTGATGATTCTGCAAAATTATTTTCCCATGAAATTATTCACTACTGTAACACAGCTTTGCCAAGCGGAAGCTTCAACAACATACATAGAAGCGGAAAAACGAGGATCATGAATTAGGTTACGAATTTGAGGGCCATTAAATATTACTGCCTTTAACTTTTTATTATTCAGTCAATTATATGTTATACATATGTTAAAGAAATCGCCGTTCTTTTTCAATGCTGCCTTTAGGATGTGGAAATCCGAATATAAATAGTAAAAGCCTTGCGCCTAATATACCGTCAAAAATCATTGCAGCGTTAGATTCCCTCCAGCAACATAAGTTAATTAACACATGATAGTGGCGCTGACCTTTTCTTATTTTTGCAATATATTGTTGGAGTTTAAACAAAATTCACAAAAACAAAAAGGAAAATCAATATAACATTGATATTCAAAATATTAATTAAAAGTGCAAAATTAATTAAATTTTGTAAAATAATTATTTAGCTGGGGAAAACTGGTATAAACGGATGCCAAATGACGAGACAAATCCAAATATAATAAAATCAGATCGATTGGGGTCCCCAGATGGAAATATTTAATAAAAATTAATTAGCTAAACGAAAACCCGAGCTTATTGGAAATCCGAGCCAACCGAAAACCCGAACAGTGTGAGAAATCTATCTACAAAATTAATCAACAAAATTATCTAATCAGAGAAAACGAAGGAAAAATCAGGGTGACGAAGGAAACCCAGGATAAAAAGGGAACCCGACATCAATGCAGTCACCGTAACTAAAATGGTTAGATGGAAACACTGGGACCCTTGAAGTAATATCCAATTTAGTTTTAGAGAGAGATGTCAAAAAATGGTAAAATCAATTTGATTCATAACTAATTTAATTATGATATGGGTATAAAAGGAGAACGCAAATCAACAAAATTACCAGTTGGTCGAAAACAATAATTTATCAAGAGTTCAACGAAGATAATAATTTAAGAAGGGATATCAGAAAATATCATTCAGAGTTAGTCAAACAAATTAAAGTCGTGCGCACCAGACAGGAACATTTCCCCTTAGATCAATCAATCGAAATTCTCTCGAGTTTTCATTCAACAATCAAAATATTCTCAAGGTAGCACTTCTGTAAACTCGAGTGATTTTTGCTGCCAAAAAAACAGATTAAGCCTTTTGTAAGGAAAACTGATCGCTCACAAAGTGATTATTCTTGTGAAAATGAATTGGTATTTAAACATATTTTGTGACCCTAACCTTATGTGTTCTTTTTGATGAGTAGGTAGTTATGGGCACTCTGCTACCACACACCATTGCATAATAATATAGGGGGAGTGGAGGGGTTTATTTACAGATTAATTTCGGATTATCTTGATTACATAATGATGTAATTTTTGTGTGTATTTTATGATTAATTTTTTTTCGAAATTTTTGTGTGTATTTTTAAAATAATTTTATGCGTGTATTTTTTTTCGAGTTTTTGGAGCGATTTTTTTTTAAATTCAAATTTTTGGAACATTTTTTTAAATTCAAATTTTGTCGAATTTTTGAAATAAAATTGAAATATTTTTTTTTGAATAAATATTTTTTCAATCACACTATAGTCAGGGGGTATTTTTGAAAAAGACTAAAATAAATTGGCTTGAATCGCCTAACGATAAAATAAAGCATAAAATTAAAATTGGCTCAAATCGCCTAAGATGAACACACTATAGTCAGGGATATTTTTAACTCGTAATAAAAAACAATGCAATATTTGGTCTCAATACTTTCTATATGTAAATATAGGCATAAAATAAAAATGGCTTGAATCGCTTACTGATAAAAAATTGACAGGGGTATTTTATAGGCTTGTTAAAAAAACACTTGAAATATTTGTTCACACAATTTTCATAGGCAAATTTAGGCTCTAGATAAAAATAATTTAAAATACCTAAAGTACATAAGAGTATATTAAAGTAAATTTAGATAAATTAAGGTAAATTAAAGTACATTAGAATACGTTTAAGTATATTAGAGTAAATTAAGATACATTAGAGTACATTAAGGTAAATTAATGTAAATTAAAGGTTCGAAAGTCAATTTAAGTACATTAGGGTACATTTAAGTAAATTAAGGTTCATAAAGTAAATTAAGGTACATCAGAGTAATTTAAAGTACGTTAGAATAAATTTAAGTAATTAAGGTTCGTAAAGTAAATTAAGGTGCCTAGAGTAAAGTATGGTAAGTTAGGTAAGAATTTTTTAAAATTAAATAGAGAGTCAACAGTTAAGTTACGCAAGGGTAATTTTTTAAGCTAAAAATTTTAAAAGCAATTATAGTAAGTAAATTACATAAGGTAAGAATTTTTTAAAAGTAAATAGAGGGTCAAAAGGTAAGTTACATAAGGTAAGGATTTTTTAAAGTTAAAGAGTCGACAATATTGCATGATAAAATTTATTAAATAAAATTTTTAGTATAGTTTTATCGATCAATTTTTATACATATTTTTAAATGATAAAATTTTTAACATAATTTTACAATGGAATTTTTTATACATGATTTTTAAATAATAAAATTTTTAACATAATTTTACAATGAAATTTTTTATACATGATTTTTAAATAGAATTTTTAGGATAATTTTATACATGATTTTTAAATAGAATTTTTAGGATAATTTTACAATGAAATTTTTATACATATTTTTAATTGAAAAAATTTTTAATGTAATCTTACAATCAAAATTTTAGTATAATTTTTACTATGACTTTTTAATACATGTTTTTTAACGATCAAAGAAATTTAGTGTTAATAATAATAATAACAATAATAATAAATATAATAATAATAATAAAATAATAATAATAATAATAATAATAATAATAATACTTTCAGAAAACATAAAAAGTTAACTTACTTGGTATCAACTTCTGAACACTGATAACCCATACACAGTGAATAATTCATTAATAACTGAACAACAATCACTAGGTACTGTGTACAAATAACTGAGTACTGTACAACTCTCTATATACATACTAGGCATTGAATAATTTACTTATTCATTAAAATGACATATTGAAATAATATTTACTCTTCGAACTCCGATATTCAACCAACTTAAACAACTTAAAAAATAAAATTTTCTCTCAATCATTTCCCTTTAAAATATATGGTTATTTACACACTCACAACATGTTATCAATAACTAGTTACTGAACAAATCAATATCAATAACTAGTTATTGAACCAATAAATATTAATGATCGGTTACTGACCAACTAATTTTGAAATAAATCACATAAAGGGTTCAACAAAAGAAATACAAGTTGAAATTTTATTAACTTCTTCACTCTTTTATCGATCATTGATGTCTTCAAATTGGTAAATTTTTTGGTTGCTTAGTTACCTTGTTGTTATCAAGCGATAATTAATTAAATTCATTGAAACCAAATCCATTGTTATATTTACTTGGTATCAACTTCTGAATACTGATACACAGTGAATAATTCATTAATAACTGAACAACAATCACTATGTACTGTATACAAATAACCGAGTACTGTACAGCTCTCTATATACATACTAGGCATTGAATAATTTACTTATTCATTAAAATGACATATTGAAATAATATTTACTCTTTGAACTCCGATATTCAACCAACTTAAACAACTTAAAAAATAAAATTTTCTCTCATCATTTCCCCTTAAAATACTTGGTTATTCACACACTCACAATATATTATCAATAACTAGTTACTGAACAATTCAATATCAAAAATTGTTTACTGACCAAGAAATCTTTAAATAAAAGCACATAAAATTTAAACAATCAAAAGAAATACAATTTCAATTACAAATTTTATTAACTTCTCCACTCTTTTATCGATCATTGATGTCTCGAAATTGTTTGGTTGCTTATTTACCTTGTTGTTATCAAGCGATAATTAATCATTGAAGCACAATCAAGTGTTGTATTTTCTCTGAATAAAAATTTATTGCTTTACAGTCTTATATGTGATTTATTGAAATTATTTTGTAAAACTTAGGTAAAAGACTTTGAAAGTTTTCTACTATTTTCGTAATATTTTTAATTGCGTCCAACAATGAACAATTACTTAAAGTTATTTTCAAAGATAAATGTCAACCTTTTCCTTTAATTTTCACACGTCCCTAAATAAATTAATTGCTAACTCATCAAATAATTACTTAAATTTATTTTTATAGATTTTCTGATCTTTTCACCCCCAACTCTTATTGTTTACTGAATGATAAATTAATTAGTAAGTACAAGTAGTGGTTAATCTAATTGCTAGTGAAAAGAAACTTGATTAGAAAAATATTCTTAAATTAATTTCTCAAAACATATTACTTTCATTGTACATGGAATAAATTTTCATATATTTATTGAAAATGATTCAACTCTTATAATTATTAACTCAAAGATGCTAAAGGTTTGAATAAAACTGATTTAAAAAATAATATCTACCACATTACTAGAAATTAAATGATTATCGACCAACCTCTAAATAAGTTGAATTTCTAACAAATCTTAAAAAACTACACGGAACAGGTACTTATAGATACAGATAAAATCTACTAAAAATCCAAATATGTATGTTTAATTATTGTAAAATACTTGTTTTTGTAAAAATAAGACTTATACTTAAATTATGATTATCATGTGATTAGAATTTGATTAAAGTTGTGAGAAATATTTTAAGTTGTTAAATTTAAAATAAAACTGCTTAATTTGTAATTAATGTTAGTACTTTGAAGAAATTTTAAAATAAGACTTCAGCAAATTGGTAAGAAATAGTAGTTATTGAGTAATACTTATTAAAATTACTAAAGTCTTATAATTTTTGACAAGTCTTGATATATCTTTAATAAAATTTGTTAGTACTTTGAATAAAATATTTAAAACAAAAAAGTTTCAACACAGTAGCAAATTGTAAAGAAAATAGTACTTATCAATTAATTAAATTAACTGAATTGTAACATAATTGAAAAAATTTGTTAAATTTTTTAAAATTTTAAGATTGTTTGGTAATTGTTCTAGATACTTGTTGAATGAAAATTAATTGTATAATTTCTCTTCATTCGTAGAAATAATCATATATATTTAAATTATTCAGAAAATTGTCAATAACAACATAAGTAATGGGTAACATAGATTTTTTAAATACTAGTCATTTTTAATTAAATTACAAATAATAAAATCAAATAAATACTTGAATACAAATAATTACATGAATCAAACATTTTCTTAGAACCGAAAACGTATAGTATATTTTATTCAGATTCCAAAAATATCATTAAAATTAACCAAAATCTTACTGATATATTTTGATAACCCTTACTCTCAACCAATCATTTTTCTTTAAATGACAATAATCCCAGCTATATTCATTATTTTTGATAAAAATCACCGACTTATTTCGTTATTGAACCGAATAAATTTCTAGAAATCCTTTTAAAATAAAATTCATCTCTCGACCAATCATTTACCTTTAAAATATAATAAAATTTACTCTAAACCAATCATTTCTCTTTAAATGACAATATTTCCTGCTATATTCATTATTTTCATAAAAAATCACCGACATATCGATATTCAACCGAATAAATTTCTTGAAATCCCCTTAAAACAAAATCCATCTCATGACCAATTATTTCCCGTTAAAAGATCATAAATTCTCTTCTTAACCAATCATTTCTCTTTAAATGACAATATTTCCACTCTCACAAAAGATTTACACACATATTGATATCTATCTAAACAAAGAATTAAAATTAATCAGTAATAATCAGATATTATTAAAATTATCATAAAATTCCCCTAAAAGCCCTAATTGATTTACATAGACTAAAATTATTTTATTTTTGTCGAGTACAACTTAATCTATTGAAGGGTGAAATTAAATTTATTAAAAGTTAATTAAATTTTCATTGAAAATGACAAGTCAATAATAAGTCAACAAATGGAATTTTAATTAGTAGAGATTGTATTCTATAAAGAAAATTTTCAGTGAAGAAGTAATATTGGTGGGAAAGTACATTAAGTGACTAAAATCGTTGAAATTCCTGAAAAAAGTAGGATAGCTAAAGGTATCTACTAAATAGATAAAATATCAATTGATATATTAAAAACTTACAAGGGTAATATACTTTGAAGGGAGGAAAGTAATCATTAAAGTGAGAAATTATTTTTTTGCTTTTTAATCAAAGAAATATTTTTTTTGGCTTTTAATCGATAAAATATTTATATGCGTTTTTATTGATAGACGATTCAAATAAATTTTTATCTTAGGGTTTTTATCAAGAGTCAAAAAATACCCCTTGACTTGATTTACTGATTAATTTTAATTATTTGAGCAACATGATATATATTTTATGATTTTACAATAATTTAGTGAAATTTAATTTATGCGGGAAACATAAACTTTATTCAATTTTAGTCATTTTTGATGAATTTTTTATTTGATAGAATTTGTTGCCAGAATCAAATTGTGGTGCTTTTAGACAGAAAATGTTGGGTATCGATAACAATTATGTAATACTTTAAAGAAAATTTATTTTTATTGGTAAAATTCAGATTTTTATGATAATTTTAAGGGAATTTGATTGGTTGAATACGTATTTCTTTTGATTGTTCAAATTTTTATGTGCTTTGATTTAAAGATTTCTTGGTCAGTAAACAATTATTGATATTGAATTGTTCAGTAACTAGTTATTGATAATATATTGTGAGTGTGTGAATAACCAAGTATTTTAAGGGGAAATGATTGAGAGAAAATTTTATTTTTTAAGTTGTTTAAGTTGGTTTAATATCGGTGTTCAAAGAGTAAATATTATTTCAATATGTCATTTTAATGAATAAGTAAATTATTCAATGCCTAGTATGTATATAGAGAGTTGTACAGTACTCAGTTATTTGTATTTGTACACAGTACCTAGTGATTGTTGTTCAGTTATTAATGAATTATTCACCGTGTATGGGTTATCAGTGTTCAGAAGTTGATACCAAGTAAGTTAACTTTTTATGTTTTCTGAAAGTATTATTATTATTATTATTATTATTATTATTATTTTTTTATTAATATTATTATTATTATTATTTATTATTATTGTTATTATTATTATTAACACTAAATTTCTTTGATCGTTAAAAAACATGTATTAAAAAGTCATAGTAAATATTATACTAAAATTTTGATTGTAAGATTACATTAAAAATTTTTTCAATTAAAAATATGTATAAAAATTTCATTGTAAAATTATCCTAAAAATTCTATTTAAAAATCATGTATAAAAAATTTCATTGTAAAATTATGTTAAAAATTTTATTATTTAAAAATATATATAAAAAATTTCATCTTTAAAAATCATTATATTTTAAAGGTAAATGATTGGTCGAGAGATGAATTTTATTTTAAAAGGATTTCTAGAAATTTATTCGGTTCAATAACGAAATAAGTCGGTGATTTTTATCAAAAATAATGAATATAGCTGGGATTATTGTCATTTAAAGAAAAATGATTGGTTGAGAGTAAGGGTTATCAAAATATATCAGTAAGATTTTGGTTAATTTTAATGATATTTTTGGAATCTGAATAAAATATACTATACGTTTTCGGTTCTAAGAAAATGTTTGATTCATGTAATTATTTGTATTCAAGTATTTATTTGATTTTATTATTTGTAATTTAATTAAAAATGACTAGTATTTAAAAAATCTATGTTACCCATTACTTATGTTGTTATTGACAATTTTCTGAATAATTTAAATATATATGATTATTTCTACGAATGAAGAGAAATTATACAATTAATTTTCATTCAACAAGTATCTAGAACAATTACCAAACAATCTTAAAATTTTAAAAAATTTAACAAATTTTTTCAATTATGTTACAATTCAGTTAATTTAATTAATTGATAAGTACTATTTTCTTTACAATTTGCTACTGTGTTGAAACTTTTTTGTTTTAAATATTTTATTCAAAGTACTAACAAATTTTATTAAAGATATATCAAGACTTGTCAAAAATTATAAGACTTTAGTAATTTTAATAAGTATTACTCAATAACTACTATTTTCTTACCAATTTGCTGAAAGTCTTATTTTAAAATTTCTTCAAAGTACTAACATTAATTACAAATTAAGCAGTTTTATTTTAAATTTAACAACTTAAAATATTTCTCACAACTTTAATCAAATTCTAATCACATGATAATCATAATTTAAGTATAAGTCTTATTTTTACAAAAACAAGTATTTTACAATAATTAAACATACATATTTGGATTTTTAGTAGATTTTATCTGTATCTATAAGTACCTGTTCCGTGTAGTTTTTTAAGATTTGTTAGAAATTCAACTTATTTAGAGGTTGGTCGATAATCATTTAATTTCTAGTAATGTGGTAGATATTATTTTTTTAAATCAGTTTTATTCAAACCTTTAGCATCTTTGAGTTAATAATTATAAGAGTTGAATCATTTTCAATAAATATATGAAAATTTATTCCATGTACAATGAAAGTAATATGTTTTGAGAAATTAATTTAAGAATATTTTTCTAATCAAGTTTCTTTTCACTAGCAATTAGATTAACCACTACTTGTACTTACTAATTAATTTATCATTCAGTAAACAATAAGAGTTGGGGGTGAAAAGATCAGAAAACCTATTAAAATAAATTTAAGTAATTATTTGATGAGTTAGCAATTAATTTATTTAGGGACGTGTGAAAATTAAAGGAAAAGGTTGACATTTATCTTTGAAAATAACTTTAAGTAATTGTTCATTGTTGGACGCAATTAAAAATATTACGAAAATAGTAGAAAACTTTCAAAGTCTTTTACCTAAGTTTTACAAAATAATTTCAATAAATCACATACAAGACTGTAAAGCAATAAATTTTTATTCAGAGAAAATACAACACTTGATTGTGCTTCAATGATTAATTATCGCTTGATAACAACAAGGTAAATAAGCAACCAAACAATTTCGAGACATCAATGATCGATAAAAGAGTGGAGAAGTTAATAAAATTTGTAAATGAAATTGTATTTCTTTTGATTGTTTCAATTTTTATGTGCTTTTATTTAAAGATTTCTTGGTCAGTAAACAATTATTGATATTGAATTGTTCAGTAACTAGTTATTGATAATATATTGTGAGTGTGTGAATAACCAAGTATTTTAAGGGGAAATGATTGAGAGAAAATTTTATTTTTTAAGTTGTTTAAGTTGGTTGAATATCGGAGTTCAAAGAGTAAATATTATTTCAATATGTCATTTTAATGAATAAGTAAATTATTCAATGCCTAGTATGTATATAGAGAGCTGTACAGTACTCGGTTATTTGTATACAGTACATAGTGATTGTTGTTCAGTTATTAATGAATTATTCACTGTGTATCAGTATTCAGAAGTTGATACCAAGTAAATATAACAATGGATTTGGTTTCAATGAATTTAATAAATTATCGCTTGATAACAACAAGGTAACTAAGCAACCAAAAAATTTACCAATTTGAAGACATCAATGATCGATAAAAGAGTGAAGAAGTTAATAAAATTTCAACTTGTATTTCTTTTGTTGAACCCTTTATGTGATTTATTTCAAAATTAGTTGGTCAGTAACCGATCATTAATATTTATTGGTTCAATAACTAGTTATTGATATTGATTTGTTCAGTAACTAGTTATTGATAACATGTTGTGAGTGTGTAAATAACCATATATTTTAAAGGGAAATGATTGAGAGAAAATTTTATTTTTTAAGTTGTTTAAGTTGGTTGAATATCGGAGTTCGAAGAGTAAATATTATTTCAATATGTCATTTTAATGAATAAGTAAATTATTCAATGCCTAGTATGTATATAGAGAGTTGTACAGTACTCAGTTATTTGTATTTGTACACAGTACCTAGTGATTGTTGTTCAGTTATTAATGAATTATTCACTGTGTATGGGTTATCAGTGTTCAGAAGTTGATACCAAGTAAGTTAACTTTTTATGTTTTCTGAAAGTATTATTATTTTATTATTATTATTATTATTATTTTATTAATATTATTATTATTATTATTTATTATTATTGTTATTATTATTATTAACACTAAATTTCTTTGATCGTTAAAAAACATGTATTAAAAAGTCATAGTAAAAATTATACTAAAATTTTGATTGTAAGATTACATTAAAAATTTTTTCAATTAAAAATATGTATAAAAATTTCATTGTAAAATTATCCTAAAAATTCTATTTAAAAATCATGTATAAAATTATCCTAAAAATTCTATTTAAAAATCATGTATAAAAAATTTCATTGTAAAATTATGTTAAAAATTTTATTATTTAAAATCATGTATAAAAAATTCCATTGTAAAATTATGTTAAAAATTTTATCATTTAAAAATATGTATAAAAATTGATCGATAAAACTATACTAAAAATTTTATTTAATAAATTTTATCATGCAATATTGTCGACTCTTTAACTTTAAAAAATCCTTACCTTATGTAACTTACCTTTTGACCCTCTATTTACTTTTAAAAAATTCTTACCTTATGTAATTTACTTACTATAATTGCTTTTAAAATTTTTAGCTTTAAAAATTACCCTTGCGTAACTTAACTGTTGACTCTCTATTTAATTTTAAAAAATTCTTACCTAACTTACCATACTTTACTCTAGGCACCTTAATTTACTTTACGAACCTTAATTACTTAAATTTATTCTAACGTACTTTAAATTACTCTGATGTACCTTAATTTACTTTATGAACCTTAATTTACTTAAATGTACCCTAATGTACTTAAATTGACTTTCGAACCTTTAATTTACATTAATTTACCTTAATGTACTCTAATGTATCTTAATTTACTCTAATATACTTAAACGTATTCTAATGTACTTTAATTTACCTTAATTTATCTAAATTTACTTTAATATACTCTTATGTACTTTAGGTATTTTAAATTATTTTTATCTAGAGCCTAAATTTGCCTATGAAAATTGTGTGAACAAATATTTCAAGTGTTTTTTTAACAAGCCTATAAAATACCCCTGTCAATTTTTTATCAGTAAGCGATTCAAGCCATTTTTATTTTATGCCTATATTTACATATAGAAAGTATTGAGACCAAATATTGCATTGTTTTTTATTACGAGTTAAAAATATCCCTGACTATAGTGTGTTCATCTTAGGCGATTTGAGCCAATTTTAATTTTATGCTTTATTTTATCGTTAGGCGATTCAAGCCAATTTATTTTAGTCTTTTTCAAAAATACCCCCTGACTATAGTGTGATTGAAAAAATATTTATTCAAAAAAAAATATTTCAATTTTATTTCAAAAATTCGACAAAATTTGAATTTAAAAAATGTTCCAAAAATTTGAATTTAAAAAAAAATCGCTCCAAAAACTCGAAAAAAAATACACGCATAAATATTATTTTAAAAATACACACAAAAATTTCGAAAAAAAATTAATCATAAAATACACACAAAAATTACATCATTATGTAATCAAGATAATCCGAAATTAATCTGTAAATAAACCCCTCCACTCCCCCTATATTATTATGCAATGGTGTGTGATAGCAGAGTTCCCCTAACTACCTACTTTGATGCATTATAACAAAATTTGACCTTGACTTTATGTCTTTTTTGTGAATTTGTGCACAGTAAAATATTGTGAACTGAATCTATATTTTGAAGGTTGTGAATAAAAGTTTCAATTGTAATTGTAATACGATATCTTATGTACCAATGGTGTAATTGCTAATTATATTTATGTCTATGAAATATTTTTATAAAGTCGAAATTTGTCCAGCCCACAGCCAAACAAACTACAAGTTATTAAATTACAACATAACTATCGAGCGGTGTAAGTGCAGTTTCTCCGCCTATAACTTGTACCCGTGAGGGTCCAGTTTTGCGTAACGACGGGCTCGAACATCAAATCATCTAATCCTATGGGAGCGATGAGAAGATCGGGGACTAGTCTTTTGGCTGGCTACCTTTCACACATCTCGCGAAAATTCGACATAAAATTTAAACAACAAATTGGGTAAACTTTTTACATTGAGTAGTCCAGTGAAGACTCATAAAATCTAATATCAAAATACGTTCCTTAAGGTCAATTCAGAGATAAAGGGAAGTGCAAATTTCTAAATCGATGCAACTATTTTAAATCAATAATGTTTTAAACTTACATTTAAGAAAACCTGAATGATTATAAAAAGATTATTAGGACTAAACCCCACAAAAATTAATTTTAGGCTTAAGCGATAGAAAATTTAAATGATTATAAAAATCTGATTAAGACTAAACCAAATTAAAACCCAATTTTAAATCTAAATTAAAGAAAACCAAATGATTATAAATGCTTGGGTTGTCGGTGAATTTGAATAGGGTGTATTGTCAATCTGACTTCAAGCGTGCTTTTGACAAACAGCAATGAACTCCAAACGATATAAAATTTAATGATTACACCCAATTTTAGTTTTCTTCAAATTTCTCTTTAATACTTTTCTTCAATAATTCCCTTTTTATTAAGCTCCAGAACCACATCTTAATCACTTATTATTGTTTCCCCCAATCATTTTACATGTTTATTAATTATTTTACTCTATTATTTAGGTGGAAGGACGAAAAAGTACTAACTCAAGCTCAGCGGAACCAAATTCGAGGATTAGAGGTCGCGCTCTCGACGTGTCAGGAAGGGAGTGCAGTAACTTACCCCATGGTATTTGACACGGCACAACTCACTTACCGTGACCAGAGCCGACCGGACGAAATAAATAAAAGGTCACAACCCATTCAAAGCTAGGCAAGGCAGAAAGAAATCGGAGGTGGCTCCAACAGTCTGATAAATCCAAATAAAATTGTAATTTATTGAGTGAATTAATAAATGTTTAATTAAAATTTTCTTGGATATAGATAGTTATAGTTGATTAAATTATTTCGTAGTTATGAACATTATGCTTAAAAAGTAGTTTAGGGACCAAAAGTAGTAAAACGAGCGGAAGCCTTCTAACGGCAGCTCGCTGGACCCAATATGAGGCCAGGCCTTAGCAGTTCTAGAGTTAGAGCTTACCTTTGGCGGTCTCATAGCCAGTGGTTGCAGTTCCAACATTGCCAAGCAACGGGTAACCATTGATGGCGGTAGAATATTGTATGTCATGGGTTCAATGTCAGGCGTATACGAACCCACCACATTGCAAACTGATTTGGTGTCCAGTGCATCAGGATGAGTGTATAACAGTGTTAACTTTGCACTGCTTTACACTTACCTGGCGCTAAGAGAAATCTGAGCGCCTCCCGCATAATACTGACGAGAGTCATTAGCTCGAAACTAGTCTACTATTGGGATTTGCACTGGAAATCACGTTATGTTTCTTATTATTCTTTCATTAGAATCACGCATTCGTGAATAAAAATCACTTCTTTTAAATACATAACTAAAATTTATTCCATTAAAGCAGGGCTTCTTAAACCAAGGGTCGCGACCCCTAACGGGGTCGCGTTGCAAAATTCTGCGGTCGCGAGAGATAAAAATACAATTTAACAGAAAATGTTTTTTAACTTGTAAAATTATTGTTATAAAGATAAAATAACAATATATCATAAAATCTTCTAGTTCGGAAAGATTGTTTGTACCTGCATTTCTATTAAGAGTATTGTAATAACTTGAATAACATTTACTATGAATTAGAATTAGAAGATGTTATAGGAATTTTAAAAAAATATAAATTTATTTTTCTTTTATATTTGTATGGGGTCGTCAAGAAACTCGCAATCATAAATGGGGTTGTGAATTACAAAAGTTTAAGAAGCTCTGCATTAAAGCATAAACTTAAATTTAAAAATATTTGCTACCCCATCAAACAGTTTTATTTTAATTTTTACCAGGGAGTTTTTGTGACAAGAATCCAAATTTTGTGAAGTTTCATAAAATTTAGAAATACAATTCCAGAATAACGAAGATTTTATCATATTTTTTATTAATTATACGTTGTCTCGAATGAACAATAATGCGATATGTAAGTAAAAACTTTACACTTGAAATTACAAATGACGATTATAAAATATAATGAAAAATATTTTTATTTCAATATTAATTTTTTGTTCAAATAAATTAGGATGTTTCAAATTTATACTTTAAAACACGGGGACTATACTTACATAAACAAAATCAGGTATTATATTCTAGAAATTTATTTATATTTGGAAGGGCAAAATAATTTATTATTAAAATGCTGCTCACATAAATTTCAATTTTATATTTATTTCTAACATGTGTAAGTATTCGTAACATTTTGAACCAACAATACTCCAAGTTGATGAAAAGAATTTCTTTTTAAACCTTTATATTCTTTTCTTTACTATATATGTATCGAATCTTTGCAATTGAGAAGTGTATATAAATGGAAAATATAGTAACTAAAAATGTGGAGTAAACAATAACAAAATCAGAAACAGAATCCTATGACTTAATTAAGGTAAAACAGTGGGTTGTTGTAGTGCATTAATCCCACTAATTGCCTTATTTTATAAGGACGGAAATATTGTATTTGTATATTTTTTGTATAATTTTATCAGGCTAAAAAATAAAACATTTTATAAAAGTATCAACATAAAAATACAAGAAATAGAAGATCCTAATGAGTAAAACTAAGGATTTCCCTTAAAATAACAATAAAATCGAGATTACACTCCATGATAAAGTTTATTTTGCGAATGAATGAATAGCGATCAAATTTGCGCACAATAATGAACAGTTGTCGACGTGTGATATTTGGAATTATTAATTTATCAAAATTTATTGGTTTTTAATGGGTGCTAATTATTCCGCTAACTCCCGCTGGAAAACAAACTGACTAGATTATAGAAATTTCTCTGGGTAAGAAATGTCAGGTATTAGGCGCGGTCATTTAAGAATAGAATTCATTTTACATCTTGCTTCCATACGGACGGATTCGTAGAAAATTTATAAGATAGTATCAAATTTTTCTAAGGAAAATACACATCGAATATCATTGAATCCGAGCCTCGCTGGCGGAAGATGAATTCCCGATTTTTCATGACACATGTTCAATCAGTATGGTTAATTCTGACAATTTCTTGTTTTACCAGTCACATTCGATTACCACGTAATTCATAGGGAAATTTAGTGAGAAATATTCGACGTTTTTGATTTAAAAATTACGTTATTATAGATATCATTCGAGATAAAACTCTCATTCATATCATGAGATTCTAATTAATTGTATAAATTAAAAATAAATTGCTTTTATATGTAATTTAATTGACATGTGTTTTGATACAATTCATTTAGTGATTTTTATGACTATATACAGTTGGGATTGTTTTTATCTTTTGTAATATTTATAAATTTTCGTTTAGATTTTTTTAAATTAAATTTCAATTATTTAATTAATTAAAATTAAATTTACTTTTATTTTGAGAGAGTAGTAGGATGTGAGCCCGTCAGATACAACCCCCCTTGGCTTAAGTAATTATTGCATAACATCTGACCTCTGTTCATGCTGTTGCTACCTGGAAATTGACCTCTGTCCACTAGTTGCTACCTAGTAATTGACCTTTGGTCAATGACCTCATGATTATGTCATGTATCCACTGGTCACTACCGGAGACACACTTATTATGTCACTGGTCAGTCATACACTTATTACCTAACCCTTATTACATGACCACTGGTCACTAAATGGAGACACACTTATTAAATAACTGTTTTTATGTCATGTAGTTGTGGACCAACACACCTACCACACACCCGCCTTCTAGAACCTTCCACACACCTACCTTCTAGAACCTTCCGTTCTTAAACATTTCACACACACTAGTGAGTGATTTTGTTAAGTCTACGACTTAGTAGTAGGTGTAGTGGTAGGTGTAGTGGTAGGTGTGTTATGCGATGTTGGGCGCTGATGGGTGCTGATGGGCGATGATGGGTGCTGATCGGTGCGGATGGGTGCGGATCGGTGCGGATGGGTATGAATGGGTATGGATGGGTGATCGTTGATTGGTGTGTGTAGCAACTAGGTAGCAACTAGTGTACAGAGGTCAATCTCCAGGTAGCAACAGTATGGATAGAGGTCAAATGTTATGTAATAATTACATAACAAAAGGGGGGGTTGTATCTGACGGGCTCACATCCTACTACTTGAGAGAATTATTTATTTTTATTGTTCAATTGATTTTTATTATTTTATTCATATATTTAATTATTCGATTTCTTCTAATCATGAAATTATTTTACAAAAAAAACTCTTACATCATTAATTAAAAAAAGTAAATTTATTATGAATTTTGCTTTGAATATTGGATGCATTCATGACTTATTTTGTTTAAATTTTTTGATAAATATTTATTAATATAATGAAAATAAATTTTGGTTTACGAAATTCTTTAAATTTAACATCAATTTCATGATTCAAAATGAAGAAATAATAAATATAAATTTTTTGGTCTTAGAGCCAAAATTAAAACAAAAATAATATGTTTTGGTTAATTAAAACAAAAAAAGAAAAATGATGAAAATGACCACTGCACATACACATGCACCGCAGACAGATATAAAAAAAATAAAAACACCAAATAAAACAAAATAAAATATAACAAAAATAATTAAAAACAAAATTAATAAAATCAAAAGTAAACCTACGGCAGGAGACAGGAACATAGTCAATAAACAAAACAGCCAAAACCTTGCTAAATAAGGTTTAGGCGGAAGCGGCGATCAAGAAACTAAATTTTAAGGGTCAAAAAGAATAATGACCTAAAAATAATAATATAAATAAATTCAGAAAAATATAAATAATATTTCAAAAAATAAAAAATACATGATGGAAAAATTATAAAAATATTTAAAAATGTAATCAAATCAATAAAAACCCCTCAAAATTTACTTGGATGGTCGTGGTATTTTGTTACTATTGACAAATCCCCCTGAATTCTTACAATATCATAATTATTGTAATAGAATCGAAAAGACAAACTGGTAGCTCGGCAGACGAATTGATTTTTGCTAGTTGTAGTAGCTGGTTGTGTCACTTTCGAAAACTCGGTTGTCCGCGACGAATTCTGGTCGAAAGACACAAGTCTCTTTCCGTAGGGCGTCGTTTAAAACCCACAGCGTCTGATGGTAACGTCGGCCGTGTTGAGCAAATAAAATCTTGGGAAGAGCGTTGAGAGGTAGGGGATCTAGAGAACTGATCCATACTGATCAGTAGGAGTAGTGGGATACCGGCCCTCTAGCTCAGAGGCCATCTAGCTCACATACCCCCCCGGCAAAATTTTTTTCTCTAAGTTTAAAAGTACAAATTTTTTAGAACAAAGACAATGACTCATTCAAGGTCATTGAAACAAAGACAATGACTCATCCAAAAATTCAAGGTCATTTAAACAAAGACCATGACTCATTTAAGGTCATTGGATGACTCATCAAAAATTTTCAAGGTCATTCAAAATTTCTCAACGTCATATTATTTTTAAACATTTTAAAATTTTAATTTACTACTTATTTTTAAAGTAGTATATATTTTGTAAATTAATTTTATTATTATTATTATTATTATTATTAATATTTTTATTATTATTAATATTATTATTATTAAAATTATTATTATTATTATTATTATTATTAATATTATTATTTTTATTATTATTATTATTAATATTATTATTATTATTATTATTATTATTATTATTATTATTACTTTATATTATTCTATTATTACTTATAAAAATTTATTAATAATTTTAAAAACTTTAATTATTATTATTAATATTAATATTTTTATTATTATTATTATTATTATTATTTATATACTTATTACTTATAAAAATTTTATTATTATTATTAATATACTTATTACTTATAAAATTTATTAATATTATTATTATTAATAATACTTTTAAAACTTTTTATAATATTATTATTAATATTAATATTATTAATACTTTTTATTATTCTATTATTACTTATAAAAATTTTATTAATACTTATAAAACTTTAATTATTATTATTATTAATATTATTGTTAATATGCTTATTACTTATAAAAATTTTATTAATACTTATAAAAACTTTAATTATTATTATTAATACTTTTAAAACTTTTATTAATATTATTATTATTAATATACTTATTACTTATAAAAATTTTATTATTATTATTATTACTTTTAAAAACTTTTATTAATAATAATACTTATAAATACTTATAAAAACTTTTATTATTAATATTATTATTAATTTTATTAATAATAATAATAATAATATTAATATAATAAACAAATATATAAAAACAACTACATAAAAACAAAGAATTAATTATAAATACATTAAAATATATATATAGTGTTTTTACATTTAAAACATCTATAAAGTAATATTTCGCGTTTCGTCACGCTGCGGCTTTTGCATGAAATAATAATAATATTATAAAAATGTAAATTATCAAAAAATTAAAATTTTAAAAATTATATCTAAATTTCATAATAGAAATGAAAACTATTACAAGTTTTCTAAATAAATAAGTTTCCAAATTAACAAAAACAGTTTTTAAAAACATTTATTACTCTGATAACAACACGTCATCAATATCAATGTTATCTTCGTTAAAACCATCGAAAAGCTGTCCATTATCGCTGATTTCGGTAGAGTCATCAAAACTAGGACTCGAACCACCGAAAAGCGGCTCATCCAAGAAATTAACTTGGTCACTATCTATTGCATCAACCCCAAAATAATGCCCAAATGCGATACTGGTATTTTCCCCCACCCATAATCGCTTATCATCGTTATTACTCAAAGCGATTTTACTGTTTTTAAATGTGTACAGCTGATGGTTCCGCGTCCTTATCCTACTTTGAGGTACTGTGAAAACTACGTTTTTATTGTAGCAATCCAAATAAGACTGATGTTTGATGTCAGTCCCCAACAACTTCACCCCCTTAGCCCTCATTGTATCAGATTTGCCTAATAAACTATAGCACTTGGGTCTTAAGAAAACCCACTCCTTATACCCGAGACCTTTACTTTCATCTTTAAATTTTCCGATTACGGAATCTAATTTCCTCGAGTATAAGGGATGTGCCGGGTCGTAATTCGATGTATCTAAAAGGCTGTCTCTTATCATTGCCGGCAAAAGAATTTCAAGCTTACAGTGCTTAACCTCAAGAAAAAACGAATCAGTGTCGCCGGCAACGATATTAATATCACAGTTAAATTCTGATCTATATTTTGCCAATTCATTATATTGTAATTGGTACATCCGCAGCTTAGACAGGTCTAGTACTGATTGGCCAATGTAGCTAGGCCTGTCTAAACATATAGAATCTTTGTTCAGATGAGAAGCAATCAAATCATCCACTATTTTAATGGACTTTTTGAAAATCGGTTTTGAAGCATATACAATCATCTTTTCAGCTGAATTGCATAGCCTCAAATTCATCCGTTTTTCAAATTCTCAACGGATTTACCTTATAAACTGTTATTAAATAATTTATACCAATCTCTATGAAGCTCGCACTTTGAGTTTGAGCGTAAATCTGTATTTCTTTATATATATTCTTTAAAAATAGGTGCTTGTTTAAATTTAATTGCCCTATGAATACACTCAACTTCCGCACCCAATTCTATATACAGCTTGAGAAGTCTCCAGTGAAGAACATGGTTCTTCTTACTGTAATGCGTGAGCATTAACTTCTCAACTTTTGAATTGGGCGGACACATTTTTTCCGGAGCAAGCGGAAAGTCATTCAAATACTGATGCACACGCTCAGGGATACTGATGTCAACTTCCATTGTATAACCATACGGAAGGAATTCAATATTCGCATTCACACATTCACTCAGCTCATCATTCAGATTATCATGCACCCAAACAAAATCACCATACGGAAGGTTTTGGCTAAGTGCCCAACCATATAAATTATTAATGTCGATATACAAGAGTTCTGTATCTTCAGAACTTGCAACATGATGTTTGTTAACAAATGTTAACCCACCCCGTATTCCACCCTCATAAAAATTAAACATTTCCATGTCCTGCAGAAGTTCTATGGGTTCCTTTAATGTCATGAGAGCGGACGCCCATGACATTCCAGGAATTCCATAAAAATTCAGAGGTTCTAAACCATTGTAAGCAATAGCCTTTGCGCGAAATTGCTGAAAATAGTCTGCAAGGAGGAATACGTCTAATTTTAGGTAAGTTAACATATAGTCTAACATTGCAGTCCAATTTTGCTGTGTCCAAATTAGTTGGGCGGTAGCATATTCATCATCAGATACAGAATCCCATTTTGGAGGTAGTTCATAAGTCGATTCAAGAACCTCTAGTGATACTGCAAAATCATAAGGAAAGATACCCTTTGCCTTAAATAGTTAAGACCATCAAAAGCAGAACAAGTTAGAGGTAGATCAGTAAGAGTTTTCACCGCCTTGGCTAAAGAGCAATTTACAAATTGCATACTATCTATAAATCTAACAGCCAATTTCTTAATGTTTACAATCAAAGATATGAATTTCTCAGTTGTTGTAGGAATGATATTTAATTTCCAAGATGGAAATTCATTCAATCCATACTTTAAAATATGATGAAGGTCATACCCTCTCAAATTATGAAAGACGATAGGTAACTGTTTGCTTATTTTCCTAGTTACGACAGGCAGCACCAAGATACTGACCTGTAAAATGATCATGGTCCTTAACCTTATTTCTAATAAGTTTTTTACAAAGATAGCAAGTTCTACATGCGATGAACTGCTGTTCTTCATTAGAAGTAAGATTATTCATCGGTTTTTTACCATGATTTTCATAATATGGTAGGACAATTGTGACAGCAATTTCCTCTACTTTCTTTAAAAATTCCAATACACATTCCAAGCCTATAAAACTGAACTATTGTGTAGTATTTGTGTAATTATTTATTAATAATAAGTCTGCTGATATCGGCATGTGTATTTGATGATGTTTTACATCTTTAGGCAAAACAGCCTCAAAATCCGCATAAATTACGAATGGTGGGGTAATCATTTTGGAATAATTTTTAAATATTAAGTTTTTATTTTCAGGGAGCACGTATAGGGTTGTTCCTATTTGATTTTTAGCGCACAAATCAACATGTGCCTTAAAGGTTTTATCATAATAAAAACCGTTTAAACAATGGGGACACCATTTTACGCGAATTCTGGTGTTACATTCACTACTAGAATGACAATTCAGCAGTCTATTTAAATTAAAAATTGCGGTATAATGATAATTATCACCGTCTTGTAATAATAAAAGATTAATCGGGTTACCACCGATAACCTTTGTTCGATGAAGTAAGACAAGGTGAGGATGATGAGGTACATAATCAATGTCATTCAATTGTTTAGAAGGGGTGTTGTTATATTCAAAGACATTGATCGCCAAATTTAAATCCCTATTGTTTCTCTCAAATTTGGGTATGTTACAGAGTCTCATTGGACAATCTGTAATTGGATCGTAATTCAATTCATCCATAAAAGTAGTGTAAGAAGAAACACGCTCCCTATTCTTTAAAACTATATCACGCTTTAAAATTGATAAAACACTATATATAAAACACGAATGATCTGTGTTTTTAACATTCACAATAGCCTTTTTACCTACTAGAGATTCCGGTGTAGGGATAAAACTATGTCCAGCTAATCGACTTACAGGATAATACGCGGTTAAAATAAAATCGATTTCGCGAATCTTAACTACGCGCCACCCACTTCCTAAATATGTGAATTTTTCGATTTTCTCATTTAACCGACTCACACCATCAGCAAGAAAACTATCGGAAAAGACACAAGCGCTATTTGAAAAGAAATTATCATTTATTTCCCCATCTTTTTCAAATTGAATGAGAGCTGTAAACTGGACTTTTACAGATCCCATTTTCTTTATTTCATTTTGTAATTTATTTACAAGTTTATCAGTTAATGCGATTTGAACAATGTTTTAATTTTCTAAATCAAATCGAATATTTTTACGGGAACCCCTTAAGTCAACCTGTATTTCAGGTTCATCGTTTATTTCAATATTTACAGAACCCCCTATTTGATTATATTCAGTTTCGTCATCAATAATGATGATTTCTATTTTTTAATTTTAGCAAGGATACACGGCACGATTTTATCAGCAGGTCTTTTTGGTTTTTTTAGTAACAGTTGTATTATTGTTTATGTTTTTAGTAATCTTTGTATTATTTGTGTTATTATTATTATTACTAACATTTTTCGCATTAGTCATTTAAAATAATGCCTTTTTATTAATTTTAAATTGATTTAAATGGCTAGAGTGTTTCTTATAAAACTCTAGATATTCAATATCTTGGGCTGTATCGCATTTAGGGCAAATAAAAAAGTCGATGCCATAGAATCTATGACCGTAGTAACTTTCCATAGTCGTATGACATTTAGAGTTATGACCAATTCCAGATTGGCAATAGTTTTTATACAATCGACCTGATAAATATGTAATTATTATCAAATGTTTATTATTATTTAAATCAAATATGAATCAAATAATAATATTTAAATGATGATAATTATGTAAATATTTTAATAATTAATATTCGTATTATAAATCCGTTATTTCTATTATAAATCACATGTTTGAATAACATTTCGTAAAATAATTTATAAAAATTAATATTCTTATTATAATCATATATTCATTTTCATATTATAAATCATATATTTCTATTATAAAAATAAATCACATATTTCTATTATAAAAATAAATTATATATTTCTATTAAAATCACATGTTTGAATAACATACCGTAAAATAATTTATAAAAATTAATATTCATATTTCAAATCATATATTTCTATTATAAAATTAATATTTTGATTACAAATCAAATATTTCTAATCATATTTCAAATCATATATTTCTATTATAAAATTAATATTTTGATTACAAATCAAATATTTCTATTCATATTTCAAATCATATATTTCTATTATAAATTAATATTCGTATTATAAATCATATATTTCTATTATAAAAATAAATCACATATTTCTATTATAAATTAATATTCGTATTATAAATCATATATTTCTATTATAAAAATAAATCACATATTTCTATTATAAATTAATAATCGTATTATAAATCATATATTTCTATTATAAAAATAAATCACATATTTCTATTATAAATTAATAATATTTAAAGTATTATATTATAATACAGAAGGCTCAACACGAAATCTTCTTACCAATAATTTTGCATCAACTAATTGAAGAATTGGTGCTGTATTAGCACTTGTTAGTGATAATGCCGAATCAGATCTTTTCAATCTAATGTGTACATTAACACCTGGGAGTAAATATTTCGGTTGATCCATAAAATCGAGTTGTAATGATGAGCACATGGTAAATAATTTCGAGCCTTTAATCCACTTTTTCCTATCGTCATCACTACCATAACCCATAGGAGTTAAACATGTATTTTTAGTATCACTATTGTAATTTATAATAGTTTCTATTAGAGCTTTGTGAATATATGTACTGTTACCACCCTCAATCTTGATATTATTAAATCCGAGAACTGCATCTTTAAAAAGTGTATGAAACAAGAAATTGTTTGGTATTACATCACTAGGTTCACCCAACGGTTTTCTATATTCATATTTCAAATCATATATTTCTATTATAAAATTAATATTTTGATTACAAATCAAATATTTCTAATCATATTTCAAATCATATATTTCTATTATAAAATTAATATTTTGATTACAAATCAAATATTTCTATTCATATTTCAAATCATATATTTCTATTATAAATTAATATTCGTATTATAAATCATATATTTCTATTATAAAAATAAATCACATATTTCTATTATAAATTAATATTCGTATTATAAATCATATATTTCTATTATAAAAATAAATCACATATTTCTATTATAAATTAATAATCGTATTATAAATCATATATTTCTATTATAAAAATAAATCACATATTTCTATTATAAATTAATAATATTTAAAGTATTATAATATAATACTTTACATAATATTAACTTATACTCATTAAAAAATATTTTTATTCTTATTACAAATCACATATTTCAAATCATATTTCTATTTCAAATCAGATATTTCTATTATAAATTAATAATATTTAAAGTATTATATTATAATACTTTACATAATATTAGCTTATACTCATTAAAAAATATTTTTATTCTTATTACAAATCACATATTTCAAATCATATTTCTATTTCAAATCAGATATTTCTATTATAAATTAATAATATTTAAAGTATTATATTATAATACTTTACATATTATTAACTTATACTCATTAAAAATATTCTTATAAATTAATGATAAATTATACTCATAAAAAATATTAAAAATAATAAAAATCCTACATTTTTATACGAAATCTCATCTCCCACAGAAACGTCAGCATCCATAGAAATCTTGGCATCCCCAGAAACGGGGGCATAATTGGCATCTTCCCCAGAAACGGGGGCATAATTGTTGTCTTCCCCAGAAACAGGGGCATAATTGTTGTCTTCCCCAGAAACGGGGGCATAATTGTTGTCTTCCCCAAAAACGGGGGCATTATCAATAAATGTTTCGTCCAAATCTACTGACGCTGCTGAATGACTATTTTGATCGATATCCTCACTAATAATTTCTGAAAAACATTAATAATAATAATTAAATAAATAAATTTACCAATATCGGAATCATCGCTATCTTCTATTAAAATAATTTCCTCATTTGAAACATTTTCTAAAATTATATTAAAATAAATAATAATAAAATTAAAAATTACCAGGAACAAATTCGTTAACACCGTCAATTTGATTTTGAAGTTCGGTTATATTATACCAATCTAGAAAAAATAGAATAATAAAAGAAAATAAATTAAAAAATAATAATTTACCATTTCCTTCGGCCAACAATTGTCGTAAAATTCTTGAATTCTCCATTTTAAAATTTTTGAAATCGCGCGAGTGAATATTTGAAAATTGATAAATTTTTGAATTAATTGTGACAACTTTGGAAATTATCAATGTTTATAAAGAGAATAATATTTTCAGGATTTAGCCAATCATATTTAAGCAATACACACATATAGGTGAGAGATTTTTAGACATGTTTTCTTTGTAAAACACATGCAGTCTACACTGTGACTGCATGCGTTCTTTGTAAAATCACATACATTGAGTTTGTATGTGTTTTCTTTGTAAATCACATACATACATTGAGTTTGCATGTGTTTTCTTTATTCAATTTTGTGTATGCATGCACTTATCATGTGATGATCACGCACTTATCATGCACTGTCTTTGTGCTGACGCACTTATCATGCATAGTCTTTGTGATGATGCATTAGCTTATCTTTAATTAAACACATAATAATAATATTTATAATAATAATAATAATAATAATATTAATAATAATAATAATAATAATAATAATAATAATATTAATATTTATAATAATAATAATAATAAATAAAAATATTAATTGTTAAAACATAAAATAAAACATAACAATAAACATTAATACATTTATTAATCATCAAATCTCTTGGATAATAACCAAGCTAAACAATGTTGACCACATGTTAGGGTCCATGGTTTTTGATACATAGTTTTATTATAGACAATAGGTTTACCCATTGTTTGCAGTTTCGAAACCATTAAAGCTGGATAATAGAAACCCATAGGATCAAATACAAATATCTTGCTAGGTTTCAAATATATTGCTAACCAATGTTCTCCACCGAGATGAGATGATTGAGTATTGACGATTATGGCTTGATTATTACGTAAATATGGAATTTTATCAAGAGGAAAAACCCCTAAAAATTCATGTCCTTGTATTTGTTTTCCAATTCGATAGACCTGAACAGAACTACATCAATAATATTAATAATACATGAAAAAACTTACTCCATGACATTTTATCATAAATTATCTATACATCTATACTATTCAAACCAACAATGTTCGTTCAAACCAATAATGTTTGAACTCTGTTCAAACCAATACAGTTCTGTTTGCAGTTATTTGAACCTCGTTTTCAAATACTCCATATATTACAACATGTACCGGTTCAATTGTAGCTTTAGCAAACTTTATATCTAATCGTAAATTTCCATTTTGAGGTAATTGACTCTGATTTAAATCAAAATCGGGTGCCAAAACAAATGCGAAGAATAAATATTTGTTTTTAAAAGCATCAAGAGTTATACCACAATTAAGGTTTTTATCCAAATAACCCATATTTCTAACTATACTCTGCATATATGTAGCACAATAATTATCCTTATCGAAATCTTGAGTATATGTTTCTCTTATAATCACTATTTTTCGATAAAGTTAGCGATGTTACACCAAAGTTTTTGAAAATTGAGCTCGATGTTAAGTATGATCCATTATATTGAGATTCACCTTGAAATGTTACCAATATAAAGTTGGGCATTCTTCTATCTCCAAATATTTGTTCCTTATAGAAAGAAGCTGAACTTTTAGCAATAGCAAATTGAACAATTTCCTATGTTTTCAATGGATATATTGCATGATTAGAATTAAGCCCCAATTGATGACCTGCTAATACAGAAGGCTCAACACGAAATCTTCTTACCAATAATTTTGCATCAACTAATTGAAGAATTGGTGCTGTATTAGCACTTGTTAGTGATAATGCCGAATCAGATCTTTTCAATCTAATGTGTACATTAACACCTGGGAGTAAATATTTCGGTTGATCCATAAAATCGAGTTGTAATGATGAGCACATGGTAAATAATTTCGAGCCTTTAATCCACATCTTTAGCAGTTTTCATACCAAAACTACCAAGGCGTTTAAGAATAGGAAGTGCAAATCTACCAATTGTTCTCAACCAACCTGATCCATACTGTTTACCAATAAAATATGGTAATTCGCCACCACTTTGGCTACCACTATACATACTAATAATATCGTTATTGGCCATCTAATTTACGAAAATGTAATGTCAAATGAATTTTTGTATCTTTACTAAATTCAATAAATTTACCGCTATCATCACGAATATTTATTTCTATATTGTTTATACATGATGTTGATACCGGTAAGTACATGGGATTATCGATATTTATATTGACAACTTCATCCTGGTCATGTTTATCAACCCAAACAGATTTCAAAAGAGGAACCAAAGAATCACCAACAATTATAGGATCGATGATGTTAGTATATATGAACATTTGCCTATGAAGTTTTATTATTTTTGGTTTGCGTACACCAAAAGCACTTGTCCTATATGTTTGCTTATCTAATCCCAATGTATTAGTCAAATTTTTATCAAATGTAATTTCACAATTGTTATTATTCAGACTGAATTTACATAATCCATCTTTAACAAATTCAATAGTTTTAAATATATGTAAACAATTGAATGAAATATATTTATGTAATTCTTCAAGTGTTTCAATATATAAATCATTAGTAAATGTAAATGTCTCTTCAACTTCATTAATATATGATAGTGATATTTTGATGTTTTCGATTGTTACACTTTTTTCATCAAATGTTTTGAAACGTATTAGGTATTCAGTACCAGGAACAACAATGCTAAGCTTATCACAACCCATTCGCTTGGCATCCTCAATACTTTCAAACTTTATTGTAAATGGACTATAATCACAACTAACATTCAATCCATCTTTGAAAAACATGCCACAATTTTCATCTAAAATCTGATTCGGAATATGACAATATCGTTCAAAATTATTGATTGAGAAAATACCACTACAGGTTTTGGGTACACGTTTCTTGTAACCGATTTTACAATGACTATAAAATGGGAATGTATTGTACACAAATGTAAAGTCTTGCAAAGCAACTTCCCAATTTCCATGTAAATAAATGGGATTTTGAAGATCAACCATAAATTTACTTGCTTGATTTTCCGGATGGATTAGTGGGCAACTATTACTCGGTAAAATTGTATAGAAACTCATTTTACTAGGTCTTTTGATGATATCCATGAGGGTTTTTGATATCCATGCCATTTGACATAGTATTGTTTATCCTTACCCACCATTTTAGTTTTCAATATTTTCTGAATTCTGAACACTGTAGGTTTGGAAATAACTTGTAATTCCTGTTCAACGAATTTCCCTTGTATTAAATTGTTATCACTATCTTTAATAACATACATTACAGGACTCTGTTTAGTATTAATTTTAGTAATTTGAAATACCTCATCACTCCAATTACTATCGAAATTTTTGATGAAGGTGAAGCAGATATTTTACTAATTCTAACGTGATCACCAACTTTATATTTTGATTTTGTAATAGGAACTACTGACTGTACTCGTGTTTTTGAGGTGATATCTATGGGTCTCAAACCATTCAGACCTCGATGTGATGAACTATTATAACTAACAAGTATTTTCGGTAATACATTTATCCATATTTTATTACCTTGATGCACGAAATATTTCTTCAATCTATCCCTCAATGTCCGGTTAAATCTTTCAACATGTGCGGCTTTGTATTGAGAATGTACAGAATAATGATTTATTTTGAGACGATCCAGGAATTGCTTAACCTTACTATTGTAAAACTCCTTGCCTATAATAATAATAATAATAATAATAATAATAATAATAATAATAATAATAATAATAATAATAATAATAATAATAATAATAATAATAATAATAATAAATCGGTTTGCAAATTGTCTGGATGCCCATTTTTAAACATTGAGTTAATTGCTTTAGATATTTCCTCTGCTGATTTTGTCTTTGTTGGTACACCGCGGAAAAAACGACTGAAAACATCAATACACGTTAAATATATATTTATAACCCTTGTTAATCTTCGAATACGGTATCATCTCCATCAAATCCATTTGCCATAAATCATTAATACCGAATGTCTTATAAGCTCTTGTTGGAAATCTTTTCCGCATTGGTTTGTTTAAACTGTACGCAAGCTGATCTGACAACCACTTTTGCGTTTCCTTTTTCGACTTTGGGACTCTTTTCTTTAACTTTGCCACTCCACCGAAACCTGCCTCGTCTTCTGGGTTCGTCCAAATCTTCTCCATTACAACAAGATGATTTAAATTTTAATTTAACATTAGGTAATGATTGCCCCATCGTTTATTGTGATAATAATGATAATGCTAATTGTAACATTGCTCCGATAAAACCACCTTGTTGTTTATATATGATTTTTCTCATTTGCTGTCGATTTTTATTATTTACTAGTGATAACAAAGGCTTACGATGTTTATTCAGTACTAGTTTTTTAGAATTACTGATTTTAATTTTACCTCTGACTACTTTTAGTAGTATTTTGAGTAAATCATCGACAACAAAAGTTGGAAAAGATTGTAAAATAGACATTCGTTTCATACTTGAAGCCTTTAACAATGCATTAAAATATGGGAAACTCCTATGATTTTTTACAATTTTAACTGTTTTCTTACTCTTTTTAATAATGTTTTTCGAAATTAGATTCATTGCAGGGTAATTCTCAGTTATTAGCTTTTTAGATGGTATATAACTGGTTTTTGGTGGAACACGCTTCTTTATAGTCTTTTTAATACTTTGTCTAAGTTTTTTACATGTTAAAGTTTTCAACTTTGTTTATATACCATGGCACCTTCTTTATTGAAAATATCTGTTTTTACCAGTAAATCATCATTGCATTGTTGTGTGAAATCAAGAAATATATATCTATGTGTTGATTTTGTAGCATCTTGAAATGCACTGATGAGAAAATTACGATTATTAGGGTATGCTTGTCGAGCAAGAAAATCAATAACTGTTGCATCTCTAGGATTCTTGAAAATAACTAAATATTGAACATTTAAATTCCTTGTTCGATGTGCGCCACCGTGATGAAATAGATTTTGAGTAATAAAGATCACAGTAACACCAACATGTCTACTGATTTTTGTGAATAAATTATTAAAATCCTTTTCTTTATTAGCTTCCTGATACAAATCATCAATAATGATGACATCACCTTTCCTTAAACGACTTGACCAGTTTTTATCGAAACCCTTTACTATTTTCATGTTTTTCAATTTACAGAAATTATCTTGAGTTAATCCATGTTCTTCATCTGCACCCTTATGCCAATAAATCTTGTTGAATTTTGTTTGAAATAAATTAGATTTCAGTAATTTACACACAAACATAGTTTTACCACTACCACTTGGGCCAACGATTTGATATACCGCATCATTTCTTAATTCCATTATTAATTTGTATAATTATAGGTTTTTGTTTATATTATATGATTTAATGAACTCTTCCTAAAAATTATATATATATAGCTTAATATTTCTTTATTGTTTAATTATGTTATCAAATATAAATTATAAAGGAACTTTCGATGTATCAAAAATGACGTTTCCAAATGGTAAACCACAGCAAATTGTAGATAGGAGTGGAAAATATCCTATAGTATTTTTCAAATCCGGCAAATGCAGAATCAGGGGATGTAAGAAACCTTTAGATGTCAATTAATTACAATATAGAATAAAGGATATTAAAATACAGTCAATTACAGTTACCATCTATACAACATGTCAACAAAATGTCTTTGTATGTTCGAACCAGAATTATTTCCTGCACTGAGGCTTTTAAAATACAACCCAATGTGTGTTAACGTGTTTGCTAGTGGCAAAATAGTCATATTAGCGGTGCGAAATGTAGAATACAAAAATATTGTTTGTGACATACAAAATGAAATCACCAGATTGGTCGATATCTGATTGGCTAATGATTGATTAAAACAACTTGCTTATTCATTTGATTTCATTTTTAATATATTATACCATTATGTATGCTATGCCAAAGAAAAATATCGCTGAATACGGTAAATTTATCATTTTTATTTCATTTTTTTTAATATTTTATTTAGACAAATATGCCCCAATGATAATCGATCGTATTATTTATTACTATCCTCAAATAAAGGAGATTTTGAAGAATCAAGAACCGTCAATGCATCAACAGCTAATATACAATGAAACAAGAATCGATATTTCCAATCTGATTAAGCAAGCTCTTTGGGACAATGAAATAAACCGAATGGTCAAGGAGATGGAAACTGAATACCTCTGCATTCTGGGGTGTAGCTGTTGTGATTTCAGATTTCAACGCTATGTGGAATGGAATCTTACAAATTCAATAAGAAATTTTCAAAAAATGAAACTTTTAAGAAAATAATTGTATTTTATTTTTGTTTGTTTTGATAGTTTTAGTGTTGGTAATAAATGTTTTTGTATTTTATTTTTGTTGTTTTGTTAGTTTTATTTTGGGAATAATAATAATAATAATAATAATAATAATAATAAATGTTTTTGATAGTAATAGTTTTATTTTGATGGCGGTAACAATAATAAAAATAGTAATTTTATTAGTATAGTAATAATAGTAATAATAATAATAATATTAATAATAATAATAATCATGATAATTAAAATAATAATAACAATAATAATAATAATAATAATATTGATAATAATAAAACACGTGATATTAATAATACATTTTATATAGATGATATGTGTAAAATCATATATGTAAACTCAACGGGTTAATTTACATACAGTTTTCCAGTCACGCACTTATCTTGCAATTATCATGCACTTATCATGCATTGTCTTTGTGATCATGCATGATTCTGATTGGTTAATTATTATCTGTCAAGGGTATAAAAGTGCGTCACCACCTTATAAAGATCATAAATCAAACATGACCAAGAAAATAAGTGTCCAACCAGTTCAGATGTTCCACAATTATAAAATTTATTTTTTAAAGGAGCCTATCAATATGCAATTGGCAAATCCAGTCAAACTCAATAAAACGCAAATTCAATCTCTTGATGGTACTCTCTCAATGTTAGATATCAAGGATATTGATAATACATTCAAAAAGATCAATTCCAATTTAAAATGCAATGAAAATGCTTTCTTCACGAGTCAATATACCAGATATTATGATGCATTTACAGAAATTGGATTCAAAGAACAGGAAAACTGGTATATAACAATAACAATCCAAGGATATAAAGCTGATCAAAACAATGTGTTTCTCCAATCTGGAAAATTGTTACTGCTAGACTTTCACAGTTATTTTAATGTATAGTGTTTAGTGTTTAATAAATGTATTTATGTTTTCTTTGTTATTCTATAAACAAAATTATAAGTAGTTTTAAAATAGTTTTAAAAATGATGTCTGAAAAAGGTAAAATATAAAATATAAAATAATTAATTAATTAATTTCGTTTAGAATATTTAATAAACTTTTTGTTTGATAAACTCGAAGAAATAACCGGTGTAAAAATTAGAGATATGTTGACTCTAGTTGAAGCATTGAGTAAAGAAGATTCGAGTTGTGATTCTGGATGTCAAAGTGATGATACTGAAATTGTTAATGGTGGAGAAATTAATACTGAAATTATTAATGATTCTGAAGAAATTATTGATGATAATGTTAATGTTGAAGAAAATATTAATGATACTGAAGATACTACCGAAATTACTAAAGATGAGCCGACCGAATTTAAGAATTGTATTGACCATGTTATAGAAAATATTATGATAGAATATTGTGGTGATGAAGACTGTTCGTGTAATAATCAATAAATCTTTAAAAATGTATTTTTTTTATTAATAATAATAATAACAAAGAAATATTTATTAAAATCTACGATAAACTTTGTTACATAAATATAAAACAGATGCTCCAGTGATTAGTTTTAATAAAAATTTACAATTTTTGATATAAATATCAGAGCGTTTGGCTTCTGCTGCAACTTGAATAATCGCTGTCCATCCACCGTTTGTTACTACCCAAGGGTCAATTTTTGTTTCTATTACCTAAATAATGATAAATTAATAACAATATAAAGTAATATACCTCTATAGACTATTGGAAATAATTTTCATAGTCGGATCCCGATTTTAATATCATGTGTTTCATATACATTAATCCTACTATTATTCGCATCCATTTATTATTTTCATCGAACATGTAACTAAATAATGATTGGAATGCCTTCTTACTCTCCAATGTTGGCAAATTGAGAATTTTTTCATAATCAAATGGTATGTCTTCAACAATTTTCTCAGTACGGTTTACCATAAATTTCATGTTTTTAATGATTTCATCTTCTTCACTATTATTAGAGACCAACTCATTCAATAAAGTTATAAAAAATTTAGTTTCTGTCATTTTATAAAAATATTTGAAAGTGTAAGCGTATTTATACTATATTCGACCAATCAGAATCATGCAATACTAAGAAAATATGTAAAAATATATAATGGAAATGGCAATGATGATTTGTTGGCACTGTTAACTTCTTTCAAGCTGTTGCCGCCACTGTTAACTGGGTGTTGTAATTTCATTATACGATTGAATTGATCAGTTGTTTTATTAGAATAAAATTTTATACTATATTGAACTTGATTCATCATTTTTTCATTAAGTTTATGATTTTCTTTCAATTCTAATATTGATTTTCTTAATTCATTTTTGATAATACCAATGGTCTTATTTAGATATATAATATCATCATATAAGTCGTTTTTAGATCTTTTTAAAGTCTCATATGTATGTTCAAATCGGAATTCTAAATTTCTCATTCTTTCAGATAATCTTTTGACTGGAGTTTTCAAATATCTAGGCCTATCTATCATATACAAAATATCCATCAATACTGCTGTATCAGGACATACACATCTTGTTAAATTTTTACCTTGAACGGTTACAACAATTGAGTTGACCATATTAAAAACTAATAATATTATTAAAATTTCTTTAATCATTTTCAAATCTATATAAATTAATATTTATTGTTTATAGCTAAAGATTTGTATGTGTGTGTGTCTAAATTAGTATAAAAGTAATTGTTATTTCAATTTTTATCATTAAAATGATTGTACCGAGCGCAGTTCAAGCTATGAATGAAATTAAACATTATGGTAATTTATTATTACTAAATATTATTATTATTATTACTTGTTTTTAGATGATTATTTTAAAGTTATTAAAGAACGTCTGCAATTCTATTATCCAGAAATACATGGAATCATGGATAAGCCACCATCAATAATTCCAGACTTGATATTCAATCATACATCAATATGGATATTTACTGTAATCGATGAGTTCCTATGGGATATCGAACAAAACAATTTGTAAAAAGATATGGAACCCGAATACCCTTGTGGTGATGGATGTCATTGCTGCGCTGCCAGATATCGGAAGTATGTGGAATGGGCTTTGAATAAAGTTCTTCGACAATACTACTATAGTAGAATTATCTCTTTATAATAAATTTGTTGTATATGTCTTAGTTTTCATTATATAGTAATAATGTTAATAATAATAATAATAATAATAATATTAATAATAATAATTATTATAAAAATATTAATAAAAATAATAATAATTAAAGTTTTTATAAGTATTAATAGAATAATAAAAAGTAATAATAATATTAATAATAATAATAAAAATAATTATAATAAAAATAATAATTATAATAAAATATTTTACAAAATATATACTACTTATTTTTATAAGTAGTAAATTAAAATTTTAAAATGTTTAAAAATAATATGACCTTGACCTACTTTTGAATGACCTTCAAAATTTTTAATGACTCATCCAATGACCTTGAATGAGTCATGGTCTTTGTTTCAATGACCTTGAAAATTTTTGATGACTCATCCAACGACCTTGACCTACTTTTGAATGACGTTGAAAATTTTTTGATGAGTCATCCAATGACCTTGGATGAGTCATGGTCTTTGTTTCAATGACCTTGAAAAATTCGACGAGTCACCCAATGACCTTGAATGAGTCATGGTCTTTGTTTAAATGACCTTGAAAAATTCGACGAGTCACCCAATGACCTTGAATGAGTCATGATCTTTGTTTAAATGACCTTGAAAAATTTTTGATCAGTCATTGTCTTTGTTTCAATGACCTTGAATGAGTCATTGTCTTTGTTCTAAAAATTTGTACTTTTAAACTTAGAAAAAAATTTTTTTGCCGGGGGGTATGTGAGCTAGATGGCCGGTATCCCACTACTAGTAGGAATTAAATTCTTTTATAAAATCTCGTCAGATTAGAATGAATGTCATTGGGTAGCTAGGGATAGGGTAATAAAAGTAAGGCAGACATGAATCTAGTGGACAGAATTTTTTGATAATCGTATTTGATATTGATAACCAATATCATTAAATGAGGTAAAAATTAATCAGACAAAATTGACCAGAGTGAGACGAACACGATACCAATAATCATAAAAACTTTCGAATCAAAATTATGGACTAATTGATCGAATTAGCATTGTTAATATTATTTACCGTGCGTATAAAAGTGTAACCTGAGTTACAAGATGAGTTCAGTAGGAAGGACAATAAGAGTATCAATCCACCATAAGTACTATTGTTATAAAATTTAACAGGTAATAAGACGACAATGTCGAGAATATTCGTAGGAAATTTGTGATTAAATCGAAACAAATTTACATTTATTTAGGACCAAAATTGATTCTATCACTGAATTGACAACCGCATAGCGATAATAACAATTCACATTTTCGACCAAGCATGATACCAAAATACTTTCTAACACAATGCACAATTTAATCTCAAAATCAACACAAAATCTGCATGATTAAATTCATAGAGAATGACTGAAATTAAATCGTGAGTGGACAATTTGCCTGTAGGAAAATATTGTTTGGAAATATTGTTTGTTGGAATAGATTAACGATAAAATCAAAAGTTTAATTGATTTCTTTCACGCAAAGAGTTCAAATAAATAAATCAGTTTATTAACCAATTAATTATAATACTATTTCTTTTTACCATGCCATTCATTTCTCATTTGTTATTTTTCTTTTATTTTGGCTTTATAGTTGATGAAGATGAAGCTTCCTAAAATACCAAAAATTACCTCCACTTCAACAGCTATGCCAATATCTCATCATCAATCACCCTTGGTCAAGTACAGAGAATAGCTTCAGAAATACGAAAAGTTGAAAGAAACGTGGTCTTCCCTCGAGAAGACTCAAAAGTTACATAAGAAGATCTCCCGTATATCTCGAAATCGCGATGACTTGATCATCGAAACTCGTTTGCAACAGATCACCAAAGCAGACCAGAGAGCTGCACTTTGGCAGATCTTTATCGAAAAAGATCTGCAGGCACGCTTGGCAGGAAGAGAACTGGCACAACGAGTCAACATTATACAGGCTCACCATCTGCCAGGGACTTCGAACAATCTATTAGGAGTTCCAAATGAACAATCTGGCCGGAGCATACTTCCGACCTAAAATTCTGGGCAAATACACCATCAACTTTTGAGGCATAAGCCCAACAAAAACAGACGCGAGAGGGAAAAACGGCGGGCTAAAAACGCTGCACTTCAAGCATCGCTGGAAGCAGCAAAGGAAGCAGCTTCAAGCATGGCGAATATTATGACGAAAAATATGGAAATAGTAGATTCTAACTCACAAATCTAATTTAGAAGACAACAAAATTTTCTTCAACAAGTTCCTGTAGTACCCATTCACGGTGTTTTTATCCACTAATGGATTCTGGTAGAACATGGATGCCATAATGACCACTAAATCATATCTTTTCCACTAAGGTTCAGAAACGAGCAGGCTCAATATAGGTGGTTAAATTAAGATGAATGAGACGTAAGACCTTCTAACGGCCATCTAGAACCCGAAACTAAGGTTATTCAAGGAGTAGTGTCGGTAACAGCGTTCACCTGCTTGAATAGCATTCGGCAGTCATGTACAGTACCAACATGGGTCCGCTCATGGGTGCATGGTACTAAGGTGAAAATTGTGTGATGTGCCAGAGAAATTATGACCCTAGTGGTAAGGAGAAATGGAAAGAATTTTTCGATAGGATGTTGTGTTTAATTGTTTAAGTTGTTCCCTTACACCAACAAATGTTTGAAAATTATGTTAAATGATATGAATATGATCTCGGACTGTTGTCTGGAACCGTAATCCCGGTTCTGAGATTTTCTTAATACCGAGATTTCTGTTCCGGTATCGATTTTTTATTATTATCACCCAAATGATTAAAATAAAACGTTAAACACATTTGAAGAAAAAATTTCAAAATCGGTTGATTTTCAGATTTCTAGAATGTACTGACCCTTTTGGTCAAATGCAACATAAGCCTTCCCAAACTTATGTTTTACGTCCGAATTTGTTCGACAATGTGAAATATTTATAAATGGTAATTTGTATCCACACACGGATTGGGCCTGCTGTATATCTGGAAAATTCCCAGTCAGGTAAATTTAATATATGTGAGAAAAATGTGAAAAATTTAAAACACTATTTTTTAAATAATTATTTTCATTTATGTAATATTTATTTGATCTACTTTGTAACATTTAATAATAACAACATATTATATTTGCTGTTATATTTTACTATTATATGTGCTGTTAATTTGTTTTAGTATCCTAAAAAGGTCGTTGAAAAATCGTCTGCTAATGACCTGTTTAATCGGGCAGTCCACTACTGTTGGCAGGGCCGTCTTAGGAAATTCTGCGTTCGTGGGCAACTAAAAATAATTGCCTCTCTTTGTAAGAAAATTCACAGAATAGGAAACGGAGCGGGATAATACAAATTACGTTTAGATACAGAAATACACCCGAGTGGCAAATTTACATAGGTCATCAGTTTTCATTTAAGTTGTCTATTGAAGTTTATGGCATCATAAATTATTGCAATATCTTTTGTCATTCCAGCACATTTAAACATATAAAATCACTTAAACATTTTTAGAAATTGTTTTAATTTAAAAATTCGTGAAAACTAATAAAATTAAAAAAGAATTTTTATAAAACTAATAACTAAATGACTATTAACTAATAAAACATAAAAACATGTACATTGCAAAAAAAAATTTCTGTCCCAGAAGGCTTGCGCTCTGAGGTTATGGCCCATTTCGTCCTGTAATTAGGACGTCCCTGACTGTTGGTATCTAATATTTGATGTTAGGTTTATGTTAATTAGGAAAACACAATAAGATTTCTAATAGCAACAGAATACAGAAAAGCTTGCATTTTAAAAATTCACAATATAAGTCATCACGAAAACAGAGCCACATACGAAAAGATCCATTACAGATACATCTGGTCAAACATAATGACGGAAATCAAAAACTATGCAAACTTGCAAAAATTGATTGTCAAACCAAGAAAACAGCAAAAACGATATCAACACAAAAACTTAACTTTCCAAGCACTCAACCATTCGAATGCACACAGACATTGTAGAACTATTAGCCCAAAACAAGGGCTACAAACACTTATTAAAAATAATCGGCAGGAAAACCAATTGGTTCGAAATAGTACCATTAAGAATAATTTCTGCTAAAAACATCTGAGATAAAATAGACCAAAATAGGATAGCCCGATACGGTCAACCCAAAATAATAATTACAGACCAGGGAAGCAAATTTGAATCTCACTTATTTGATATTCTATGCAAGAAGTAAAATATTAAACTAAAAAAACAACTGCTTAAAACACTCAAGTAAATGGCAAAATAGAAAGATTTTACAGAATAAAAGAAAGCATACGAACGAAAGCTGAAGACAGATATTGGTTATAGCAACTACCAACAATTTTACAGCGATTGAGAAACACCCTGAACTCAAACGACAATGAAAGCCTATCTTACAAAGTTTTTGGAAAAGAATCAAGCCTCCCATCACTAAAAGTAAACGAGGAAAAATACGATAAGACAAAACAATCCAACACAAATAACAACGAATTTTAAGAATGCGAAAATCATCACCAGGGTCCCTAGCCTCTTAAAACTATACAAGAATATTTCGTTGTCTGAATCAGGGGCAATAATTTAGGAGCTGAAGAATTCGAAACTCCACAGTCTTTACAAGCATAACTAGACCGAGCTATCAAAGACAAATCAATGCTAAAATCACACAAAAATTAAGAACGATGAAAGATATTACCAGTGTTATAAAAAAGGAGCTATTAAATTTCGAAATGAAGGGCAAGCAAGCAAAAACCTTGAGAGATATTATGACGATTTGTGTTCGATTCCGGCAATCAACGTGGAGTCTGAACGAATTTTCTCTAGATATGGTCAAATTGTGACTAAATTCCGATAATCATTGGGTCAAGAGTGCTTGAATATATTGTGCTTTTTAAAGGCTTATTTAGTTTAATATTTTATTTCTTATTATTTTGATCCAGAATGAAAAATGGAATAAAAATGTGGTTTTGGATAGTGATTTTACTTTTTCTATTTACCGAAATGGTGAAACCCAGTGTTGAAAGTTTCCAAAAAAGAAATTCTAGATTGAATACTTTAAATCAAATGAAAGTAAAAATGATTTATTTTACTTCAGTTATTAATGACGAGTTACGGTGCTGGTATAATGCCAATTAAAATAATTCCTAATTATTTAAAAATTTTAACTAATATTTCGTCGTCTTAAGATGTGTGATAAATATTATTGTGGAGATTAATATGTTAAACTTAACCAATATTAAATTTTTTCATTATTAGACATAAATCTATAAACAACTTTATCTTTAAAACCGCCATTAAATCTTGAATTATTTCAATTTCAAAAATTATTTTTCAAGTGATTTTAAACAAAATATCACAAAATCGACAAGCACAATTTTAAAAAAATTATTTAAAAAAAGAAAAATATAGATAACCAAATATTTAGTTGTAATTCTCGACAAAAGCCAGTATTCACTTATTTGGATAGATTAGTAATTATACCGGGCCGCTCTAAGAAGAGTAGGGGAAAATTAGTAACCAAATCAGATTTGGTCACGATTTTATAGTTATATTTCGAAAGAGAATTAGTCTATCTTAACAAAATAATGAAGAAAATACCGACAGAAATTGTTTATTTATATAAAGTTTATCAGACTTATTTCAATAATCGAATGCGTTCCTTAAAACTGAATGTCAAAAATAATAGAACTTGTCAAATATTTAATAAAATTTTCAGTGGCTTTAAATTACGCCCGTCGATAAATATGTAAACTTTTATTTTTGGGTATTATTAACTATAAAAAATCAGTAGATTATTTCCTTTTTATTCTAATTTTGGCGAAAAAGGTATATATTACTGAAATTTTCACAGCTAGGACATGTCACCGCTGTACCACACCGCCCCGGGGTAAAAAATATTTTTAAGTCCAAGAGTACAAGTTTTTCTAAAAGTACGAATTTTTCCTGAGACAAAGACACTGACTCGTTCAAGGTCATTAAAACAAAGACCATGACTCATCCAAAAAATTTCTAGGTCAAGTAAACAAATACCATGACTTATTCAAAGTCATTGGACGACTGATCATATTTTTCAAGGTCATTTAAAAGTAGGTCAAGGTCATTCGATGAGTCATCATCATATTTTATAAAAGTACAAATTTCTCAAGGTCATTCAAATTTTTTCAAGGTCATAGTAATTTAAAAAAAATTTAATTTAAATTTACTACTTATAAAAATAAGTAGTGTTTTAATATTTTTTAATTTTTATTCTATTAATATTATTATTATTACTTTTTAACAATGTTATTAATACTGTATTAATTTTTTATTATTATTATTACAATTATTAATATTACAAGTTATTATTACTTTTAACAATGTTATTATACTATATTAATTTTTATTATACTACTAAAAAGTTGATAAAACGTAATTCAACTTAATTCAACTAATTCAAATAAAAACTCAACATAAAATCAATAAAATACATTATTATTATCATCAACATTATTATAAGCTAATATCATAAATTTTATGTCAATTTTTAGATCCATGATAGTATATTGTTATTTTGTTACGGATCTTCCTTAACTCTTTTTCCCAATGATGGAAAGCGTAAAAATTAATCAAGGTTAATATTAAATACCACAAAAGAAATAAATAAAATTGTGGGGTTTATGGTTGCGTCGTGACCTTGAACCCAGATGTAAATGTTTTCTGTCCCCCAATGGCTACCCGTTGCTAAACAACGTTGGTAATGTAACCATCGGTTTTTTCGGTCGCCAAAGGTGAGCTCTATGAATCAACTGCTCTGGGCCGACCTCAAAGCGGGTCCAACGCACTACCGATAGAAGGTCTGTGTGCGCTTTACTAAATTTCGTCCCTTCTGCTTACTTCAGCTTGGTCTTGTCGCATATAATCGCTTCTGTTTAATTATATTTGCCGTCTAGGTCTTGAACTTATAAATCATGGTTTAAATCATCAATATTTAATGCAATTATAATCATGATTTAGATCAACAATTTTATAAACGCAACTTTATTTAAAGATCACAAACGAAAATTGTTCTAATCTGCAGGTTGAGCTCAACGTTTTGCGGGTTCGTTTCGGCCCGGTCGGTGCCGAGGCGGTTTGCTTGCAGGTTTGGAGTTCTATGTAACCTCCTTGTAAGCCAATTGGGCTGGAGCAAAAACAAGCGGGTATGTCACTGCATTACCCTCCTGGCATGCAGATAGAGTCACTTCTAGCCCACGAATTTGGGTTATTTGGTTTTGATTCAACTGCTTTTCTTCGGCCCAACCTCTCTGGGCGGCTGTCATCTTTTGGTATAGAACCTTCATCCTTTTCGGCTCTACCCAGCTGGATTTCAAACGCTGGATTTCCGTCGTCAGCTGAATGATTTGCTGGTTCAATTCTCGATTTAATCTTTGGGCTTTGACTAACTCTCCTTGAAGAATTTTGTGGAGTTCCATATCTATAACACGGAATACATTATTAATTTAATCTTTCGTCGTGGAACTTCACTTATCTTATTTTTAATCTCACTTCTTAAACAAAATCTGTTCTTAATCGTACTATAATTCCTTTCATTAATTATTATAAGAACAAGACAAAAGAGTTAAAACAAAATCCGAATTTTATTTATCAAATTGTACCAGTATTAACCATGTCTTCCACGGCTTCGTCCTCCAAAGCGCGTTGGAATCTCGTGAGCGTATGAGTGCTCTTGATCGTAGGGGGGACGTCTCACTTCGTCTCCCACCTCCCTAGTCAACATTCTTCGTGGAATCACCACGTCCATGGCTTCTGATTCTTCGTCCAGGTTCGGATCGTTGAGGTTGTAAGATACATTGTACGGAGGTGCGTACCCATCCGTACTGGGGATAGTTCCTGTTGCGATGGCTTTATTTTATAGCCACAAAAGGTAGATCTATTTTTCCATCGTCTCTCTGTACGTCCGCACGGGATTCTCTCACCGGGGATACTGAGAACCCCGCGTCCCATAAGGCCTGTCGACATCTGGTGGCAGATTGTGCTGGAAATCGCACTGTGACGCTAGACGCGTCTATCCAAGAGTGATCTGCAAATTGTAAATCATCAAGTTATTATTTAAAAATTGGCATCAGTATGCTGTTCACTATCATTATAAAAATAATCACTTTTAATAGCTGAATGGTCATAGGTTTCATTGGTGGTGGGATGACTTTAATGGGTAAACTGATCTGATTATTGGGTTCTTTGACGATTATTGGTATGGTTCTTACAGTGGCATCGCCTCGAGGTCAACATGTTTCTCATCTGATTTATTTTAGAAGAATGCTTACGTATCGGTATTAGCAACGACTTCCATACTTAATCGATTTGGTTAGACCTTTTATGGTCATAGGAATTATGACTTGGAGTTTGCGCTAACTCGCCTTAATTTGTGGACTTTATTTGGGTACCTCGACACTGCTGCGTCTATTCATTTTCGTAAGCATGGAAGAAGAAAACAAGAAAACTCTATCATCTGGGTTATTGAGATTTTATCTGAGTTGTGTCATTCTAGTTGGGTTATCAACGTATTTGCTAGCTTTTGGTCGCGTCATTTCCTAGGTGTTTTGTGAGTACGTTATCGTTTTCGGCTGCGTTAGAAATTGGTATTCACCAGAATCATACGTAAACGGTCACAATATTCGATTCCAGATAATCAATCAAAACGACAAATTCAAGACTCTCATATTGCAAATTTTATTTGAGGCATAATAAAATGATATGGTTCAGTAGAAGATTCTATTGATTGTCCCAGCATTGAGAGATCGTGGCTGACGTTGGAATCAGTGCATGATGTGGACGATCTCGTTTCCCCAGTTGTTCCTCGCATGAATTTAGAGAAAAATCAAACAATTGTCGAACGTAATATAAAGCTTACCATCAGGTGGTGAGACTGGCTACCTTCCCATTTTGAGATCTTCTCTTCGTGAATTACGGGTCTCTCTGGTTCGCGGCCATCTGTGACGTGGATCCATAATCGACTATATTAATTGTTGAAAGTGAACAAACTTACACCATGCACTGTCTATATATCCATTAGTAACAAGTGCCAAGCAAACGAGATTGGTGAATTAACTGCTAATAAATTCCATTCCGTGCGATTATTCCAGTAATTTCTCTCACATTTAATTCGGGTTGTTTATGGCACGTGTCACTATTGATCTTTTCTCATTTCGAGTTGGCGTGTGCACAACTTACTCCTGATCATAAATTAACTAGCAGTGAAGTTTATAATCGATTTTTTAGGATATTGGATTTGTGCAATTCTTCATACGTCGACATTTATTGATTCGGTGACTACATGTATATTTGCCTCTGCACTGGGAATTATATTACTGTTGACACATATTTTAGGAAAATCATTGTTTTCGTTTCTCAATAAATTTAAGTAAGCATCTAAATTTTCAATTAACTTCTTGATTTCCCTATTTAGAGTTATTGTGGTCAACGTGGATCCAGGACAAGAATGCTTCAGACGGATTTTGCTGATCATTTCCCTCAATGCGAATCGTGCCTCTCCAATCTCGATCATGATGCATATTTTGTTCTACTACAGATCGCTATGAGTTCTCACGGGAGTTGATGTTGACGTTTTTACTTGTATTAACTATGATTCGTTTGGGAATTTGTTAATTGATTTTATCGATTTTTTAAAGCTTTTATGTTGGTGGTGGTATTTCTCCGTCTGTTAACTGCATTTATAATCATCTCAATATGTCTTATGCAGGTATTCAGCGAGATTGTATACTAATACTTATTCGATAACCAACTTGAGTAATATCATGTTAATATAGATGATTTCTAATGGAGTCAAGTTGTTTTTTATTCTTAGTGTATTTTATTAATTATGCGTTTATTTTAAATCGGCTTCGCGGCACATATCTATTAATCGCTGTTATGGTTGGTGATCCTCCAGTTGACTCAGATTTTATCACTCTCACTTCGTTATCCTAATTTTTATTTTTCCTAAACGTTTACTATTCTGATTTACGTACCCGTTCTATTGCTTTCACTATTGATTTATTTATCTCTTGAGGCAACTAGTTAGCGTTATAGATTATTACCGATTTTGCTCATTTATTTATTTTGCTCCTGAAACAATGATTAGACTCTGTTCTACTCGTACGTTTATTTGTCGTGTCTAGGACAATTTGGATTTGTTTGTTTCATCACTAAATTTATCGTTCGTTTATTTTATTATAATAACTCGGATTAATTATCATTAATATCTTTGCCTTTCTTAAATTTACTTAAGATTTATTTTATTGAAACTATTTTACAAAAATCTATTTTAGTTCAATTTTTTCCATTAGCGGTTTTACTACACAATTTTTAATCTCTATTAAAACTTATCCTCGTTATATATTACTGATTTTGATATTTATTTTAATCACGATCATAGCAATGATTTGCAACGCCCTTTCCCGTAATCCCTTTTCAGTTGATCTTAAGGATATTTATGTCGATATATTTCATTCATTGCATATAAAAACCTTTCCCCACGCCGACACCTCAAGCAGAGCTCATACAAGGTTGTCTGGGTGTGACGTGGAGAAATTCATTGAACATTTCTTTACTCACATCGAAATTATTCCACTGATTCAAACTTCGAAAAACTGCTTTAAACTAGTTTTTGGTTAAAAACCGAGATAAACTGATTATTCAGATTAAAACTGTTTCAAACTGATTAAAACTATGTGAAAATGAATCGGTATATATACCTATTGTACGACTCTAATCTTGTGTGTTAATTTTGATTTAGTAAAACAAAATTTGACCTTGTTATTTTCTAGTGTATTCTAATCTTAGTTTTATTATTTTTATAATTTAATTTGACAATTTTCTTTTCAAATTTTAATTTCAATTGTTTCCAACTCAAATTATTTAATTTTTGTTCCATTTTTATGAATTTTAGCAATTTTGATAAATTGTCAAATTTTGATCAAATTTTAATGTTCTCATGTTAGTAGTGGGATGTGTCACATCCAGCACATGTCACATCCAGCAAAGTACCCCCCCCCGCTGAGAGAAAATTTTTCTAAGTACAAAAGTACAAAAAATTTTTAAGACAAAGACAATGACTCATTCAAGGTCATTGAAACAAAGACCATGACTCATTCAAGGTCATTGGATGACTCATCATATTTTTTCAAGGTCATTTAAACAAAGACCATGACTCATTCAAGGTCATTGGATGACTCATCATATTTTTCAAGGTCATTTAAACAAAGACCATGACTCATTCAAGGTCATTGGATGACTCATCATATTTTTCAAGGTCATTTAAACAAAGACCATGACTCATTCAAGGTCATATGATGAGTCATGATAATTTTTCAAGGTCATTCAAAAGTAGGTCAAGGTCATTGGATGACTCATCATATTTTTCAAGGTCATTTAAACAAAGACCATGACTCATTCAAGGTCATTGGATGACTCATCATATTTTTTCAAGGTCATTCAAAAGTAGGTCAAGGTCATTGGATGACTCATCATATTTTTTCAAGGTCATTCAAAAGTAGGTCAAGGTCATTCAAAAGTAGGTCAAGGTAATTCAAAATTTCTCAAGGTCATATTATTTTTAAACATTTTTTATATTTAAATTTACTACTTATAAAAATAAGTAGTATTATATTTTGTAAATTTATTTTATTATTATTTTTATTATTATTACTATTATTATTATTATATATTGAAAACCGAGACAAATACAACAAATTTATTATAAAGAGACAATTCTACTATAGTAGTATTGTCTAAGAGCTTTATTCAAAGCCCATTCCACATACTTCCGATATCGGGCGGCGCAGCAATGACATCCATCACCACAAGGGTATTCGGGTTCCATATCTTTTGACAAATTGTTTTGTTCGATATCCCATAGGAACTCATCTATTACAGTAAATATCCATATTGATGTATGATTGAATATCAAGTCTGGAATTATTGATGCAGGCTTATCCATGATTCCATGTATTTCTGGATAATAGAATTCCAGACGTTCTTTAATAACTTTAAAATAATCATCTAAAAGCAAGTAATAATAATAATATTAATAATAAATTACCGTAATGTTTAATTTCATTCATAGCTTGAACTGCGCTCGGTACAACCATTTTAATGATAAAAAATGAAATAACAATTACTTTTATACTAATTTAGAGACACACACACACACATCTTTAGCTATAAACAATAAATATTAATTTATATAGATTTAAAAATTATTAGTTTTTAATATGGCCAACTCAATTGTTGTAACCGTTCAAGGTAAAAATTCAACAAGATGTGTATGTCCAGATACCGCTGTATTGATGGATATTTTGTATATGATAGATAGGCCTAGATATTTGAAAACTCCAGTCAAAAGATTATCTGAAAGAATGAGTAATTTAGAATTCCGATTTGAACATACATATGAGACTTTAAAAAGAGCTAAAAACGAATTATATGATGATATTATATATTTAAATAAGACCATTGGTACTATCAAAAATGAATTAAGAAAATCAATATTAGAATTGAAAGAAAATCATAAACTTAATGAAAAAAAATGATGAATCAAGTTCAATATAGTATAAAATTTTATTCTAATAAAACAACTGATCAGTTCAATCGTATAATGAAATTACAACAACACCCAGTTAACAGTGGCGGCAACAGCTTGAAAGAAGTTAACAGTGCCAACAAATCATCATTGCCATTTCCATTATATATTTTTACATATTTTCTTAGTATTACATGATTCTGATTGGTCGAATATAGTATAAATAAGCTTACACTTTCATATATTTTTATAAAATGCCAGAAACTAAATTTTTTATAACTTTGTTGAATGAGCTGGTCTCTAATAATAGAGAAGAAGATGAAATCATTAAAAACATGAAATTTATGGTAAACCGTACTGAGAAAATCGTTGAAGACATCCCATTCGATTATGAAAAAATTCTCAATTTGCCACCATTGGAGAGAAAGAAGGCATTCCAATCAATATTTAGTTACATGTTCGATGAAAATAATAAATGGATGCGAATAATAGTAGGATTAATGTACATGAAACACATGATATTAAAATCTGGATCTGACTATGAAAATTATTTCCAATGGTCTATAGAGGTATATTACTTTATATTGTTATTAATTTATTATTATTTAGGTGATAGAAACAAAAATTGATCCGTGGGTAGAATCAAACGGTGGATGGACAACGATTATTCAAGTTGCAGCAGAAGCCAAACGCTCTGATATTTATATCGAGAATTGCAAATTTTTATTAAAACTATTCACTGGAGTATCTGTTTTATATTTATGTAATAAGGTTTATCATAGATTTTAATAAATATTTCTTTGTTATTTTTATTAATAAAAAACTATATTTTAAGGATTTATTGATTATTACATGTACATTCTTCATCACCACAAGATTCTATCATAATATTTTCTATAACATGGTCAATACAATTCTTAAATTCGATAGGCTCATCTTTTTCGGTAGCTTCTTCAACATTAATAATTTCTACAGAATCATTTTGCCAGGCACCATTCCACATAGCGCTGGTATCGAAAATCGCAGCAGCTACAACCCAGAATACAAGGGTATTCGGGTTCCATCTCCTTTGGTCTTCTGTCAAGCTTAATATCCCATAGAGCTTGATCAATTATGTTAAAAATCCATATGTTGGTGGTTGTATAGACCAAATCTGGAATTACTGATTCAGGCTGGTCTTTGACTATTGCTCTGAGTTGAGGATAGAAAAAGAATAACCTTTCCAGTAATACGGCCTGATATTTATCTGAAAACAAAGATATTAATATTAATAAATAATAAATAATAAATTTACCATAATTTTCGATCTCTTTTTTGCTTAATTTTGTGCTTGAAGTATTTTCCATTTTAAAAATGAAATAAAATGAATAAGCAAGTTGTTTTAATCAATCATTAGCCAATCAGATATCGACCAATCCGGTGATTTCATTTTGTATATCACAAACAATATTTTTGTACTCTAGATTTCGCACCCCTAATATAACTATTTTGCCACTAGCAAACACGTTAACACACATTGGGTTGTATTTTAAAAGCCTCAGTGCAGGAAATAATTCTGGTTCGAACATACAATGACATTTTGTTGACATGTTGTATAGATTGATAGATTGTCCTATATCCATGGTAACTGTAATTGACTGTATTTTAAGATCCTTTATTCTGTATTGTAATTTATTGACATCTAAAGGTTTCTTACATCCCATGATTCTGCATTTCCCTGATTTGAAAAATACTATAGGATATTTTCCACTCCTATCTACAATTTGCTGGGGTTTACCATTTGGAAACGTCATTTTTGATACATCGAAAGTTCCTTTATAATTTATATTTGATAACATAATTAAACAATAAAGAAATATTAAGCTATATATATATAATTTTTAGGAAGAGTTCATTAAATCATATAATATAAACAAAAACCTATAATTATACAAATTAATAATGGAATTAAGAAATGATGCGGTATATCAAATCGTTGGCCCAAGTGGTAGTGGTAAAACTATGTTTGTGTGTAAATTACTGAAATCTAATTTATTTCAAACAAAATTCAACAAGATTTATTGGCATAAGGGTGCAGATGAAGAACATGGATTAACTCAAGATAATTTCTGTAAATTGAAAAACATGAAAATAGTAAAGGGTTTCGATAAAAACTGGTCAAGTCGATTAAGGAAAGGTGATGTCATCATTATTGATGATTTGTATCAGGAAGCTAATAAAGAAAAGGATTTTAATAATTTATTCACAAAAATCAGTAGACACGTTGGTGTTACTGTGATCTTTATTACTCAAAATCTATTTCATCACGGTGGCGCCCATCGAACAAGGAATTTAAATGTTCAATATTTAGTTATTTTCAAGAATCCTAGAGATGCAACAGTTATTGATTTTCTTGCTCGACAGGCATATCCTAATAATCGTAATTTTCTCATCAGTGCATTTCAAGATGCTACAAAATCACCACATGGATATATATTTCTTGATTTCACACAACAATGCAATGATGATTTACGGGTAAAAACCGATATTTTCAATAAAGAAGGTGCCATGGTATATAAACAAAGCTGAAAACTTTAACATGTAAAAATGTTTATGAAATCCAGGCTTAAAAATATCCGAAAACTTAGACAAAGTATTAAAAAGACTATAAATAAAGTTCCACCAAAAACCAGTTATACACCATCTAAAAAACTAATAACCGAGAATTACCCTGCAATGAATCTAATTTCGAAAAACATTATTAAAAAGAGTAAGAAAACAGATAAAATTGTAAAAAATCATAGGAGTTTCCCATATTTTAATGCATTGTTAAAGGCTTCGAGTATGAAAAGAATGTCTATTTTACAATCATTTCCAACTTTTGTTGTCGATGATTTACTCAAAATTCTATTAAAAGTAGTCAGAGGTAAAATTAAAATCAGTAATTCTAAAAAACTAGTACTGAATAAACATCGTAAGCCTTTGTTATCACTAGTAAATAATAAAATCGTAAGCAAATGAGAAAAATCATATATAAACAACAAGGTGGTTTATTGGAGCAATGTTACCATTAGCATTATCATTATTATCACAATAAACGATGGGGCAATCATTACCTAATGTTAAATTAAAATTTAAATCATCTTGTTGTAATGGAGAAGATTTGGACGAACCCAGAAGACGAAGCAGGTTTCGGTGGAGTGGCAAAGTTAAAGAAAAGAGTCCCAAAGTCGAAAAAGGAAACGCAAAAGTGGTTGTCAGATCAGCTTGCGTACAGTTTAAACAAACCGATGCGGAAAAGATTTCCAACGAGAGCTTATAAGACATTCGGTATTAATGATTTATGGCAAATGGATTTGATGGAGATGATACCGTATTCGAAGATTAACAAGGGTTATAAATATATTTTAACGTGTATTGATGTTTTCAGTCGTTTTGCTCGCGGTGTACCAACAAAGACAAAATCTGCAGAGGAAATATCTAAAGAAATTAACTCAATGTTTAAAAATGAGCATCCAGACAATTTGCAAACCGATTTAGGTATTATTGTTATTATTATTATTATTATTATTATTATTATTATTACTATTATTATTATTATTATTATTATTATTATAGGCAAGGAGTTTTACAATAGTAAAGTTAAGCAAATCCTGGATCGTCTCAAAATAAATCATTATTCTGTACATTCTCAATACAAAGCCGCACATGTTGAAAGATTTAACCGGACATTGAGGGATAGATTGAAGAAATATTTCGTGCATCAAGGTAATAAAATATGGATAAATGTATTACCGAAAATACTTGTTAGTTATAATAATTCATCACATCGAGGTCTGAATGGTTTGAGACCCGTAGATATCAGCTCGAAAACATTAGCTAAATCAGTACGGTCTAAAACAGTTGCTATTACAAAACCAAAATATAAAGTTGGTGATCACGTTAGAATTAGTAAAATATCTGCTTCACCTTTCATCAAAAATTTTGATAGTAATTGGAGTGATGAGGTATTTCAAATTACTAAAATTAATACTAAACAGAGTCCTGTAATGTATGTTATTAAAGATAGTGATAACAATTTAATACAAGGGAAATTCTATGAACAGGAATTACAAGTTATTTCCAAACCTACAGTGTTCAGAATTCAGAAAATATTGAAAACTAAAATGGTGGGTAAGGATAAACAATACTATGTCAAATGGCATGGATATCAAAAACCCTCATGGATATCATCAAAAGACCTAGTAAATGAGTTTCTATACAATTTTACCGAGTAATAGTTGCCCACTAATCCATCCGGAAAATCAAGCAAGTAAATTCATGGTTGATCTTCAAAATCCCATTTATTTACATGGAAATTGGGAAGTTGCTTTGCAAGACTTTACATTTGTGTACAATACATTCCCATTTTATAGTCATTGTAAAATCGGTTACAAGAAACGTGTACCCAAAACCTGTAGTGGTATTTTCTCAATCAATAATTTTGAACGATATTGTCATATTCCGAATCAGATTTTAGATGAAAATTGTGGCATGTTTTTCAAAGATGGATTGAATGTTAGTTGTGATTATAGTCCATTTACAATAAAGTTTGAAAGTATTGAGGATGCCAAGCGAATGGGTTGTGATAAGCTTAGCATTGTTGTTCCTGGTACTGAATACCTAATACGTTTCAAAACATTTGATGAAAAAAGTGTAACAATCGAAAACATCAAAATATCACTATCATATATTAATGAAGTTGAAGAGACATTTACATTTACTAATGATTTATATATTGAAACACTTGAAGAATTACATAAATATATTTCATTCAATTGTTTACATATATTTAAAACTATTGAATTTGTTAAAGATGGATTATGTAAATTCAGTCTGAATAATAACAATTGTGAAATTACATTTGATAAAAATTTGACTAATACATTGGGATTAGATAAGCAAACATATAGGACAAGTGCTTTTGGTGTACGCAAACCAAAAATAATAAAACTTCATAGGCAAATGTTCATATATACTAACATCATCGATCCTATAATTGTTGGTGATTCTTTGGTTCCTCTTTTGAAATCTGTTTGGGTTGATAAACATGACCAGGATGAAGTTGTCAATATAAATATCGATAATCCCATGTACTTACCGGTATCAACATCATGTATAAACAATATAGAAATAAATATTCGTGATGATAGCGGTAAATTTATTGAATTTAGTAAAGATACAAAAACTCATTTGACATTACATTTTCGTAAATTAGATGGCCAATAACGATATTATTAGTATGTATAGTGGTAGCCAAAGTGGTGGCGAATTACCATATTTTATTGGTAAACAGTATGGATCAGGTTGGTTGAGAACAATTGGTAGATTTGCACTTTCTATTCTTAAACGCCTTGGTAGTTTTGGTATGAAAACTGCTAAAGATGTGATAATGAATGAGCAGAAAATATTGCCATCTCTGAAATCAAATGCATTATCCGAGTTAGGGAAAGTTCTACCTAGTGTTGCAGGTATGTTTCAAAAACAAGAACCTGCACCAGCTCAAAAACGTAAAAGACATCATAAACATATAAACAAACGAATGAAAGGACATGGAACTATATTTCAAAAATGATTTGTGGTAAATCGGAATTGTGCTTATTTGATAGACCGTCTCCCAAGCAGTAATTGAAATGGGGCCTTTGAAGAGGTATTCCCGATGAATTCTATTATGGATAGTAGAACCGATATTGAATTTTATATTAATGGTTCCCAAACTGAATATTTAGATTTGAATGATACATTGTTAACTGTTCAGATCAAAGTTGTAGATAAAGATAGAAAACCGTTGGGTGAACCTAGTGATGTAATACCAAACAATTTCTTGTTTCATACACTTTTTAAAGATGTAGTTCTCGGATTTAATAATATCAAGATTGAGGGTGGTAACAGTACATATATTCACAAAGCTCTAATAGAAACTATTATAAATTACAATAGTGATACTAAAAATACATGTTTAACTCCTATGGGTTATGGTAGTGATGATGATAGGAAAAGTGGATTAAAGGATCGAAATTATTTACCATGTGCTCATCATTACAACTCGATTTTATGGATCAACCGAAATATTTACTCCCAGGTGTTAATGTACACATTAGATTGAAAAGATCTGATTCGGCATTATCACTAACAAGTGCCACCACAACACCAATTCTTCAATTAGTTGATGCAAAATTATTGGTAAGAAGAGTTCGTGTTGAGCCTTCTGTATTAGCAGGTCATCAATTGGGGCTTAATTCTAAGCATGCAATATATCCATTGAAAACAAAGGAAATTGTTCAATTTGCTATTGCTAAGGGTTCAGCTTCTTTCTATAAGGAACAAATATTTGGAGATAGAAGAATGCCCAACTTTATATTGGTAACATTTCAAAGTGAATCTCAATATAATGGATCATACTTAACATCGAGCTCAATTTTCAAAAACTTTGGTGTAACATCGCTAACTTTATCGAAAAATAGTGATTATAGAGAAACATATACTCAAGATTTCGAAAATGATAATTATTGTGCTACATATATGCAGAGTATAGTTAGAAATATGGGTTATTTGGATAAAAACCTTAATTGTGGTATAACTCTTGAAGATTTTAAAAGCAAATATTTATTCTTCACATTTGTTTTGGCACCCGATTTCGATTTAAATCAGAGTCAATTACCTCAAAATGGTAATTTACGATTAGATATAAAGTTTGCTAAAGCTACAACTGAACCGGTACATGTTGTAATATATGGAGTATTTGAAAATGAGGTTCAAATAACTGCAAACAGAACAGTGTTGGTTTGAACGAAGTTCAAACGTTGTTTGTATAAATGTATAGATAATTTATGATAGTTTGTCATGGAGTAAGTTTTTTCACGTATTATTAATATTATTGATGTAGTTCTGTTCAGGTCTATCGAATTGGAAAACAAATACAAGGACATGAATTTTTAGGGGTTTTTCCTCTTGATAAAATTCCATATTTACGTAATAATCAAGCCATAATCGTCAATACTCAATCATCTCATCTCGGTGGAGAACATTGGTTAGCAATATATATGAAGCCTAGCAAGATATTTGTATTTGATCCTATGGGTTTTTATTATCCGGCTTTAATGGTTTCGAAACTGCAAACAATGGGTAAACCTATTGTCTATAATAAAACTATGTATCAAAAACCATGGACCTTAACATGTGGTCAACATTGTTTAGCTTGGTTATTATCCAAGAGATTTGATGATTAATAAATGTATTAATGTTTATTGTTGTGTTTTAACTATTAATATTTATTATTATTATTTTTATTATTCTTTTTATAAATATTATTATTTTTATTTTTATTATTCTATTATTACTTATTATTATTATTTTTATAAATATTATTATTATAATAATAATTATTATTATTTTTATAAATATTATTATTATAATAATAATTATTATTATTATTATAATTATTATTATTAATATTTTTATATTATTATTATTAATATTATTTTTATTATTAATATTTTTATATTATTATTATTAATATTATTATTATTATTAATATTTTTATATTATTATTATTAATATTATTTTTATTATTAATATTTTTATATTATTATTATTAATATTATTTTTATTATTATTATTATAAATATTATTATGTGTTTAATTAAAGATAATGCATCATCACAAAGACAGTGCATGATAAGTGCGTGATCACAAAGACAGTGCAAGATAAGCGCGTGATCATCACATGATAAGTGCATGCATACACAAAATTGAATAAAGAAAACACATGCAAACAAAAGTATGTATGTGATTTACAAAGAAACACATACAAACAAAAGTATGTATGTGATTTTACAAAGAACGCATGCAGTCACAGTGTAGACTGCATGTGTTTTACAAAGAAAACATGTCTAAAAATCTCTCACCTATATGTGTGTATTGCTTAAATGTGATTGGCTAAATCCTGAAAATATTATTCTCTTTATAAACATTGACAAATGTAGAATTTGTCACAATTATTTCAAAATTTTACTCGCGGGATTTCAAAAATTTTAAAATGGAGAACTCAAGAATTTTACGCCAATTGTTGGTCGATGAAAATGGTAAGGATTTTTAATTTATTTTTAATTTTATTATTATATTTTTCTAGATTGGTATACTTTAACAGAAATACAAGATCAGTTAGATCGTCAAAATGATGTTATAATTATCGAAGATGATGGTAAATTTTAATTTTATATATGTTTTATTTATAAATTATTTTAGAAGTTATTTTAATCGAAGATACAATTGTTATCAGCGATAGCGAAGAGGATATTATCGAAGATGGTAATTTTAATTTTATATATGTTTTATTTATAAATTATTTTAGAAGTTATTTTAATCGAAGATACAATTGTTATCAGCGATAGCGAAGAGGATATTATTGAAGATGGTAAATTTTAATTTAATTTTATTATATATTTAAAAAACATTTTAGTTGATTTGGATGCAGATGATCATCATAATGCCACCGTTTTGGAGATGCCCCCATTTCTGGGGATGACAATAATTATGCCACCGTTTTGGAGATGACCCCATTTCTGGGGATGACAATAATTATGCCACCGTTTTTGGAGATGCCCTCGTTACTGGGGAAGATATGGAGGACCTCTCTTCTATAGAGGATGATGATTCGTCGGAATCAGGAGATAAATGTTAGTTTTTTATTTATTTTTATTTATCGAAATTAAGTTAATGATATTTGAAGTATTATTAAAATATTACATCAAATATCAATAATTTATAATAATTTATAATAAATTTATAATAAGGATCTATTTATTTCAAAAGTTTTATGATAAATATATTTTTAAATTGATGAAATTTAAAGTATTATTTTAATAATACTTCAAATATCATTAATTTATAATATATTTTAAAAAAGTATTATTACTGAAACATATATTAACATAATAAATTATAAACAAATAAAGTTGAACAAATAGTTTTTGAATTATATAAACATTTTTATTATAGATCTTACGTAATTGAATTATATATATGAATTATATAGGAATTATTTTAATAGATATTTTATTTAATAGTTTGCAGTGAGCATGCAAATATTATTGTATTTAAGGTTTTATATATTAGAATTATTAAATAGTTTGCAGTGAGCATGCAAATATTATTGTATATAGGTTTATTTGTTAGAATTATTAGATATTTTATATCATAGTTACTTTATATAGGTTTTTAATTTAATATTTTTATTAGGCACTTTTTATCCAAGATATTGCATCTCATCATTGCAACATAATGAAAGTTGCCATGAAGAAATGAAAAAATATTACCGCCATAGATTTAATGGCATCAACTTTTTTATCTGCGCCATATGCAAAACATCCCAGAACATTAAATATAAAGAATTTTATAGGGAACATGGGGTTCATTTAAATTCTTTCAAGTCGAGTAAAATAAATATGTTTAAGAAAATTAATAAAATAACGTCGATATTTTGAATATACTACAAATAAAAAAACATCAAATATAAAGAATAAAAGACCTGCTGCACCTATTAAAATTAATATCCAAATAAAATAATTAAAAAGAAGTCATCGAAATCAGTGATGATGATGACTCTAATATTATAAATAATGAAAATATTATAAATAATATACTATTATAAATAATGAAAATATTATAAATAATATACCTATTATAAATAATGAAAATACTATAAATAATGAAAATATTATAAATAATATACCTATTATAATTAATGAAAATACTATAAATAATGAAAATATTATAAATAATATACCTATTATAATTAATGAAAATACTATACCTACTATAAATAATGAAAATATTATACAATTCGGAGGTTCTGTATTAGAGAATGAGCCGAACATTTCAGTAAATTTAAATGGCGCTATCAAAACTTTACGTTTTGATATATCTAACGCGCAACTAATTACAGTAACTTTAACTGAGCGAATCAGTAATAAATTAATTTTTGAGATAAATAAAATGGGGAGCGTTAAAATTCAATTCGCGATATTAATTAAATTTGAAAAAGATGGCGAGATCCGTGACAATTATTTTTCAAATAATGCGGAGACATTTTCAGATAACTTTTTAAGTGAAGGGGTTAATAAGCTTAATGAAAAAATCGAACAATTCACCCATTTAGGCAGTGGATGGCGTGTTATTAATATTATGGAAATTCACTTTATTTTAACAAAATATGCTCCTATTAATCGTTTGTCTGGACATAAATATATTAAAACCCCTTCTGCATTGAAAAATAAAGGAGCCATAGTAAATATAAAAAACAATGACGACAAGTGCTTCCTTTACTCTATTCTTTATTTATTAAAGAAAGATATAATTGGTGAAAACCCCCAAAGAGTCTCTAAATATACCGAGTTTTTAGACGAATTAGAGTACGATGAGATCACGGATTGTCCATGAAATTAATAAACATCCCAAAGTTCGAAAAGAAAAATTCGACTTTAAAATTAGCAATAAATGTGTTTTCGTACACACCAACTGTTATAATTGATGAGGTTCCAGATAATTATGTCTTTCACCATCCTCATTTAAGTTTGATCCATAGAAGCAAAGTCACTGACGGAAACCCTATTTATTTATTACTACTTGAAAATAATGATAGATATCATTATACCGCTATGACCAATATCAACTGGTTAATGAATTGCCATCAAAACCCTGACTGTAACATTCAAATTAGATGTCGTTGGTGTCCACATTGCCTTAATATGTTTAGATTAGATAATGCATTCAATACACATGTTGCATTATGCGCCAAAAATCAGACTGGCACAACCCTATACACGCTCCCCGAAAATAAAAATTTAGAATTCCTAAATTATTCTAAACATATCACCCCACCTTTTGTGATTTATGCCGAGTTTGAATCGGTTTTACCTCCTGATGATAGACATCATCAAATTCATATGCCTATTGCAGCAGGCCTTTTATTAATTAATAATTATACTAACACAAAATCATATTATTACTTTTACGGACTTGATTGCATTCCTGATTTTCTTAAGAAAATTGAGGAAATTGCAACTGAAATTGTTATTCCGTACTATGATTCGGAAGGAGATAAATTGATAGGGCCTATGTCTTTCAGTGAGGTTCGACAGTTTAAATCTTGTCGAACCTGTTATTTATGTAAAAAACCGATTGTAAATCCGGTTAGAGATCATTGCCATTTTACTGGTAATTATCTAGGGGCAGCTTGCCGAAAATGTAATATAGCTCGTAGGATTTATCGGTTACTACCTATAGTCTTTCATAATTTAAGAGGTATGACCTTCACCATATTTTAAAATATGGTCTCGATCGCTTTCCTTCATGGAATTTAGATATCATACCGACCTCTACAGAAAAATTTATTTCATTAATTGTTCACATTAACAAATTGGCTGTTCGCTTTATCGACAGTATGCAATTTGTTAATTGTTCGTTAGCTAAGGCTGTGAAAACGCTAACTTCTCTTCCATTGACTTCGTCTGTCTTTCAGGTTCTATAGTCGACTGTAAAGGTATTTTTCCATATAATTTTGCTGTTTCGGATGAAGTTCTTGAGACTACTTATGAGTTGCCTCCAATTTGGGAGGGCGTAAGTGAAGATGAGTACGATAGGGCACAACTAATCTGGACGCAGCAAAACTGTAGGACTTTGCGTGATTATATGTTAATTTACCTTAAACTTGACGTATTCCTCTTGCGGACTATTTTCAACAATTCCGTGCCAAGGCTATTGTTTACAATGGTCTTGAACCTCTAAACTTTTATGGCATTCCGGGTATGTCATGGGCTTCAGCGCTTATGACATTAACGGAACCCATTGAACTTTTACAGGACATGGAAATGTTCAATTTTTACGAAGGTGGAATACGGGGTGGGTTAACATTTGTTAACAAACATTACATTGCTGCTTCGGAGGATACAGAATTATTGTACATAGATATAAATAATCTGTATGGTTGGCTCTCAGCCAAAGTCTTCCTTACGCTGATTTTACTTGGGTGTATGATGGTTTGGATGAGGTTTTGAATGAATGTGCGAATGTTGTGGATATTGAAATCCTTCCATATGGATATACTATGGAAGTTGATATCGAGATTCCAGATAATTTACATGATTTTCTAAATGACTTTCCGATTGGACCGGAAAAGATGTGCCCACAAATTCAAAAGTTGAGAAGTTAATGCTAACGCATTATCCTAAGAAGAACTATGTTCTTCATTGGAGGCTTCTCAGGCTTTATCTTTCTCTCGGGGCTAAGGTTACACATATACATAGAGCTATTAAATACAAGCAAGCTCCTATTTTTAAACATTATATCGATAAAAACACTAACTTGCGTGCAAATGCAGTTAGTGAATTATATAGAGATTTATTTAAATTGTATAACAACAGTCTGTATGGTAAATCTGTTGAGAATCTTAAAAAGAGGATGAATTTGCGATTATGTAATTCAGCTGAAAAGTTAATTACATTTTCGTCAAAACCGGCATTTAGAAAACAATAGAGATTACTGATGATCTTTTTGCCGCTCATCTTAATAAGGACTCAATATGTTTGGATAGACCTAGTTATATCGGTCAATCAGTTCTAGATTTATCCAAACTACGGATGTACCAGTTTACAGTATGTTGAGTTACAAAAATATCGTGATATTTATAATTGTGATATCAATCTAGTAGCGGGTGATACAGATAGCTTCTTTTTGGAGATAAAAAATTTAAAATTAGAAATTTTATTAAAAGCTATGATTTCGGATGATCTGTTAGATACATCAAATTATGATCCTTCTCATCCTTTATATTCTAGACGACTTGACTCGGTTATTGGCAAGTTCAAGGATGAGAGTAAAGGTTAGGATATAGCGAGTGGGTTTTCTTGCGCCCTAAATGTTATAGCTTGCTAGGAAATAAATCAACAATGCGAGCTAAGGGTGTAAAATTACCGGGTACCGACATTAAACACCAATCATATTTGAATTGTTATAATAACAATAGTATTATGTCGGTACCTCAAACTAGGATAGGGACCCGAAATCATCAGCTGTTCACTTTTAAAAATTCTAAAATAGCATTAAATAATCATGACGACAAGAGAGCTTGGGTAGGGAAAAACTCGAGTTTTGCATATGGTCATTATAGAGGGGTTGATGTCCTTGATGTTGGTGGTAATATAATCATGCCTGAAACCGATCCAACAGTTCGCAATCAGCAATTTGATGAGATATTTGAGAATGTTATTGATATTTATTAACAAATTTGTATATAAAAATAAAATTGTGAAAATTTCTCTTTGGTATTTTCATTTGTTATAATTTATTATTATTATTTTTATTAGCAATATTTTCATAATCAAATGCCAAGCGTGAAGAAACGTGAAATAAAACTTGATATTTGTTTAATTGTATAATTAATAATTGATTTACTTTTTTATGAAGTTGTTTTTTTTTTATATATAGTTGTTTTTATATAGATGTTTTTTATATAGTTGTTTTATGTATTTGTTTTATTATATATATATATTATTAATAAAAAGTAATAAAAATAATGATAATAATATTTATAATAATAAATAAAAATAATAATAAAAGAATAATAAATAAAACTTGTAATAAAAATTAAAACCTGTAATAAAAATTAAAATATGTAAAATAATAATAATAATAAATATAATAATAATAAAAATAATAATATTAATTATAAATAAAGCTTGTAATAAAAAAAAAAATTAAAACATGTAATAATAATAAAAATTATAATCTTAATAAATAAAACTTGTAATAATAATAATAAAAATTATAATCTTAATAAATAAAACTTGTAATAAAAATTAAAATATGTAATAATAATAATAAAAATTATAATCTTAATAAATAAAGCTTGTAATAATAATAAAAATATTAATAATAATAAAAATAATAATAAAAATAAAAAGAATAATATTAATAATAATAATAATAAAAATAATAATAAAAATAAAAAGAATAATATTAATAATAATATAATAAAAATAATAATAATAATATTAATAATCTTAATAAATAAAACTTGTAATAATAATAAAATATTAATAATAATAAAAATAATAATAAAAATAAAAAGAATAATATTAATAATAATAATAATAAAAATAAAAAGAATAATATTAATAATAAATAAAGCTTGTAATAAAAAAAAAATTAAAACATGTAATAATAATAATAAAAATTATAATCTTAATAAATAAAACTTGTAATAATAATAAAAATATTAATAATAATAATAATAATAATAATAATAATAATAAATAATAATAATAATAAAAATAATAATATTAAAAAAATAATAAAAAAAAAAAATAATAATAAAAAATAATAATAATAATAATAATAATATTAATAATAATAATAATAATAATAATAATAATAATAATAATAATAAAATAATTGACTTGATTAAAACAAACAATTTAATTTAATAATAAAATAAATGTACAAAATATATACTACTTATTTTTATAAGTAGTAAATTTAAATTTAAAAAATGTTTAAAAATAATATGACTTTGAGAAATTTTGAATGACCTTGACCTACTTTTGAATGACCTTGACCTACTTTTGAATGACCTTGAAAAAATATGATGAGTCATCCAATGACCTTGACCTACTTTTGAATGACCTTGAAAAAATACGATGAGTCATCCAATGACCTTGAATGAGTCATGGTCTTTGTTTAAATGACCTTGAAAATATGATGAGTCATCCAATGACCTTGAATGAGTCATGGTCTTTGTTTCAATGACCTTGAATGAGTCATTGTCTTTGTCTTAAAAATTTTTTGTACTTTTGGACTTAGAAAAATTTTCTCTCAACGGGGGGGGGTACTGTGCTGGATGTGACATGTGCTGGATGTGACACATCCCACTACTCATGTTATGTTTATGTTTATTTCGTGCGGATCTTGTTTGCACTTTGTTAATATTTTAGTTTATTTTTATGTTTCTTGATCTTATATTTAATTGTTTCCTCTCTCTTAAGTTAGCATGGTTAGTTGGTGTTTTATAGGTCTGATTTTAAATTTGCATGTTGTATCTGCGTGTGTATTACCGATTCATTTAAACATTTCCAAGGTCGTTTGTGTTCTGGCTCAACAAAATTAATCAAAGTTAATAATAAATAAAATTATGATACAAGATTTGAACATTATTACAAGTTATTATTCAAAATCTTTATTACAATTATTACTTTTAACAATGTTATTATCATTAATTTTTTATTAAACTAATAAAAAGTTGATAAAACACAAAAGTATTTTCACCAAAATAAATTCAACAAAATACATTTATATTATTATTACTATTATTCGAAATCTTTATTACAATTATTACAAGTTATTATTTTTAACAATGTTATTAATACTATATTACTTTTTATTATACTAATAAAAGTTGATAAAACACAAATAAAAATTCAAAATAAAATACATTTTATTGAAATAAATCACAAGATACAAAACATCAGTCTGATACGTCATCAACATATGAGCTGCACTAGCTGTGTGTGCTTTGGTAGCTGGGGTCATCATCAATAGCATCGATTCCTATATAATGTGCAAATGCGAGACTGGAATTTCTAAGCACAATTTTACTGTTCTTAAATGTAAATAATTGGTGGTTCCGCGTCCCTATCCTTGTTTGAGGTACCGTGAATATTGTGTCATTATTAAAACAATCTAAATATGACTGGTGCTCAATCTCTGTCCCCAACAACTTCACCCAATTAACTCTCATTGTATCTTTAGTACCTAAAAGACTATAGCACTTGGGTCTTAATAAAATCCATTCCTTATACCTAGACCCTTACTCTCATCTTTAAATTTTCCTATTACTGAGTCAAGTTTTCTTGAGTACAAGGGATGTGCCGGGTCCTAATTAGACGTATCTAAAGGTTGTCTCTCATCATTGCCGGCAAAAGAGTGTCTAGCCTACAGTGCTTAACCTCAAGGAAAGATAAATCAGTGTCGCCGGCAACGGTATTTATTTCGCAATTAAATTCATTACGATATTTCGCTAATTCCTTATATTGTAGCTCGTATATTCTAAGGTTAGACAGGTCTTGAACTGATTTTCCGATGTAACTAGGCCTGTCTAAACATATCGAATCCTTTTTCAGATGAGCAGCAATCAGATTATCATCAATTACGATAGATTTTCTTAAATTCGGCTTTGAGGCATATACAATCATCTTTTCATCAGAATTGTATAGCCTCAAATTCATCCGTTTTTTAAGGTTTTCGACAGTTTTTCCATACAAACTATTATTATAAAGTTTAAACAAGTCCCTATATAGTTCGCTAGTACTTTGAGCTCTTAATTTTGTGTTTTTGTCAATGTATGCATACAATGAGGAATATCGATATCAACCTCCATTGTATAACCATATGGAAGGGTTTCAATATCCTCAACATTCATGCACTCATTCAATACATCATCCAAACCATTATACACCCAAACACAATCTGCATACGTAGATATTAGCTAAGAGCCCAACCATAAAAATTATTTATATCTATATACAAGATTTCTGTATCCTCAGAACTTGCGACATAATGCTTGTTAACAAATGTTAACTCACTCCGTATTCCTCCCTCGTAGAAATTAAACATTTCCATGTCATGCAGAAGTTCTATGGGTTCCTGCAATGTCATGAGAGCTGACGCCTATGACATCCCAGAAATTCCATAAAAATTAAGAGGTTCTAGACTATTATAATTAATTGCTTTTGCGCGAAATTGCTGAAAATAATCTGCAAGGACTAATACGTCTAATTTTAAGTAGGTTAACATATAATCTAACATTGTCTCGCAATTTTGTTATGTCCAAATTTGTTGGGCTGTAGCGTATTCATCAGCAGATACAGAACCTCAAATAGGAGGCAATTCAGTAGTCGATTGAAGAACCTCAAGAGATATCGCAAAGTCATAAGTGAAAATAGCCTTGGCTCTAAAAATTGCGCCATCAAAAACAGAATAAGTTAAAGGCAAATCAGTAAGTGTCTTAACAGCTTTTGCTAAAGATGAATTAAGAAAATGCATGCTGTCTATAAAACGAACAGGCAATTTATTAATGTACGCGATGAGGGAGATAAATTTTTCAGAATTGGTCGGAATAATATTTAATTCGCAAGACGAAAAATTATTTAAACCATACTTTAAAATATGATGGAGATCATATCCCCTCAAATTGTAAAAAACCACAGGTAATTGTTTCTGTATTCGTCGAAAAACATTACACTTTTTACAAGCAGCCCCTAAATACTTACCTGAGAAATGACAATGATCCTTAACTTTATCCCCAATAAACATTTTACACAAATAACAAGTGCGAAATTCCTTGAACTCCCGTTCCTCATTGAAAGAAAGTGGTACTATAGTTTTTTGACAATCGAAAAAGCGATTTCATCAATCTTTTTCAAAAACGCCAATAGTAGACCTGCTGCTATCGCAATGTGTATTTGATGATGCCTTATATCCAGTGGTAAAATTGACTCAAAATCCGCATAAATTACGAATGGCGGGGTAATAGATTTTGCATAATTAGAAATTTTCAAATATTTATTATTAGGCGACGTTTAATTCACAATTCATAATCAAACATGGTCGATATATTTATCAGGAAATTTCGTTTCATCATTTCCTGAATCCTATACCAACTCGTCAAATACTGTTTCAACTAGCCGTTCTCAATCTCATCATTCCCCAGATTTTCCAACTCAGTCCGCAATATCTGGAATGTTAGACTGGATATTTACAGTTTCACAAGGAATAGCGATCATAGATTCATTAATTGTCGCTTTTAGTTTAACAAGATCCTTTCCTTCAGAAATTTGTTCCAGTAAATTCTCCTCCAACTCAATCATTTTTGATTCACTAATTTAATTACTTAACATATCTTCCGCGACTTTAATTCACTCAAGTAAATTGTCAATGTCTTTTTTATTCAATGGCTTCTCTTGTTCACTTTCTTCATCTTCAATTAAACCTTTAATTGCTTCCAGTATTTTGTTACTATCCTTATCGGATTTATCTAAACCCTTTTTACTCTTTTGTAATGATTTCAATTGTTCGCAAATAGATTTGTCATTTGTCATTTTCGATTTTTCACTTTCATTTTTTATATTCAATCCATTCAAATAGTCTATTATTTCTTCAACAAATTCCCTTTCTTTCTCTACAGGGTTTGATTTCATAATTTCTAAACTTTCATCAAGTTCTTTACCTTTTCATCTTTATTTAAAACATTACACGAGAATTTATAGACATCATCAAGTTCAACTTTACGTTCCATACTTACTTCATCAACAATTTCGTCAGCAATATCTCCATTCCTAGTTACTATGGAATCTGAGACTTCTTTTCGCAAACTGCTAAATCATTTAAAATACATCATTTTCCTCCTGAAGACCCTGTTTGTGTTAAACTACGTTTCAAATCGGCTCAGATTTGCTTCGACTTCCTTTACTACTCTTTCGGGTCCCAACTGTAAGGCATGTTGTTTCAACTGATAAAACTCTCGTCATCTCTTTATATTTGTCTTCATTTGTTTCTTTTCTTTTTTGTTCTTCGGAAATATTAATTCCAATTTCCATAGCTTTGTTTGTTAGCCGAGCTAATGAAATCTTCAACCCTGTTCTTCTGTAACTATTCTAAAATTCTGAAGTGGTTACTGGAATTCCTCCTGCTAATCTTAAAAGCAAATATATGGTCGACCCTTTTTTATCTATATAATTAAATAAAACCTGTTCTTGAAGCGGTTGTGAAATATTTAAAACTTCCACGTAATTCTTCATATATTTGACAAATTTGTCAACATCATTACCATTGAAAATATCAGGATCCTTGTAGATTAATTTTGCAAGTTCCAAACTAGTTCGTGGCGTCACATCCAATTTGAACCTATTCTCAATTTGTCAAAATTGGAGAAAAAGAAAAATTCATTCCAATCGGATATTTAGTTATATGTTTGATGAAAATAATAAATGGAATCGAATAATAGTAGGATTAATGTATATGAAACACATGATATTAAAATCCGGATCCGACTATGAAAATTATTTCCAATGGTCTATAGAGGTATATTACTTTATAATATTATTAATTTATCATTATTTAGGTAATAGAAACAAAAATTGATCCATGGCTAGAAGCAAACAGTGGATGGGTAATAATTAATCAAGTTGCCGCAGAAACCAAACTTTCCGATATTTATATTTCAAATTAAAAAATTTTATTAAAACTATTAACTGGACCATCGGTCATGTATATCTGTAATAAAGTTTACCATAAATTTTAATAAATGTATTGTTGGGCCAAAACACAAACGGCCTTGTAAATGTTTAAATGAATCGGTAACACACATGCAAATATAACATGCAAATTTAAATTCAAACCTATTAAAACATCAACTAAACCCTATCAAATATGAGAAAAAAGATAATAAAATATAAAATAATAAACATAAAAATAAAATTAAAATAATAACAAAATGCACCAAGATCCGCACGGATTAAATATAAACATAACACGAAAACCCAATGATTTTGACCAAAATTTGACAATTTATTAAAAATACCAAATTTCATGAAAATGAAATAAAAATCAAATAATTTGAATTAGAAATAATTCAATTAAAAATCTAAAGAAAAAATTGTCAAATAAAATTTCAAAATAATAAAAATTAAGATTAGAATACACTAGAAAAATCCAAGGTCAAAATTTGTTTTACTAAATCAAAAAGAACACGCAAGGTTAGGGACAAAAAATAGGTATATATACCGATGCATTTTCACATGAATCTTAATCAAAAATCAATTTTGAAAATCTTCAACTAGTTTTTAAAAATCTATTGGAAGCTCTCTCCACGTCGCACCCTCGCAACCTCGAAAGAGCTCTGCTTGGATGTCGGCGTGGGGAGAGTAATATTTAATGGTTTATGAATTGTGGATTGGTAACTTGTTTTTATTATTTTAATAAATTATTCATGATATATAATTTATAGTTTTGTTTTTCCTAAATTTGTCGAAATTTTTCCGGCCCACAGCCAAAGACACATCGCAAGTCAGTAAAATCAACATATTATTCAGATTCGTGTAAGTGCGTGGAATATCGCCAATGATCTGTGCCCATGAAGACCCGGCGTGCGGAACGCAGGGATCGGAACGTCAATATTATTCCGTATAGAAGAAAGGAGAAATAAGGTAGTGGTCTATTGGCTACTCCCTCGTTTCTCGATTTTCTGTAAATTCGACCAAAACTATTCTACACACGGCTCAAAATCACCACACCGAGTAGTCCAGTGGGCACTCATTAAATGTAATATGAACATAAATGCGCCTAAGGCTAAATCAAATGGAAGGTGACGGGAATTAATAAAGTAAAATTGTTGCTATGATCAGAATATAACGTCTCAATATGAAAATAAACATCATAAATACAAAAATTAAATGTGAGAATTTGTAATGACACCCCAAGGGGAAACGACGCGTGAAGTAATATATCAACTACCATTAAGAATTTTCTACTGACAAGACAAAAATTTACTCAACCCAAAAGCTAGCGTCTCATTTAGTACTGGTAAATTAAAAATTCCGACGTAAAATGACTGATTCGCGGAATCATAAAAGTATAGTAGATAACCCGATAAAGCGACACCAAAATATTTGTAATCCCTAAACCAACTAACTAAATCAGAATGTTAAACAATTAAAACGCGGTTTATTAGATAAATAAATACAGAATTCACACTATAAATTAAAAACGTTTTCTTTTTCCCGAAATAAATCCGGTTCCTACTCTCCATCAACATGGAAAATAAACCTAAATTAAATAAGACCCTCCTGTAGCATTGAGTCAAAGGTCAGCATCCACGCCTACAAAGTAACTTAACAACCATAGGGAGCAAGAATTTTCATACTTACCAAAATATGTCCTGCGAACCAAGAACTCCGATAATATATAGGGAGATTCCACTTAAGATAGGTCCCTAAACTCCACCAGCATCCGGTTAATGATGCCAAACTAAACGGTTAAAACCTGTTTAAAAATTGATAACGATACCAGTAAAGTTAAATTTCAAACCCGAAAAATCATTCCAATAAAATTCAGTAATAAGAATCCGTCTAGCATTATTTAAATAACATAGAGGAATAAAGTTCAAAATCTTACCAAAAAACGACCAATAAACGGAATATCCTTTAATCACTTGCAAAAAGAAAATGAAATCAAATTGGAAAGGTCCGAAAGAGAATCGTTTAGGGATGATAAATAAGATACCACCGTGAATGATCGTTCGAGTGTTCTGCGTCGACAATTGGGAGATGGAGTTAGGTGAGGTTCAACGTCCATAATTAATAAAGATATTTTTTACAGCAACTGATAGTATCATTCGGTCCGACTAAAAATCTAGAAAATAATATAAATACGACTAATATATCAAATATTACCAAAATAGACCCGACTATTTAACCACCTATCCAAATCTAGGAATAATATGAATATATCCAAGGTTGTCGATTTCGCTCTAATCTAAAAAATTCTAATAAAGGTAAAACAAAAATGACATTAGGAATAAATCTCGTTAAAATAAACAAACCTGTTAGTGGTTGAATCACCCTACTTCCACCTAATGAAATATAAATTCCAACCGGTTAGCGTGCAAATCGATAATGAAAATCTCGCCCACCATTAGTGAGAGCACATCGAGAATTAATACAAGGAGAATAAGACAGAATAAATCCAAAATTGCAGACAGAAATGATTCATTGTCCCAGCTGGAAGTCATAATGGTAAATGCGCCAATCAATAGAAAATAAACCACCTGGCCATCAATTTTTTCAGTGGTATTGATTTGCCACACTAACTTTTTCACCTTCAACTTGACACACTACCGAACGAGACGCCATGCACATGCACACTCCCGTGCCCGCTAGTAAGCTCCATAAATAGAGACACCGACGGAATTTTAGCTCAGATATTTATCCGAATTTGCTTGAGAATGCACCAACAACGAAATTTCATAGGTACCACAACCAGAACAGCGAGTAAAGAATTAATTTCAAACCTGGATCAACAACTGGGTAGTAAGTCTTAATTTCCATTTTCCAATGATAAAACTTTTATAGACAGGTTTCCACTCCAGGAAAATTATCATAATGCTGACCTATGTATTTCTTCAAATTGATTCAATTTTAAAACGTGTTTGGATAATTCAAATATTTGTCCCGGTTGGATTCATTTTAAATAGATTTTTTTTCTTATTCAATAATAGTAACTAAGCAATTTATTAAATGGAAATATTAATTATTGATGTTTTAATATAAATATAAAAAATTATCAATTAATACTAATTATAGTAATTCGAAATTACTAAATATATATTAATAAATAGGTTATATAATATGGTAAGTTGAACTGACTGTAAGATGATAGATAACGACAGCGAAAGAATAAATCTATTTTTAATAATATTAAACGATAACGCCAATAAAAAACCTTTCTTACGATATATTTCGATAGCACAGCTATCATCTTCAGGTACTCAAAACCAACTAAAAATATTATGAATTAACATTTAATTTAAACAAATTATTTTTTATTAATTTAATTTTTTAATAAATAAATATTTTTAAAAATATATTTTAAATTAATTTTAAATTTTAAATTTTTTACTTATATTCTAATTTTTTAAAAATTAATGCAATTTAAAATTTTCAATTATTTTAATAATATTAAAAAAACAAACATGATTTAACATACGTAAACTATTTAAAAACATTCAAAACATTCGTAGTCACAGCACTCTGCACATTAATCTTTGGATCCAATGACCTTATCAGCAATGCTTCACATATCACTCGTTCCCAATAACTATTAAAACTTCTCAACAAAATTCTAAAATCAGACATTCCGATATCACTTTTACAGCCTCTATTGTGTTCACTAATATTGGTCAAACCCTTCAATCGACAATGCTCTAGAACTCGAGTACAGAGATGACGGGAAGTCTCTCCAATGTATGTGGCATTACACCCATTACATGTAAATTGATAAACGAGATCAGAACACAATCCAACCGGAGTTTTTGATTTATTAATAAACATATTGCGTACCTTACACGAATTAGAGACGATCTTATACTCTAAATTTCCTATCAGTTTACTCAACTTCCTCTTATAATTTGTAAAGCCTTCAGAGTACGGCAATACTAACACATATTTAGGCTCAATTTTTTTATATCCATTTTTACAATCACCCAGATCAACACTCAATTCACACCCATCCGACAAATTACATTCAGACTTTCCACAACATGGATCCTTAGGATTTTTAATCAATTTATCAACAGTTTCTTTTATCATTAACAATAAAAATGATTTAGAATATCCATTCTTTATCAACAACTCAACCAATTTATCAACACTTTTTACCGAACTTTTGCTAATTCATATAAGTTAGATCGGTATCCTTTAACGATATACCCTTAGCTTTTAGACAAGAAGATTTACCTAACAAACTATAACATTTGGGTCGAAGGAAAACCCATTCGTCATAACCTTCTCCCTTACTTTCGTCTTTAAATTTTCCAATGACTGAATCAAGTTTTTTAGAATAAAGTGGATGAGTAGAAGGGTAATGAGATGTATCCAAAAGATTATCCTTAACCATTTCAGACAAAAGAACATCTAGTTTACAATTTTTAATCTCCAAGAAGAAAGAGTCTGTATCTCCAGCAACTATATTAATATCACAATTAAATTGTTGTCGATATTTTTCCAAGTCCTTATACTGAAGCTCATACATTCGAAGTTTTGACAAGTCAAGCACTGATTGTCCTATATAACTTGGTCGATCTAAACATACTGAGTCAGGATTTAACAACGCAGCAATTAGATCATCAGCAATTTTGATACTTCTTTGAAAAGTTGGTTTAGAAGCATATGTAATCATCTTCTTTTCTGTATTACATAATCTTAAATTCATTCTTTTTTTCAGGTTTTCAACAGTTTTACCATACAAACTATTGTTTAACAACTTATAATAATTTTTATCTAGCGTGTTTGTACTTTTTGCTCTTAAATCTGTATTAAAAAGTTAATTTCCCGATGTGACCATCATATATTATTGATTTATCATGATATTAATCTTTTCCATCTAATTATAGCAACCTGTGTTATTAAATTTGGTTTTCAAACCTATTAGTTATATTTTATTTCTCTGTGAGGAATCAACTAATAATTTATTGCATAAATATATATATTTTTTTTTTGAAAAATTAATCGATGTGATATAAATCAATAAGTATTTTTCATTTTGTAATTTTCTTGATATTAATGATTTTCATGAAACTATAGCAACCTATGTTATTAAATTTCATTTTCAAACATCATATTTATAATTTATTCAATTTAAATTTATTAAAAATTTCAATTTGGATGTAATTTTTTAGTATAAACAATCGATTTTAATTAGTATAAACGAATGATTTTGAGGTATAAACAATCAATTATTAATTAAATTATTATTAAAATATTATTATAAGTAAGTTTACTTTTTATGTATATTTAATTAACTATTTGTTTGTTAGGGAATAATTTGCTATACATATAAATTTTGCGTGGCTATCAGTCACGAAGATGTTCACTACTGTGAACTTGTTACATCATCATATTTCAAGATAGATGATGCTGGTTTCCCTGGTTATGTGTGTCCAGAATGTCTCACAATAACATCTGGTAGATGGTCAATGTTTTTACAACAACATGGGCATCACCTCAGACAATTCGGAGAATCGAAAAGTAGTATTGTTGCCAAAAGTACGTGTATGTATAATATAACTAACTATTATTTTTTTTTTAGTATTGTCAAAGAGGACAACCCTTCAAGACACTTTGCATATTGATAAATATGGTACAAGTAATCTTTTGATAATTTTTAATGATTTTTTAATTATTAACTGTTAGATACTTTTAATATTCAAGATTCAAGATCGAGTAATGAAAGAAATGAATATAAAAATGGTAATTTTTACTTTTATTTAAATTATTAATTATTTTTAATTTAGATGATTTAAATGATCACATTGAAAACATAGATGATAGAATATTTTACGAAACAAATTATGCCGAACTTGAAAATATCTCTACTGTAAATGTTAAATGGGAGTTTTTAGTTACAGGTAGTCCCCGAATTACGACCGAGATTGGTTCCTAGTCATCGGTCGTAAGTCGATTAAGTCGTAAGTCGAGTTTCATCATGAATAACTAAAGAAAAATATTAGATACTGTACTACTAACTTTTAGGATCAGGAGAAATGAAACTACCGAAAATTCATATAATGAAAACTTTATTAAAATTATTATTATTATTACAATCAGAATTATTTAACTTTTTTCATGTTTCAGGTAATCTTTATCCGAAGTATTGTCAATCTACAAGCCATGATAACAACTGCCACAATAAAATGAATCGATATTATCAAGTGAATAATTATTATATATGTCCTATATGCCAGACCCAAACCTCTGACCCGTACCTTAAATTTTATAATGACCATAAAAATCACTTGACTCAATTTTATACGGATAAAAAATCATTGTTTAAACACAGTTTGAAACGAAAAAGCACCATAAAATCTGAAATACTTGAAAAAATATTTATTAAAGATGATTTACAAATTGGACTAGGGTTAAGTGACATTATTGTTGAACCAGAAATTGAATATGATTTACTATGCTCACATTGAATTATAAAAGTGAACATCGGAAGATATAATGTTAAGGAAATAGTTCTTCCATCTTCTCTTTTGGAAAAATTAAAAATTACATTAAATGAAATGAAACATTCAAAAGTTCAATTTGGAGTCCAAGTAGAATTTGAAAAAGATGGGGAACTCAAAGTAGTTAGTGTATCAAATCGAGCTGCTTCAGTGACTACAACTTTTCTTGATGAGGGTATAAAGAAAATAAATGAAAAGATTGTTGAACGAACAGGATTAGGAAGTAGTTGGAAAATAAACCGAATAATAGAAGTAAATTTCAAGGTAACCAAAGTTTCGAATATATCTAGGTTATCTGGACATAGTTATATTCCAACACCTAAAGCTCTATTAGGTAAAAAGGCAATAGTTAACGTACAAAATACCGATAATTTATGTTTCATATATAGTGTTTTGGCTGTATTGAAATCTGATAAAATCAAGAAACATAGAGATAGACCAAGAAAATATTTACCGTATATGAATGACTTGGTATACGATCCTAACGATATGCCAATGAAACTGTGTGATATTTCAACTTTTGAAAAGAAAAATCCTGGTTTAGCAATTAATGTAATGATTTATAATAACGAAAATTTTGAGGATAGAGAAGAACTTATAATGAAGCATCCATATTTAAATATAATTCACCGAACAAAAGTAACTGGAGTGGATCCAATTTATTTATTATTGATAAAGGAGGGTGAAAAATATCATTATACAGCAGTAACTAATTTACAATCCTTGATGAATTGTCATAAAAACAATGATTGTAATGTTCAAATTCGTTGCAAATGGTGTGAAAATTGTTTAAATGGATTTCGTAAGCCAAAATCCTTTGATAAACACTAACAGTTATGTAAGAAAAATCAGTTGGGTACTACGCTATATACATTACCAAAAGATAAAGATAAATATTTGGAGTTCAAAAACTGGTCAAAAACGATAACACCTCCTTTCGTTATCTATGCTGATTTTGAATCTATTTTACCAAAAGATGACATTTATTTTCAAAAACATTTGCCAATTTCTGCTGGACTCTTATTAATCAACAACTTTACTGGTATGACAAGTTACCATCATTTCATTGGTCTAAACTGCGTTTATACATTTTTGAAGAAGGTTTCAGATATAGGAACAAACATTGTGCTACCATATTATAAAGAAAATGGGAAAAAGCTAATGTTACCACTTACTTTTGACGAAGAATATTCATTTGATAATTGTGAATATTGTTATTTGTGTAATAAGAACATAGTAGATAAGGTTAGAGACCATGACCATTTTACAGGAAAATATATTGGTCCAGCATGTAAAAGTTGTAATGTTAATAGGAGCATCAAAGAATTATTACCTGTAGTTTTTCATAATTTACGTGGGTATGACTTACATCATATCCTTAAGTATGGAATAAATCGATTTCCCAATTGGAACTTATCATGTATTCCAATTAGCAGTGAAAAATTCTTATCCCTTATGGTATATGTTGGTAAGCTTAGAATACGTTTTATCGACTCTTACCAGTTTGTTAATGACTCATTAGCTAGGGCTGTGAAAACTTTGACTAGTTTACCATTAACAAAATCTGTTTTTACTGGTACCATTGTTAATGAAAAAGGTATTTTTACGTACAACTTTGCCATTAGTTTAGAGGTCCTTGAAAATACTTATGAACTGCCTCCAATCTGGGAAGGAGTGAGTGAAGTTGAATATGAGAAAGCTCAATTAATTTGGACTGAAACTAAATCTAAAAGCTAAGGGTATATCGTTAAAGGATACCGATCTAACTCATAAAACTTATAAAGAGTGTTATGAGAAAAACTCTGTCTTTTCGGTACCACAATTTAGAATAGGAACAAAAAATCATCAACTTTATAGTTTTAAAAATAGTAAAATAGCACTTACAAATAGAGATGATAAAAGGGTTTGGGTATAAACGAATGTAAGCCTGGCATATGGTCATTATATGATTGAGACTGACAATGAATAAAGATAATAATTTTCCACGTGATTATCCAACAGCACATCCAACAGCTCAGCCAACTGTTCATTGAATTAATAAATGTATACCTATATACGTTCTTGTTCTTATTCATTATTTTGTAATTTTTTGTGTTTACATTATATTTTAGTTTGTTTTGTTTTTGTTAGAGGGGGGGTACCAAAAAGTGGGCCAGGTGTGACACATCTACCTACTATTGATAGCATCAGCAATCATACGAGAAGCAAAAGCAAAGAAAAAAGAGAAAAGAGCCCTCAACAGCAGAAGTGTCAATACAGGAGCATCAACTACAGCAGTAACAGGAACCGGTACAGATAGCGGATTAACCGATTTTGAATTCAACAGCAGCGAAGAAAACGAAATACTTAATACCGAGAACCAGTTGGCGACAATAGAATCAGGCAGTGAAGAAGGGAATCTAGACAACAATTTAAACATGACAACACCTGAAAATACACCAACTAATAACAATGTAAAAGAATTCAGAGAAAAGTTTAGAGGAGAGCCTTTCGACGGCAGCCTCAATAAATTGGATACATTTATAAAGGAATTTGAAGTGTATAAAACCATCTGTCATTGGACAGATCAAAAGGTAAAAGAGCGACTACCCCTATACTTGAAAGGGAGTGCACAAGATGTATTCGTGGAGGAAGCAAGAGACCCAGCGAAATTAACCACATGGACGGAGATTAAAGACTTCCTAGTGAAAATATTTGGAATAGAGAAAAAAGGAAATAGGAAGATATTAGACTTCCTACATCGAAAACAAAGACGAAACGAATCTAATGCAGTATATGTCTGTGAACTAAAGAAATTATGCAAAGTAGCCTTCGGAGATACAGATATGCCCGAAGATAAAATGGTAGATGTCTTCATAAGAGGAATTAAAAGAGAGGATATACGAGCCAACCTTGGATGCTTGGCACCAGAAACACTAGATAAAGCAGTAGCAATCGCAAATAGATGTGAAGCCCATCTCGGATTGGGATATCAAGTAGCAGTAATGGCCACAGAACCAACAACTCCAACAGCCAATGCCAACAATCAAAACAACAATACAAACCCAGCCATGAATCAATTCATCCCCAGAGCTCAACAAATGTTCAAGCCACCGCCAACAAGAAACCCTGAGGATAGAGGTAATAACCAAGTAAGTTATAATAATAATTTCAGGAACAACCCAAATGCAAATGAGATATGTTCCACATGCCAACTAATGGGACACCGAACAGAAAACTGTTTTCGGAACCACAACTGCCAGAAATGCGGCAGATGAGGGCATACCGAGAGAATATGCGGACAATTTGAAGACAAGGCATGTTTCAATTGTGGTCAAAAAGGGCATATTGCAAGGAGGTGCAACATGAGAAGAGAACCAAATCAACAAAGATCGAATAACCCTACAAGAAATCCACAGATTAACGTAATACAAGAAATCAATATGTTGCGAGAAACACTACAACGAATGCCCATGGAATTAAAAGAGATGATGCAACAAATGCCCGCCAATATACAACAACAACGAATTAATGTAATGAGAAGTAATGAAGAGATTCAAGAGCTGTGAACAAGAGAATATCAAGAGCAACAACAAGCCGAATGGCAAAGATTACAAACAGAAGAAGCTCAAGAAATTCAACAAAGATGGGAAAGTCGAAAACAAACCCCGAAAAGAATTAATATGATGAGAATAGAAACCCCAGATGAAATCCACACTGCGGAGCAGTGTGTTGAGAACGAAGGGGGAGGAGATATGATAACTGATGAGAAAACAACCGAATTAAATACGATGGAGAAAATAGAGGCCATCAAAGAATTTACGAAGGACGAAAAACAGAGACGTCGACAACTAAAGGAAATGACAATTGAGAAACCAGACGAACAAGAAACCCAAGAGATTAAACAGGCAAAAACGATGGTAACGGAAGACCAAAACGAAGAAACACTAACTTACGAAATGGATGAACTTGCGCAAGAAACATTAGTATGAAAACTAGATATTGCATACGAAAGAATGGAGCAGGAAGAAGCTCTAGAACAAGAAGAAGATCAATTAAGAGAAAAAGAAGAAACTCTAAAGCAAGAGAAGGAACAATTAAAAAAGAAGGCACTAATACTAAAAATAGATGGAGCATTGAAGAATTTAAAACAAGAACAAGTGCTAGATCAAAAAATAGAATTATTGACCAAGAAAGCCCTATCACAAAAGATGGAGGAGCCAAGATTAGAAACACAAAAAGATGAGCAGGAAGCATCAACGTCACAAGAAAAAGAAAAGATATCAGAACCAATAATAACAAAAAATCGAATCCAGAGGATACTGCTACAAAAAATAGAAACAAGAATCAGAAAAGAAAAGCCCACGTGGAGTAAAGAGCAAATTGAGAACAGAATAAAAAAGATATGGTTTCAAACAAAAGGGCCAACAAAGATAATGAAAGAGGAGGAACAACCGCATATCAATATGTTAAGACAAATACCAGACGACCAAACAGACGAAGACGAAAGTGAGATAAGCAGTCTGGGTGGAGAAATATTCCAATCATGCGAAGAGAATAAACCGAATAAAGATGAACTAAAATCAGAAATAGAAAAAATGGAAACGAACGTGCCAGGAGAAGATGAAACAGAGATATTAAGAGAAATCAACGAGATAGTGGAAGAGGTAGATCGAAACCAAACGTTTATAAACATCAAAGATACAACAATGTACAGCAGAATAATGAAATTAATTGCGAAAGGATATCAACAAGATAATGGTACGTTTACAGCATCATGGAAAGACATGATAAAAAGGTATCAAGAGAACTTGAAAGAATATGATAGATCAGAGTATCAAGTAATTATCGATCTTCCAGAAATACCAAGACAAATAATAGCAACAAGAGGTGAAAGTACAAACGAATTATATGAATGGGTAGTGAAAAAACTAGAACCCAGTTATAAAAATAGACCTCTATATCACCAGGGAAGGAAAATAAAGCGAGACATACACCTCGCGAACACCCTAATATGGCCAAATGGAATAAACGTAATAACACTAAACAAGAGTGAAACCGAAGAAACGACAACGGAAATATGGCAAAAAATTCAAACGCTATACCTCAAAGAAATAAAACCAAGGCTAGAAAAAGAAAGACAGAAAATAATGAGGCAAAACCAAATTAAAATGACAGAGCAGGCTATAGATCAAGCCAGAAAATATATTAATCGATTGTCGCTAATTAGGCCGATTTCAATGAAAATGTTTGTAGAAGCTGTACGAGACACAGATATTATGAAATTCGATAACGAGAGAACAGATGAGCTTATAGCTAAATATGGAGAGCATCAAAGAGACATGGAGGGAGACGAACCGATAAAGATAAAGATAAAATTACCTAACGATGAAACAAAGGAAATACTAGTAGACCCCGATTGTCAAATGCATGAACTATACCGACGAATAAACCGAGAAATAATCCAACCAATAATTGAGAGTAGTGACGACGGTATGGTAGAAGATGTGTCAATTATGTATCACAAACGACAAATCAGTCCGCGAGAACGAACCCCGATAAACGAATTAGGTATATGAGAAGACGGACTAACCATCAATATCATAGCCATGGATGAACCCGAAAGAAAAAATTCGACAAAAAGAGAACAACAAATCCGAGAATTCCAAGAGGAAATGAAGAGAAAAATGGATAAAATATTAACCATCTACCAGGTATGGAGACAAAAGGCGAAGCTGAACACGAAATTACAACCTATCGACGATTCACGATGCCGATCAACACCATGGAAAAGATGTATGACAAAAATACGAAAGAGTGGAAATGGGAAACGGAAAGAACCGAACAGAAATGGAGAAAATACGTACCAGGAGAAGCACCAGAAGACACAGCTAATGAAACAACCTTAGAACTATACGAAGATGAGCATACGAAGATTTGACAGATGAAATGATAAACGAAATCGAATGGCAACCAGAAGAAGACGAGGAAATAAATGATAGAGCACGATTAGCCCCGTACACATGGAAAATAGGTGGGTGGGCAGAAAAAGTGAAATCAGCTGAGGAATAGAAAATCATCGGTATTACAAGCCATCAGTTCTATACAGAAATTGGAGGATACCGTATGAAACTGAGAGTATATCCAAACGGAGATGGAGTGGCAAAAGGAAAATATCAATCAGTATATTTTCTATTAGCAAGAGGCAGATATGACGAAAAATTGGAATGGCCTTTTAATCGAAAAACCATAATTTTAATCGCTAAACCCGGAAAATGGGAAGGGCGACACAGCGAAATATTGGGAGTAGAACCAAGATCTATGATATGCCAGAAACCAAAATCCACCGAAAATGTTGCAGGAGGAGTACCACAGTTCCTATTGAAAAGACACGTGGCATCCCAATTCGTAAAAGACGACACGATATATATTACAATCGAAGTAGAAACGGAACAAGAATTTGAAACTACGAATTCAACAGGAACAAGCGAGACCACGAATCAGTGTATTCGAAAAACGAGTTCCCGGAACAAGATATTTGCCCACAGATATGGACGATTCTGTGGAGGAAGAATTAAGAAGACTAACAGAAACGCAAAAATGTAGAGAATTAGCAGCGATATTGAGAACCGGCGCAAAGAATCAAAGACGAACTGTAACGGATCTGGCAAAATGGATAATCGATTCCTGTAACAGAATAGAAAACCTACGAAATATCGTAAAGGAAATAGAGGAATATCGATGAATTTATGCATGGTACCCGGAGCAATTCCGAAAAATTATCAGAAAATGGAAACACACCGAATGGGCAGACGAAACGATAGAAAAGTACAGTCTAAAAATTATGACGCCAGATTTCGAGCCAATTGAAAGAGATTCTTATATCACCGCCAAGGTAAGTGAGGTAAAAAAGAGAATACCATACGAATCACCATTTCACTTACAATACGAAGGACGATCGTTGGATGACGATCTCGAAATCGGAGTTACACCGTTGCAATTGGGGGTGATAAATATACTAACAGTGGCAAAGATCGCAGGTAGAGAACTCAACAAGAGAGAAATTAAAACGAAAACGCCAATAGGACGACAAGAAAGTCTAAATACGCCAGAAGTTCCACCTGCAGCAGATGAAGTAATCGTCATCACAACTGGAGATGAGAAGATACTGAATGATCTCAACGACATAGTGAATGAAGAAACAACCAGAAAAATTCCGGAATCAAGAGACGTATTCATCACGGACAACGAAAACGACATGACAACAGATGAGCTAGACGAACTAGTATGTGCACAGAGGCAACCAGTTGAAATCATAGAGCCAGATACCGAGGAGGAAAAAAGAAAGAAAGAGAGAGGACGCCGAAATTCGACAGGAGACGAATGGGACAACTGGATAAATGAGCGAGGAGCTACAACATCCAGAGAAGCGGCAGACGAACAACCCAAACGAAAGGAAACAGGTACAGCAATGGAAAAGAAATCCAGAGGACGACCGAAAACTGACAAACCGGCTCCAGAAAGAAAAACCAAAGAACAAATGCAGATGAATCAATTGACAACGAAATTAAACAAGCTTAGCCAAGTGACAAAAAAGGCCAAGAACAAGGAGCAAAATGGATCAACAGACTAATAGCCGATATGCTGGGACTAGCAAATCCAGAAATAAAGAGAAATTTAAAACTTAACAATATCTGAGCAGAAGCAAAACAGCTCTAGGCAGCAATAAAGCCAATAATAAATAAAATCATGGACAATAAAGTACGAACTACAACCAAAGATCCGGAGGAATTGCTATTGATAATAAATCATTTAACAAAACGGTCAGATGACCCAAATAGATATTTGGTCGGAATGGCCTATTTGATGTACAATACAATAGCGATATACAGAAAGCGAACTCCAAGATACAATCCAAAAGGATATGAATTCGCAATAACAGATATTATCAGAAAGGTAATCGAACCATTCAAGGCGGATGGCAAGGTTTTATAAATTTGGTAAGTAAAGATGATCAAACTGAGATGATGCAAACAAAGTTGAAAGAGTTATTGACGGAATTTGAAACAACAATCAATGCAAGTGATCCAAGGACAGCTCGAAAGGGAATGAATACAATCATCACCACAATACTCATATGGATGATGTGCATAAAATGAGTGGAACCGTTTGTGGTATATGACTGCGATAACATAAAGATTGGCGACAAGTACTCACTAAAAGAAACGGAAGAGTGCAAAGCTGCAAACCCCGGAAGATTGCAGACAACAGCAACCGCAGTATCATATAATGTATATCAAGAAGTGGATTTCATTAAAACAGAAATCAAAGAATGCTCAGTGACAAGAAAAATTGTAGCATTTTACTGCGGACACCACTCACATTCAACAATTATAGAAGCCGGAACGGAAACAACTGTGGTTTCGGTAACGGGAAGCGAATGTGAAGAAGGATTTACGACAGGACGCATCCAAATAGCCGGACGAATCCAAGTAGCAGCGGAAAAGGGAAAAATAAAAACTACCAGAGTATACGCTGCGGGAAGAATAACGGCTGGAGACGGAACATGCGAAGGTGGAGAGTACACTCTACTAAATCAATTAGTCAAAAGAGTAGTATTTATAGAAAGCTATCGAGTAAAGTTAGAGAAGTATCAAGGATATTTTGATCCAGACACGCAGGCAATGAAAAAGTACCCTCAATGCCTGGCAACAGATAGATCATGCAATACGGGTATGTCAACGATTGTGTATCACGCCGATACCAGAACTTGTCTACTTACCCTACTGAAAAGTGCAATATTTGACGAAGTGCAAGGACAAGTACACATCGAAACAGAAACTAACACGCAAAAGAGCTCAATGGACGAATTACGGAGAACTGGAAAAATCGGAAAACCAACAATTACCACAACCATCGGATCAGAGGTTACGCCAACAGTGGTAATATCAACCGATACTACAATCGGAATGAGATTCATAAAAGGACGAATGGTGAGTAAGTGCGACAAATGGTATCCAGTACGAACTACAAAGGAATATTTCTATCACAAACAATAATACCAAATGCAAAAGCGCAAATAGACCCCAAGGATGTAAAACTGTAACTCTATATAAATAACAAGATGGATTTCTTGTATCATAAAGGATTAGCATAAACAGAGAAAATATACTAAGATTTAGTTAAAAATGACTGTATTTTGAACAGAGAAATACTAAAAACTAAATTAGCTAAATCACGAATCCAGATAACGCCATTCTATTACTACCACTCCAAGAAGGATATTTTGGAAGAATAGTCGGAGAAGTGATGTATACATACAAATGTGAAAAGACAATCGCAAAACTGCCGGAGAATTCAACAATCCCAAGAGACAAATGCATAAACGAATTGGAAATAATGCATAAAGGGAAAATCAGATTCGCCCAACCAGTAACAAGGATGATAAATCCAGAGAAATTTGTACCTAACATGTTCAGTTGCAGCAACGTATATGGACCATTGTTCGAAATAAGAGATGGAAGTTGGTTACAATTCCCGACTTGAGTAATAGTGGCCCCACCAAAAATATTTGTACTCACAGAATTGGCCAGCGAAGCAGAATTCAAACCAGTAGATATATCACAAAGTGGGATATACCAGACGAAAGATCTGGAACGAGCCAGAGAACATTTATTATTCCCAGCGCAAAAACAAGCAATATTGTCCAATATTGTGACGATAACGGGAGGTAACAACTATGGAGAAAAACCCAACTACGAATTGTTATTATCACCAGACCATTTTCAACATGCTACAGCAAATATGATGAAAGCCACGTGGGAAGATTCTTAATCTTCGGACAAATGATGGCAGGAATTTTAGGAATTATACTCATCATCCAAATCGTAAGAGTGATCCTAACTCAAATGTTGGCATGCTTTGATATTTACAAATGAGAAAGGAAAATCAACTGGAAAATGGCAATTGGATTCTTACCGTTCTTGGCAAAGACAATAGTGTTGCATGGACACTCAAAAGACATCCACAAGATAAATAGATTAGTAGGAATCCTAACTAAAATGAATGGCACCGATGAAGAAGTCGGACGAAAATTCAAAGCAATAATGAGATTAGAAGCCGAGAGAACCAGAATAAAACGACAGAAAACGAGTAACTGAAGCGATGGATGGACCTCAAAAACGATAACAGCGACAACAGCGACAATGACAAAAATCAAGGAGGAACACAGATGCTAACTCAGGAACAGCTCAAACAATGGGAAAAACGGAAGACAAGACATAGTGAACATTACAACCATCCACCACCAGTATATGAATGCCTAAAAAAGCAGTGAAACCCGTAGAAAGAAATACGCCAGTAGAAAGACACGTGCCGATACCAAGACCAACAACACTACGGAACATATATCCAGCACCATACGAACCGAATTGGGCGGAATTGATACCAAGAACAAGCCAAAGATCGAGAAGTGTGGATCAGGATCCAGAAACCGAGGAGGAGGAACTATGTACAATTGACAGTCAGCTAGTTAACGAAACGGAGAAAGAACAACTACAAAAAATACTAATGGAATTTAAAGATATATTCGTAGCATCCGATTTAGAGCTCGGTACAAGCGATGTAACGCAACACACTAAACCACTGACAGATGACACCCCAATAACACTACGGCCATATCGATTGGCAGAAGCTCAAAAATCAGTTGCCGAAAAAGAAGTTCAAAAGATGTTGGACGCAGGAGTAATTGAACAAAGTTGCTCACCGTGGCAATTCCCAGTAGTCATGGTGAAGAAAAAAGACGGAACACAACGATTCTGTATAGATTACCGACTCAATGCAGTACCAAAACGGGACACATACCCGTTACCGGACATAAACGAGATGCTACAAACACTGCACGGAGCAGCTTATTTTACATCGCTAGATTTAAAAAGTGGTTATTGGAAAATAAAGGTCAAGGAAGAGGACAGAGAGAAAACTGCGTTTACAATCGGAAAAGATTTGTACCAATTCAAGAAAATGCCGTTCGGACTAACTAACGTACCAGCGTCATTCCAGAGATGTATGAACTTTGTAACCCACGGCATCAAACAATGTATGGTATATATTGATGATTTATTGATTTATTCTAGTACCTTCGAGCAACATCTAAAGGATATCCTAAACGTATTCGTTCGACTAAGACAATGGAAGTTAAAACTGAAACCATCCAAATGCGATTGGGCAAAGGAAAAATTCACCTTCTTAGGACACGTTGTGTCAGCAAAAGGCAAAGAACCAGACCCAAGAAACATCGAAAAAATAAAGAATTGCCCCTTACCAAAAACAGTCACACAGGTGCAAGAATTCTTAGGCTTATGCGGATATTATCGAAAGTTTATCAAGAGCTATGCAACCATCGCGAAACCAATACAAGAACTAACCAAAAAAGACATCCCATTTATATGGGAGAAGGAACAACAAACAGCCTTTGAAACACTCAGAGACAAACTAATATCAGCACCAATACTCGTACACCCAGATTTTAAGAAGCCGTTTTTGTTAGCGACAGACGCAAGCGGATATGCATCTGGAGCAGTCCTAGGACAATGGGACGATGAGAAAAGGAAACGAGTTATTGGATACTACAGTCGAACATTCAAGAAACATGAAAAGAACTACTCTGTGACTGAAAGAGAGGCACTAGCAATAATACAAGCCATTAAACATTTTAAATATTTGTTATGGGGTCATGAGATATACATCACAACGGACCATCAACCATTGGTGTGGTTAGGCCAACATAAAGAAGCCTCTAGCAGATTAATGAGATGGGCAATGCAGTTGCAAGAATACTCACCATATATCAAATTCAAATCAGGAAAGGCCAACGCCAACGCAGACTGCATGTCAAGATTTGTATTTGAGGAACTAATGGACCACGATGTGAGACGAATCTGCATGATAATAGCAGAAGATATTGACTTTACGAAACTAAAAAATGAGCAGAAAGAAGACGAAGAGTTGAAAACAATAATCGAATTTATAGAAACCAACGATATGAAAATCTTTGATAATAACAATAAACTAAGAGAACATATAGAGAAACACAGACACCGATATACCATGGAAAAAGGATGGTTGTTACTAATGGATGGTGAGAAACGACTCATGTGTTTGCCAGAAAGCAGACGGAAGTAAGTTTTAATGCAATATCACGACGGAAAGCTTGGAGGACACATGTCAGCAAAAAAGACGGAAGCAAGACTACGCTAAAAATATTATTGGCCAAACATCGGAGAAGACGTAAAAGGATGGATAAAGAATTGTCTGATATGTGCAACCAGAAAAAGCACGGGAAGTAAATTGAAAGCACCGCTAAAGCCAATGCCAATCCCAACAGAACCCATGACGATGATTGCAATGGATGTAGTAGGACCATTGCCAGAAACTAACGACGGAAATATCTATATACTAGTAGAGACGGATTACTTATCAAATTTTCCGGAAGCATTCGCGATACCAGACCAAAAAGCCAGAACAATAGCGAGAATCCTAGTAGAGGAAAAATGCTGTAGATATGGAACACCCAAACAGATCCTAACCGATCAAGGAACCAACTTTATGAGCGAAATCATAGAGGAAGTAACAAACTACTTCAGAATTGCGAAATTGAGAACATTGCCATACCATCCACAAACAAACGGACAAACCGAACGATTCAAAGGCATATTAATTGAAATGATGTCAAATTACGTAAGCAGACACCAAAAAGATTGGGATAGATATATAAATTTATGCCTTATGGCATATAGAATGTCGATACACTCAGCTACCAAAATGAGCCGATTCAAATTGATGTACGGCAGAGAATGCAACATACCGATAGACCTGGAATATCAACCGCCGATATCACAATACATGGAGATCGATGATTATGTAACAGGATTCAAGGAACGAATGCAAGAAATCTGGAAAACGGCAGGTATGAATATTAGATTTAACCAAGAGAGCTATAAAGAATTGCATGATAAAAAGCGAGACGTACGCGAATATAACTTTCAGGTTGGAGACTGGGTAATAATCGCAACACCAGAAATTATTCCAGAAGTAGCCAGAAAATTACAAAGGAGTGGTAAAGGACCATATGAGATAATGTATGTGAACGAGAATAACGCTCGAGTTAAATTGGTCAATAACCCACTCACCAGGCCTATATACGTAAACGTGAGCAGATGTAAAGCGATACCTAGAACAATAACAAAGGAACCGGAGAATCGAGGTATGCAAACCAGATCACAAACCCAACAACTGAGTATAAACGGACTAACGATGAGTCGTAAAATAGAAGCGACATCAAACAACAATGCGGAAGAACCTAAACCAGATGAACCAAAAATAACTTTAAACGCGACCCAAGATAATGTAGACAAGATGGATACAATAGTGAAAGCCATCAGAGAAATCATGCCAGAATGGGTCGAAGGGAAAGGATGAATGAGGATAGTAAACAAGGCGGGAAAAATAGCGATGGATTACGCTAAAGAAGCTAGAAGCCCACCAGAAATAGATCTCATCAAAGAAAAGATACCCATGATCTTTACCATGGCGGATGTAGAAGGAAACGTACCTTTATATGTTGCAGTACAACACAAAAACATTCAAAGAATAATAGATATAATCCAACTCATGCAGAAATGCGGACACACCTCGAATATACCAAACGAAGAAGGACAAACATCACTAATGTTCGCAGTTGCAGCAAATGCTTCTACAACAGTTCTGAGAGAACTATTAAAAACGGGATCATCTTTCAAGGAAAAAGATAATGGAGAAAATAATGTACTACATTATGCACTAAAATCAAGACAAGCAAGTGCAATAAAATTTATAACCAGCAATGCGACAATAAGAGAAAGAGAAATTATGGGCAAAACAATTCAAACATTATGGGAAGCTATTGAGGCCAAACAAGACGAAGCAGCAGCCAATCTGATGAAATGGACCTATGAAGGTTCATCACTCAAAGTATTCGATTTAAACTATATGGTAAGAAACAGAAACGTGCTATTAAAAGAAATAATATACGCTTACTATCCATTCCCAAAGACGATAAAAGCAATGTTGAAATGGGAAAGACTGAAATTCACCAATCATCCAATGGAAGCAATACGAATCGGAGATAGAAAGGAACAGCTATTAACAATAATACATAGATGGCATCGAAGGCAAATAAGATTCCAAAAGAGCAAGCAAGAGATAAAAGAAATGGATGATCTAAAAGCAAGAATAATAAAGGTCTATGAGGAAATAATTGAAGTAATAAATGTCGAGGACGACATTTCAAAGGAACCCCGGATGGAGATAATTATGGAGAAGGAAGTGATAACAACAACGAAGACCGAAACGATCAAGATATCGGACCAAATGCGGGAGACGAGAATAAACCCGCACAACAAGAGAAAAAGGAACCATCCAACGATGAAAGTCAAGAATTGGGAAAGAGGAAAGAAACGAGCAACAGCAACGAGAGAAAACAAAACCGAGGGATACTGTTACATAACAGAATGATACGACAATCAAGAGAAAATCGAAACCGACCGACCCTGCTACAAAAAATAATGATACTAATTACGTCAATCAAGTTAACGGAAGCTGATAAAGATACCATGAAAAAATAAAATCGTTCAGAATACAAACAATAAATGATAAAGGAATCCCAAGTAAAGGAATATGCTTACAGCTGACAATGAACACAAGCATAAGTTGTCAATTCGACTCAATAGGAAAACCAGGAAAGATGGAAATACGATCCGAAAACTCATCATCATGTCAGACCACCAATGATGTATGTAGAGATGCAGGAAAAGGAGATGGAAACAATTGAACAAGTGTGTGTACAAAACCAAATTACCGATTGTTGGAAAATGAACATGAAAGCAGGAAAGAAATGCAAATGGGATAGTATAGACTCTATACTATAGAGGGTAATGCAGAATATATAATATGTGCCAACAACGATAGAATAATAACCTGTGTATTAGCCAAAACCCTGGGAGAAAAACCCGCAACACCAAAAGAAGAGCCATATCAACGTCGAGCACGAGAAAACAAAGCAATGATAATAAAAGTGGAAGCAAACCCAGAGAGTGGAGAAGAGATAATAGTCGAAAATATGGGCAAGGAACCCATTACAAAAGTTTGCGTCTTCGAAACCAAAAAGAACGGAACGATAAATGAAAAAATCAAATGTCAGTCAAATGAGGATATCAAAAATCAAAAATACCGCATCCCAACCAAAAGAAAACGCGGAAAGTACATAGTACACGTTCAGAAAGGAAGAGACGATTACTGGAAATCAATAACAAGAAAACTACCAGAGTCAATTACGACAAAGCATCCAGAAAAAAGAAACAAGAGAGGAACCATACCATCGTCAGATTAGAGCAGCGTTTCCCAAAGTGGGTTCCGCGAACTTTTTGTAAATATATTTCCAAAAAATCTTTATAAATAATTTTCGATTCCATACGAATCCAATTTAAAATTCTTTTTCGATTCCATTTGATATTGCCTCAAAAAACATATATCCATTCTATTTTATATGTCCCAATTCCATTTCATTCAGCATCATCAGTACAAAGTATTGTTATAAAAACCTAGATCTGGCAACATTTACATTGTGCAAACAATATTTTTATTCCCGTTTTAGATTTTTAAGTCAATAAAAAAAAGGGAAACCACAGTTTTTAATTATATTGTTTTAAAATACGCATTAAAATTACGAATTTAAAATTTCATTTAATAATATTTGATAAAAAGGTAAGTAATTTTTTCAAATTTTGAAAATAATCGTATGAGTATTTTTTGATTATCGATAAATTTTGTGAATATAGTTATCCCAAATTTTTGTGATTATGGATCGTTGGTTAAAAGAAGGGACTTTGAAAAAGAAAAACAGTTCAATAAGTGCACCTACTGCTGAAAAGACTGCCGAAGATATTTCTGAAGAACAGCAGCCTACCACTTCTACAAAAAGTGATCATTCTCAATTAAAAAGACCAAGAAATGATTCAATCTTGTGTATAAAAAAACGAAAATATGACATCAGTTATTTGTCGTATGGATTTACAAGTATAGGAAATGAAGACACACCCAAAACGCAGTGTGTCATTTGCAATAAAATATTGTCGAACGCTTCTCTTGCACCAACTAAACTTAAAAGACATCTGGCAACGAATCATCCGACCATACAAACAAACCATTAGATTTTTTTAAACGAAAACTTGAGGAATTGCAAAATACCAAGTTATCCATGGTGAAAATTGTAAAAACAAACAACCAAAAAGCAAATGAAGCTTCGTACAAAGTAAGCTACTGAATAGCGCTCGCTGGTAAACCACACACCATAGCAGAAACACTTATTATGCCCTGTGTGAAAGATATTGTATTGTGCATGTTTGATGATGAAAAATCTGTTGAAAAGATTGATATGGTTCCATTATCAAACAATACAGTTGCCCGCCGTATTCAAGATCTTGCAGATGATATTGAGAAAGAGCTTATTTCTCGCCTGCATATATGTGACGCTTATTCACTACAACTGGATGAATCAACTGACGTAGCAGGGCTCGCCGTTTTGCTTGTTTTTGTACGATATAATTTTGGTAAGACAATAGAAGAAGATTTACTTTTATGCAATTTCTTAGAAACAAACACTACTGGCGAAGAAATTTTCAACAGTATTAACAATTTTATGCAAAAACATGATATTAATTGGCAAAAATGTATTGATGTTTGTAGTGATGGAGCAAAATCAATGGTTGGAAAAACTGCTGGCGTTATATCAAGAATTGTACCAAAGATTGTACCAAGAAAAATATTGTACCAAATTGTAGCAGCAGTCATTGTGTCCTTCATAAGCACGCTCTTGTATGTAAGAAAATTTCTATTGATATGAAAACAGTTTTGGATGAAGCTGTTCAAATTGTAAATTTTATTAAAGCGCGACCACTGCAGTCGAGACTTTTTAAAATTATTTGTGAAGACATGGGAAGTCAACACACCGTTCTTCTTTTACATTCAGAAGTAAGGTGGTTGTCGCGAGGCAAAGTATTATCCCGAGTTTTTGAATTACGCCGAGAGCTTTCTATGTTTTTATCAGAACAAAAACATGAACGGTTTGCTGTATTGACAAACTCTTGCTGGCTTATGCGACTTGCATATATTACTGATATTTTTTCAAAGCTAAATGAAGTGAGCCTTTCTCTACAAGGAAAAAGTATAACAGTATTTACTGTTAAATATAAAATTTCGGCATTGTCACGAAAAATAGAGTTTTGGATAAATTGCGTTGAAAACAACAATGTGAGTTGTATTTCAACACTTTCTGATTTTATAATTGAAAATGATTGTCTTCTTAATGAAGATATACGTATTGATATTGTAAAACATTTACGTGAATTATATGATAACCTTCAAAAATATTTTCCTGCTTCCAATAATGATCTCATGTGGGTTGAAAATCCTTTTATTATTAAAGAAAAACCTAATTGTTTATCAATCTCGGAATATGAGAACTTGATTGAAATAAACTCCGACGAACAATTAAAATACAATTTCAACACTGTCCATCTGACAACATTTTGGGGAAATCTAATTTCGGAACATAAAGTTTTGGCCGAACGTGCAATACGGGTGCTTTTACCATTTTCTACTACATATTTGTGCGAAACTGGATTTTCTTATTATACTTCGACGAAAACGAAATATCGCAATAGATTAAATTGTTCGGCAGACATGCCCATACAACTATCAGCAATAACACCAAATATAAGCAGGATTTGCCAGGAAAAGAAGCAACAACACTGTCCACACTAATAACTTACTCATTGATAAGTTTATTTTATTTTTGATATGTGATTGATCAACAATCAAATGAATTTATTAATTTAATTTTTTGTATTATTGTTTTTTTGTTTTAATAAATACTATAATTTTCTATAATAATATATAGCTCATATTAATATTTAAAATTAAAATTCGAATATATTAGTATATAAGGGTTCCGTCAAAAATTTGAAATCAAAAAGGGTGCCGCGGTGAAAAAACTTTGGGAAACGCTGGATTAGAGAAAGCAAAGCGGTAATAATAAATATAGAGTCGAATACGGCAAATGAAGAGGAAATATTAGTAGAAAACATGGGTGAAAAACCCATCACAAAAATCTGCGTATACGAAACCAAAGGAAACAGAACAGTAAACAAAAGAATTCAATGTGAAACAAGCAAAACTATAAAGAATCAAAAGTATCGCATCCCAACGAAAAGAAAACTCGGAAAATATGTAATAAACATTCATAAGGGAACTCATGAACATTGGAGAACAATAACAAGAAAACCCTCCAAGTCAAACGCGACAGACCAACCAACAAAACAATCTGAGAGAAAAACAAGTAACGAGACATGGCAAAAGGGAATGTTCATGGACGACAGCCACCTTTCAATTCACGAAGCGCTACAACTCCAGAAAGCACTAAAAAATGTACAACCAAAAGAAAGAATAATGGAAACAACCAACTCAGGAGAAACCACAACAACGCAGCCTAACGAAATGAATTACACGATAAAAATGATCTGGATAACAACGGCGGTATCAAGTACCGTGATAATGTTGATAACAATTCAACTGGTGAGAACCACTAATAAATGCAAACAGAAACCAAAAAAGAAAAGATTATGGCCTATAGTAGAAAAATTCAACTACGACATCGAATTGGGACAATACGATGCAGAAAGAACCGAGGAATATGAAATCATAGGAAATTCCAGTACAAGTGGACTCTGGTTAAAAGAATCGCCCATTATTGAAACACAACAATGGTCAAATGAATTTGATGTATATCAGATAACAAACGAGAGATACGGGGATATACGGACACTGCGTATAGAACCCCCGGAGACAATGGTATAAAACAAAGAAGAGGCGTTGTATATAGTGTAGAATATTATGTAGTATAATAGTAGTAATAGTATGTATAGTTATGTATAAATATTGTACAAAATGCGTCAGTGACAATAATCAACAGATGGATCCGAATAACGTGAATCAACAAAATCTAGTCAGAATATCACCGTTTGTAGAAGTAATTCAACAACCTACAGCTGCCAATGTACCCATAGAAATTGTAGAATTATATCGCGGGATATATCAAGACCAGGGTATCTAGGTAATATGGAGACGACAATGCGAATTAATGATGCAAATAACAAACAATGCGCAAACTCAGTGGACAAATACTCATCTAGTATTAACAGAAAGCGTGAACCGAGGCTTCCAACAAGCAGCAAGAATAGAAGATCAACAAAGAACCATATTACAATTACAGAGAATAAACGAACAATTAGCCGATCAAATCAGATGGCAAGCTGGCGAAATTAGAAGACTACGTAACCGCCAACAACACGTAGACCCAGCGAGTTGTGTGGAATGGATATCATCGATGCCAGAATTCTCCCCGGAACCGGATTCGACAGTAGAGTAAAAATAAAGCATACCTTGTAAATATGTGTAAATAAAACGATAGAAGCAAAACAACGAATAATCAGAAAATTTTTATAGATATGCAGACAATTATCGAGAGAATTAGAGGAAGCGAGAATCCATTCGAAGCTACGAGACGAATAATGAAAGAAAAAATTAGAATGGTGAACGATACGGAAGAAATATTAAAATGTTGCAAATGTAAAGAATTACTGATTGGAGCGAGACAGACGAAATGTGGATGCAGAATATGTACAGATTGTACGATAAAAGTAATAGAAATAAAAATATTAAAATGCCCTGGGTGCGACGAAACGATGGAAGGAGATGAAGACCCTACAACAATAGAGAAAGCCACCAACAAAGAAATCAGTAATCTATTAGTCCAATGCCGAGTAACTGAATGTGAATGGAAAGGACTTATGAAGGAAGCCGAAAGTCACACAAACGAATGTGAATATAACGAGATACCATGTGAAAAATGTCTAACTATCACAACGAAAAAGACTATGAAAGAACACCATAAAGTGTGCATCAAGAGAAAGGAAAAATGCAAATTCTGTGGAGCTATCGACGAATGGATAAAAATAGAAAAGGAACATCGGAATCCAAAAGAGGAACAAATATGCGATCTATACGAAGGAATATGCGCAAACAACTGCGACAGGAAAGATAAAGTCAAACTAAAAGAACATTGGAACGAATGTATCGGCAAACCAGTCAAATGCCCGTTAGAGTTGTTCAATTGCCAAGCACAACTACCAATTACAGAAATGCAAAAGCATATGATAGAAAACAGTATCGAGCATACCGAAATCATGATGAAAACGATAGGAATGATAGCATGGGAAGTAAAAAGCCTACGAACAGAAATGGATGCACAAAAGGCACTAATGAGAGAAATATTGGAATCCAGAAAGAATTTTGAGAAAAGCCAAGGAAATACACTCTAGTAAATAGCCGAAATGGAAAGAGAAAGCAACAGATGACCAACAGCATAAAGGAATTGGAAACAACCAGCCCTGTAGCCAGAAAACTTCCTACAACACCATTTATATGGAAAATAACCGAATTCGCAGAGAAACTACAGCGAGCAAAAGACGGAACACAGAGAATTCTAGATAGTCCACCAATATATAGTTGAGAAAACGGATACAAATTGGGCATTAGACTATATCCAAATGGAGATGGAAATGCAACAGGTACCCATATCAGTGTCTTCGTCAGAGTAGGAAAAGGAGAATATGACGAGTTATTAACATGGCCTTTCAAACAAAATATGATACTAACAATGAAAGGACAAGAGGAATATCGTAACCCAATCAGAACAGGAAATGAATCACAGATGGGAAGACCAACAACTGACTGGAATACGGCAATTGGCACACCACGCTTCTATCCACAACAACGATTTAGAGGAGAAGGATTCTTGCGAGAAGATAATTTGTACATAAAATTAGAAGTAGAGAAGCCGGACAAGACGTTGTAAAGAGAAAAGAAAGTGTAAATAATATGTAAACAAAAATAATAAAAACCACATAAAAAGCAAAAAATACAAATAATCAGAAAAATCAGAAAAACTAAAATTCAAAAATAATGACGATATTTAGATGGCAAGCGGAACCAGCGAAGAGATAACAATACAGATGAGAGAAAGACCAGATTCAATATGGACGAAACTTTGGAAGAAACCAGAAGAAGAGGAAAAAACCAATATATTAACAGCAGCAATAACATACTATGCGGACTTCGGTGTGGAGGGAATACCACAACAAATCAGGACAAAAGTGTACCCACCAATGAGAGTGAGAGACGAGCGGCTGAGAAAAGAGGAACAAAGATATTTAACATTTAAAGATAAAAAAGTATTTACCGACCGACAAAGCAAAGAAATGGCCGCACAAGGATTTTATTTTACGGGAACGCCAGAACTACCAGACAAAGTAACTTGCATTTTTTGCCAGGGAAAACTCGCACAATGGAAAAAGGGAGAAACAGCAAGACGAGAACATCGAGAAAAACTCCCGAGATGTCCATTCGTATTAAATCTAGACGTCAGAAACCAAGCAATAAACAGATTAGAAGGATTCCAACAATTGGAAGTAGACAAAGATGAAAAGGGCGGAGAGAAAAAAATAACGATAGTAAAGAGTTTCGAAGATCCAACAGAACTAATATGGGAAAGAGAGACCATAAATAGAACATTCGAGGAGAGGATCAAAACTTTCAAAGGGAATCCAAGAGCAGCAGAATTTGCAAGTCAAGGATATTGTCAAACAGCAAGAGGAATAATGTGTGAAGGATGCAAAAATCAACAACCAATACCAGATCGGAACGTTAAAAAATTAAAACATAAAGGAAAATGTATGTACAAACAGGAAAAAGAGTCAAAGAACATAGAAGTAATAATTGCAAACCAACAAGTGGAAGATATTTTAGATCGACCAAAAACGAGGACCATAATGTTATTATCAGGAGTAGACACTCAAAGAATGAGGAAAATAATCAACGAAAGGTTAGCTAACAACTTGGAATGGTACGACTCGACACAAGCAATAATCCGAGCAATCAAGCGATACCAAGAGAAACCTAAAGAGAATCACGACAAATCAATAATAAAAGAAGCCATTTTGGAGCAGCATCAATGTGTAACATGTTGGCAAAAACATGTTGAAATCATTTATACACCCTGCGGACATATGGTCACATGTGAAGCATGTGGGTTAAAAGTTAGTATATGTCCAGTATGTAGAAAGCCGATCAACGGGCGGATCAAAGGATTCCGTTTCGCTGATCAGTAAATAAAAATAAAAGGAATGTGTAAAAGTGTAAATAAAGATAAACGTAAAAACAAAAATTATAAAAATCAAAAACCACAAAAACACGAGATATGATGTAAATTATGCTATAAATAATGATAAATTTTGATATGATTGAAAAGAGAGAATAATCGATATTAATATTCAGAAACTATAATGAACCAAAGCGAGATGACAAATCAAAGAGTAGAGGAAGTTGAAGCGGAGAACAAAGAGTCAAAGACAACAATCGAAAACCAACCCGAACAACTAAAAGAGATGAAAGAGGAAACAGAGCAATGGCAACAAAGGTCAATACGAGTAAAAGAAATGTTAATAGCAGTAGAAGGAGAACTACTGAAGGATATGTTAAAGATAAAATTGATAAGAGAGGAACTGGAACAACAAACAGAACAACGAACGATGGATCCTGAAGGAAATGATAAACTTTACAAAAGACAAGAGGAAGACCTAACGAGAGAATCCATCCAAAATCAAACCAGAATCATAAATCAAAGAAAAGAGATCCGAATGTTAGAACAAGACAAGCAAGACCAACAAAATGAAATCGAGAAACTGCGAGAAATAATAAAAGATAAAGAAACAGAGATACAAGAAGAAGGAGAGGAGACCAAAATTATAAATCAAATGCAAGAGGAAATAGAACAAATAAGAACTCAATACCGAATAGAGAAGACCAAGAGGACTAGTATGGAACAAGCCAAAGAATGGGCAAAACTTCAAGCACTTCACTGGAAAACGAAGTGGTACGGAGAGAAGGAACGTGCAAGGAATAACTGGGAAGCACGCGCTAGACACTATATTCAACAAATAACCGATTAACAAGACCGAACAAGAGCTTACAAAGCCAAATGGGAGAACGCGAAGATAGAAATCAACAAACTGAGAAATCGAGGGCCAAAACCATCAAGGAAAATAAGAGAACCCAGAGATGACAGGCAAGAGAGAATGATGACCCAGATAACTGATCAAGCAAGAAAATGGCGAATAGAATGTAAAATATGAAGACGCCAACGCAAAACAGTTCGATCATATAGTAAAACTAGAGCACGAAATAGTATTTCAGCAAACCAGAATCAAAGAGATGTTACTGGAACAGAAAAGGATCCTTAAACAAAGACAGATACAACAAATAAAAACGGAAAATAAAGAAAGCTGGATTAAACTAGAAGCAAGAAGGTGGAAACAACAATACCAAGAAGCCAAAAAAGAAGTAAGACGATTACCTAAGAAATTGCTGAATACCGAAGATTGGGAGCTATGGGAGCAGATCGAAGAGCAGAAACATACACTCGAGCACTACAGTAACCAAATACAAACACTGGAATTTAACGAACGAATCAGAAAGAATACAATAAACAGACTCAGAAAAAACGAAAACAGCCACAGAAAATGGATTGATCAGTTAAATCAGAAAATATTAGAAACCCTAAATGAACTAACTGACGAAAAACGACAGCAATAATAGACGAAAGAATAATAGAACTCCAACTGGATGTGAACGGACATCGAGGAGTTGTAGTATCTAAAGAAATTCAGCTGAGACATCAACTCGAAGTCAATGAACAATTATAAAAGGACAAGTCGAAGCAGGAAAGAGATTGAAAAGCTAAAAGCGTTAGAAAATACGCATCAATTAGAAACGCAAGTCGAAGAGCTGACGGAAAATGTGGAATATCTCACCTATCTCTTAGACGAAGAGATACAAATATCAAACACTTTACGTGAAGAGGTAAACACTCTACAGAACCGACCACCAATCCTGCTCGTACCGTTTTACCCAACGGAAATACCAACCCAAGTACCCGCTGAACCGGATGAAGGATTCGGGGAAACGGACGAAACGGTGGTATGAATTAAAAGGGAGAAAATTTGTAAAGTGTAAAAAGATAATAAAAATAATAAAAACAAAAAATTGTAATCAATTTATATTTAGTATGAATTCGAACGAGACAGAAACCCAAATGAATCTAGAAGACGGAGAATGTATACCAAGTCCAATTCAACTAGTGCAACCAATCGAACAAGATCCACTAAAGTATTACAGTAAAAAATGGAGGACCGAAAGAAAAGAGTGACAAGAAATAGTGGAGGAACAAGAATCAGAAATCGCCCGGGTAAATCAACCGCTAAGACAATCAAAACAGTTAGTTAATGCAGTGAAGCGAAAACTAACATCCAGCATGGGAGACAACAGAGATCAAAAGAAAGAAAACGAGCAGTTGAGACGAGAATTGGCCGAGATAAAAACTCGTGTAGTCCTGGGAGACTATTGGAAAACAGAAGCGGAGAGGATGAGAGATAGCCGAAAAAGCGAACAAAGATATGTAATACAGCTGGAAGAGAGTTGTAAAGAAGCTAGGGAAATAAAACAAAATCGCCAACAGACTCAAGATGAAATTAAATCGTTAACAGAACAACTCCAGGAATCCAAACGAAAGCTAGAAAAACATACAATTAAACGAATCAATTACAAACGTCAACTCAAATGAAAACAAGCGAAAGAAAGGAATCTTCTAATGAAAATCCACAACCAGCAAAGGATAATTAAAGAGAATAAAGAGCGACTAAAAGAACTCCCAAAACTAACCGAGCGATTAATAAAAGCCCAAGTCCTGATAATGAGGTTTTCAGAGAACAGGACTAAAGAAGAGTGCGAGATACACTCAACCCTGGAAAAACAGAAAGAGTAAAAAGGGCTAAAACTCCACTGTAAATAAATGAAACAATATTGTAAATAAATATAAAATTGACTAATGTATATTGAAAATAGAAGTCATGAGCCAAAAACTGTGTATAATGATAATAATAATAATGAGAGAGTGTAACACTGAAAACCCTTTGGAGAGATGCGAGAAAACCCATCCATTCAGAAGAGAAGACAGCACCTGCGCAGATTACAAAGAAATCTGCAGAAATTCCGAAAATGAAGAATGCCAACAGATAACCCTTCAATGTACTCAATGCCCCACAAAAGAGAACAAGGACGAATTAAAACAAAATATCGAAAAAACCCAAGTGATGATACAAATCCTATTAAAGAACAATGACGAAATATCCAGAATAAAAAATGAGAACCTGAGGATAAAGAAAATCTTGGAAACCATCATCAGACAAATCCAAGAGAAAGTCAAAACAAACCCCAATAACAAACCCATCCGAGAAATTCAAAAAATCGTCCTGTCAATCAGAAAGCAACAAGAAAAGCAAGTCGAGCAGAGAAGTGAACCTAATGCAACAATTCTATCAATAGAACTTATCCTACCACTCAGTATAACATCAAATATTATACTCCTAATATGCTGTCTTATTCTCGGCCTAACGAAAAGCCAACAAAGGCGAATTACCCCAACGCAGAAATTTAGAAGAATATTTAATCAGATCCGAAATATCAGAAAAACTAACGAAACATCAAAACTCTCGCATATCTCTATCAACCACCCATCAAACTCAACCCAAAGAGAGATCCAGCTTGAAAGCGAAACCGAAGCCGTCAGTGATTCGTTCGAGACCAAGTATTACTGATTTACATTGATTATTATTGATTTGAACTGATCCAAAACTAAACTATTCGACTTCATTTGATTATTTGATCATGCATACAGTAGCCGGACCTTAAGTCCATCTTTATCTTGATATTTAGTCACTCCGTAAACGCTTTTTATGAATGTGGATGTTGAAAATAAAACTGTGTATGAAAATACCATTTTAAAAAGACAATTAAAATTGCGGGTCGCAATTTTATGGACCCCCGAGTGTTTTATGTTGGTCCAGAACACAAACGGCATTGAAAAATGTTTAAATGAATCGGTAACACACATGCAAACATAACATGCAAATTTAAACTCAAACCTATTAAAACATCAACTAAACCCTATCAAATACGAGAAAAAAAGATAATTACATATAAAATAATAAACATATAAATAAATTAAAATAATAACAAAATGCAACAAGATCCGCACGATACAAATACAAACATAACATGAAAACCCAACAAATTCGACCGAAATTTGATAAATCAATGAAATTTCATGAAAATGAAATTTAAATCAAAGAATTTGAATTAGAAATAATTCAATAAAAATTTCAAATAAAAAATTATCAAAATGAATTAGAAAATAATAAAAATAAAGATTAGAATACACTAGAAAATATCAAGGTCGAATTTTGTTTTACTAAATTAAAAAGAACACGCGAGGTTAGGGACGGAAAATAGGTATATATACCTATGCATTTTCACATAATTTTAAGAACCGTTTTTTAAAAATCATTAATCAGTTTTTCAACTTGAACCTTTTGTTTAAAAATCTATTTTTAGGTGAGCGAAAGTTTTATTTGGAAACTCTCTCTCCACGTCCCATCCTCGCAACCTCGATAGAGCTCTGCTTGGATGTCGGCGTGGGGAGAGAGGTATTTGTATTTTTGTATGATGATTTTGGCAAGTAATTTGTTACATTGTTTAATATATGAATAAATATTTATAATGCATAAAATTAACTTGTTTTTTATAAAATTAATTATTTTATTGTCGAAAATTTTCCGGCCCACAGCCAAGACACATCACAAGTCAGTAAAATCAACATACTATTCAAATTCGTGTAAGTGCGTGGAACATCGCCGATGATCTGTGCCCGTGAAGACCCGGCGTGCGGAACGCAGGGATTGGAACGTCAATATTATTCCGTATAGAAGAAAGGAGAAATAAGGAAGGGGTCTTTTGGCTACTTCCTCGTTTCTAGTTTTCTTTAAATTCGACCTAAATTATTCTACATGCGGCTCAAAATCACCACACCGAGTAGTCCAGTGGGCACTCATTAAATATAATATAACCATAAACTGCGCTTAAGGCTTATTAAAGGGGAAGGTTACGGGGAATGAAATTAATATGAAATCACTGCTATGAAATGAATTAATGAAACTTTAAATAAAAACTTCTAAATTATTATTAAATCAACCACCCCAACTTTCTAGTAAAACAGAGAATTTATTCAGATCCAAATCCATCAGTACAGCTGATAGAGACGCCTTCTTTTATTTTGTAAAAGCCAGCCATAAATTGAATTTGACCCCATCTAATACTGAATCAGCCTAAATTAATAATTGAAATAAAGGTATAAGTATCGATAGAATAGGAAAAATTTTTATTATAAAGATTTCATGACCCACTTGAACAGCTAACTCAATCGACCCCCCAGCTATTTCCTCCGTCATATCGCTGTAGCATTAACAAGATAAATTCGCGAAATAGGCCATCCACCATTGATATTCACTCTCCTAAAATATGACAGTTAATTTTGATTCAAATGTTCTTGATTCATAAATGATTCCTCAACTCCCGATCACCAACACAAACCCGACCACGATCGCCAGTAACTTAAATTACCCATTACTCCAGCATTAAATATTAAATGGTGTAAAACATAACGACTCGACGTTTTCCGAAAAATCGACTGAAAACTGAAAATGATAACTCAATATGGTAAAAATCCAGTGAATAGGAATACAATCCGGTAATTAAAAATTCCAATATTGGTGAGCGAGAAGATGCTCATGATTTTTCCGGCGCAGTGAACTCTTGAAATTTTAAATGAATGCGTTAATTATTAATAAAAATAAATTAAAGATCAAATAAATTGACGTGAATTAGAAATAACGTGGGAACACCCGCCGTGACATCGTAAAGTTGGCGATGACACGAGCGAGTTTTCCGCTGTTATTATCCAAAGAAGAAAAAACTTACCAATCTCCAGCGTCGAATCTCAATAGTTTTTCCAAAAATTTAAACAATTAAGAAATTAAATTGGAAACTTCGAGCGGATATCGAAATTGTTTATTATAAACTAATCCATCTGAAAGGCGACTACTAGCCGGATAAACAAATTCAATTCAATCAATCACCATTCGGTGACGTGTAGAATAGTTCTAACCGGACATAGACACCCACGCAAATCGGTAAATATTAAATACTAATCACCCGAAACATTTTGGATATTTTTCTTTCGTCTTCAATAATGTCGGACAACACGGAATTAGCACCAAATATGCCCAACAAGGAGGTGGCCGCAACATTGGAAATAACCACAGAGGGTAAGAAATTGTAAATTATCTTTATTATGTAGATATAAATAGTTTTTTGTAATAATTACAATCGATGATCATAATAAAATTTTTGATAATATTTATCCGCAATAAACAGTAATATTTATAAATAATTGTGGTAACATTTGTAATCGGTAATTTATAATAATGCATATATAATCTCCGATACGATCGCCTTATATTAGTGCTGGTGGGTTACTGGGTTTTGATATTTTGAAACTATATGGTTGTTACCCAGACAACCCCATACAAATATTCTTTCGGTTACCACTCGGCACCCGTTGCTAAGCAACGTTGGAACTGTGTTCGAGTGGGTAGATCGTCCGCAAAAGTGAGCGTTATTGCTAATACTATAATTGACCGAACGATCTCTGGGTCCAACGAGCTGTCGATAGAAGACCTGTGCTCGCTTTTGATTCTTAGATCCCATTATTCTCCTATCTCTTTCAAATGTTAACCTATACTCTCATATCATCTATCTTTATGTCCATTTGCTTAGTCCTTCTTATTATTGTCCATGCTGATGATTATTCTTTGGCCTGTACACCCTTTGTTATGTTAAATACACCCACATTATATATTTCACCCTTATCCCTATTATAACTACAATGTTTCCCATTATTATAACCAGCATTATTATTGTTGCCATAATATGTATTACCTTTATTAATTGTTGCTACTGTTACCTTTATTATTATTTTTATTACTATAACTACCATTATATTTATTGTTATTACCACTATGATTATTACTATTATTATTATTATTATCATAATTATTATCATCATTACTACAAATACCATGATTATTATTATTATTACCATTATTATTATTATTATTAATATTATTATTATTATTATTACAATTATTATAATTATTATCAATATTATTAACAAAATTTTGTGTAGGGATTCGTCCTTATTCCTCAGCTTTAAGAAATATTTTTCTTATATAACAATTTAGCCGTAATCCATTTGTATTTCCCTGGTTTTCGGTAAAGTATTTTTGTTGAGTCGAAAAATTTGAGCAGCGTTCCTCCCTTATTTTACACGTTCCATTTTTACGTTACTATTTTTGTTAAGTATTTGAATTAATTCGGAAAATCTGAGCAGCGTCCCGCCCATATTTTCCGCCTCAACTCAAATTAAGTTATTTAGTTTTTATTTAAAAACATTATTTTTCATGATTTTGGTCGTTCGGATTAATCTTTTTCCGATGGCTTTTCATTTTAACGGTTGCAACGATTTCGCAATTTTCCCCGCTACCCATTCCCTCTTTTTGTCCTAAAGATCTATTTATGTTCATATTATAGTTAATGAGTGCCCACTGGACTACTCGGTGTTAGAGATTTTGAGCCGATTGTTGTTAAAAATTTATGTCAATTTTACAGGAAACGGATGATGAAGGAGCAGCCAAAGGCTACTCATTTACCCTCCAATTTCCCTATCTACAGATAATATTGACGTTCCAACTCCTGCGTTCCGCACGCCGGAGCCTTCACGGGCACGAATCATTGGCGATATTCCACGCACTTACATGGTTCGAATAATATGTTTGATTTTATTAACTTGTGATTTGTCTTTGGCTGTGGGCCGGAAAAGGAATAACAAATAATATTTTAACATAGCATTTGGAATAAAAGTTTTGATGCACTAAGTCTGTAGATAGAAAATATTTATTCAGCATATTACATTGGCCACATACATTTGAAATTCATTGTATCCATTCCATAAAATTTACTTCGAAAATCCCATAAATTTAATTCGATAAACCATCCATAAATTTGATTTGAAAAACAAAATTATCCATAAATTTGATCTGAAAAATCATCCATAAATTCAATTAAAAAATCACCCATAAATTCGATTCGAAAAATCATCCATAAATTCAATTGGAAAAACAAAATTATCCATAAATTCAATTTGAAAAACAAAAATCATCCATAAATTCGATCTGAAAAGTCATCCATAAATTCAATTGAAAAATTACCCATCAATTCCCTTCGAAAAAATCAATTAATAATATTGCACCAGTTGAGAGTGATCGTGTTCAGGCAAAACACTTACCCGTGTTAATTGCCTGAATGCACGGCTCTCAACCAGTTATACAACCAGTTATACAGTTCAGTAATGAAATTTTTTCTCCGAAAAATAAGACTGAAAATTTGTGAAAACACATCGGTATTTATACCTATAATTTGGCCTTAACCTTGCGTGTTAGTTTTACTGCGATTAAACAAAATTCGACTTTGAAATTATTTATGTTATCTAAATTAAATTTTTATTTATTTCTTAATTTAAATTGTTAATTTATTTTTAACATTTTTAATTAAATTTATTCATCCAAAAATATTTTATTTTTATTTATTTAATTCATTTATTTTTTAATTTTATATAAATGGTCATTTTACAGTCGAATTTTCTTGTTATTATGTTATTTTTTATGTAAATTTCGTGCGGTTCTTGATGCATTTTGTATTTATTTTATTTTAATTTTTATGTTTTTGATTTTATATTTATTTATATTCTCTCAGATTTTAAAGTGTTTAGTTGATGTTGTATATTGTATTTTAGGTTATCTTGGTGCTGGGTTTTTGTGATGTATTACTGATGCATTTAAACAATTCTCAAGGCTATTTGTGTGCTAACCTCAACTCCGTATAAAATCAGTCACTTTGTCCCTTCCTTAAATAACAATTCATTATTATCCTCGACCTATTAGGTCTAGCCCATTGGATTTCTCGACGCCACGACCCCCCCCATAGAATTTGATCGTCACACCATATGATCATTAATATTTTTGTCATCGCTTGATTATCATTATGGCCACGAAACCCGCTCATAGGTCACTCGTAAATTCGCCGTATGTTTAAGATTTGTTTTTATATAACCAGGAGTTTTCTAACAAAATGATTAATTATATTTCAACATAATCTTCAATGAAATGGGTAATTAGTTAAAATGGTTACCATCTGTTTTGCTGGAAATTTATATCTTTGATTAGGTATAGGGGAATAAGGTCGTATTCTTTTTCCATAAAATGTTCATTTCTAGTTGAGAATAAGGAGATTATTGTGTTGAGAATGTTTCGACGGACAAATCTTAGTAGTATTTCTCCAGACGCGGCAGACAGTTATTTATTTTAGGCGTTAAATAAAGGAAAATCATTTTTAATAGTCAGCATGGAGATTGTAATAAATTTATATACATCATGATGGATAATAAACCAAATAAATTACTTGTAAATTACTTAATTGTAATCACTATCAGATAATTGAAAATTTCAAGTAAAATTATATATTGCCGAGAAATATACTCCAGCAAAGAAAGTGGGAATAAGTAACGTTAACGAACCCACGGTACCGTAAGATTTTGTTTCGTTTTAACCAAAAGACTTGGACAGGTTTAAATTTCCGGCATAGTCTCACAAAGCAATAAATCAGGAATATCATAATTATCTATCTTGTTCATTCTGTTGATAGAAATTAGTACAAGTAGTTAATGATTTTCATTCAGAAAACCTCAGTCCAAGGAACCACATGTCGACTTCCCTTGCAGACCGATGGAGATGGGCGTGGTCACGTTTCAGACAAGAAAGATGCCCAGAGTTTCCCCCGTCAAGATTTCCCATCGAAGACGATTTGGGTCGAGAGCTGGCCGAAGAGTGGAGTCCGGCCGAAGAAATCCACTGGCAAGCTCAGCGCCTTCTTGAGCAACTAGAAGCCCATCAAAGACAGGTGGACATACAGGTGGTCCGAGCTCGCCAGTACCTGGCGAACGTCGAAGAGGACCTACTGGCGGGTCGGATCGCCAGCAATTACTGGCACCCTCAGCAAGACACTGCCACACGTGCCACCCAACCAGCAACGGCCCAAATTAGAAACACCAAACGGCCAACTATGTACATCTCCGGCTATACGCCAGAAGAATGGGTAGAGAAGGGCTTTCCCTGATCCATCGCAAAATAATTGAAAACTCAAATTTGATTAAACTTTGATTTGATAATAAATAAAATTAAATGTACTTTTGATGATTAGTCTGGAATTTTTATTTTTTCGTAAATAATTTTTCATTTGTTTGTTTGTTTAAATCTAGTTTATATAATTGTATTCTGTCAGCAATCTCCCATCTTTAATCATTCACTTTATTAGAAATGGAACCTGTTCAAATACTACAGAAGGAATTGTCCCGCACCCAACAATCAAACAAAGTTCTATATGAGCAGATTATTCAACTCACTAAAGAGGTCCAACAGGTGAAATCCACCTGGGTGGATCCAGCAAAACTCAAACCCCTCCATCAACGACACACTGCCGCTCAGAAGGGCTGGGCCGAGGAACGGAAATTAAATCAGAACCTCCGAACGCAGATAAGGAGGTTGGAAGTCGCCCTAGCCGCCAGTCGTGAGGGAGAAGCAGTGACTTACCCTCTTATCTTCGCCCCATCTCAATTGGCATATCAAGCTTCAACCACCAATCCAACGCCCGTTGCGACTCCATCCACAATACCCTCGAACAGTTACAGGCCGGGGCGTAAAGTACGCGCCCGACGCAGAGCCGCACGTCTGGCAAATAAACTCAATTAATTTGTCTTATATTGCGAATCGAATTAAATTGTAAATATTGTTAAATCGTTTAGAAGTGATATTTTAAAATGCAAATAGCATTGAATTACTACAGAAAAATCATGAGTATTCACGCTTCGTCAGGTAAAAATGTCATTCCATCTCTACCTATCAACATGAGTCTGATCTTGAACCTTCGCACACAGGGGACATTACAAAGCGAGCATAGGTCTTCCATCGACAGCTCGTTGAACCCGAGGGTTGTCCGGGCAATTACAGTATTAGTAATAATGCTCACTTTTTGCGACAATCCACCCACTCGAACACATTTCCAACGTTGCCTAGCAACGGGTGCCGAGTGGTAGATAAAGAATATTTATATGGCGTTACCACGGTAACAATAAGGAGATTCAAACAAATATCAAAACCTAGTAACCCACCACTTAGCTTAGTCTCAATTGCAATTTTCACTGCAAATTTAGCATAAATTGCTTATCAAAGGAGGCTCTCAAAAAAAGCATTGTGCCCAGGGTTTCATCATTCATGCTGGATCTGTATCTAGTGCAAATTAAACCAGCGGCGGAGAAAGCCCTTTCTGAGTCTAAGCTAGTCGGGCGAACTGTTGAAATATATTTCAGAGCTTTCTGTAAATACTTGCCTTTAATATGTTGTTCCTTAAAATATAAAATTTCTTTTCTTATTATATTTAAAAGCCCAGGCGGAATCTTCGGATCACTGATCTCTTCATCTGCATTTATATTAATCCTATTTTGAATAATTAAATTTAGTTTTTCTTTCATTGAGAGCCTTGAAGATGTTCCTGCGAGGGTTGTCCGGGCAATTACAGTATTAGTAATAATGCTCACTTTTTGCGACAATCCACCCACTCGAACCCATTTCCAACGTTGCCTAGCAACGGGTGCCGAGTGGTAGATAAAGAATATTTATATGGCGTTACCACGGTAACAATAAGGAGATTCAAACAAATATCAAAACCCAGTAACCCACCACTTAGCTTAGTCTCAATTGCAATTTTCACTGCAAATTTAGCATAAATTGCTTATCAAAGAGGCTCTCAAAAAAAGCATTGTGCCCAGGGTTTCATCATTCATGCTGGATCTGTATCTTGTGCAAATTAAACCAGCGGCGGAGAAAGCCCTTTCTGAGTCTAAGCTAGTCGGGCGAACTGTTGAAATATATTTCAGAGCTTTCTGTAAATACTTGCCTTTAATATGTTGTTCCTTAAAATATAAAATTTCTTTTCTTATTATATTTAAAAGCCCAGGCGGAATCTTCGGATCACTGATCTCTTCATCTGCATTTATATTAATCCTATTTTGAATAATTAAATTTAGTTTTTCTTTCATTGAGAGCCTTGAAGATGTTCCTGCAGAAGTTGGTGGAATCGCAGATCCAATAGTTAATTCTGGTTCTTCACAGACTATTTCAGATTCCGTATCAATAGTTGCGTAATCGCTTTTGAAAAAGTTTGAATTATTTCAACAATCTTCTTTGATATAACTATTTTGTTAATTGTATTGAACATTCCATAACTATTTTCACCACATGAACGTGGTTCATGAAGATAATACAAAATATCGGAATACATGGTTCTTCTTTCGCTTATTCTTAACATTAGAGCTTCCTTCAACTCGTTACTAAAAGTGTTTTGATTGCCTAGTTCATCCAGCATAAACTTAAGAGTTAAATCTGCAATGTATAGGTTGGTGTCTCTCGAACAAAGTTTCCACCGCCACTTTTATCGGTTGAAAGGCCGATATAATATTTGATACCAAATTAAGTTCCTTTTCCGATAATTCTAAATCTGATTTAGTATCGATTAGAGTTTTTCGAACGCAATTTTTTATCTGATAAAATCTTTCCAACATATCAAGCAAACTACTACACCTTATCTTTGTGTCAAGTATTAGCGAACTCTTTATCAAATTCGACCATGACGTTTTTGAAGGGCGTCATTTTTACTGTTGATCTATGAAAAATTCCAATAACTTTCCGAATTTTTGATATTATGGGACCAATACATTCGTGTTAAATTGAAATTGGCATATCCATAGGTAATTGGCATATTCCGTAGGTAATGCACTTCAAAATGTTCTATTTCTTCTTTGTCCCTTTCTCCTCTTTACTTACAGTTACAGTTTTATTTTCTGCCATATTTTCGTCCGAAATATTATCCGAAAAAGATTTTTGATAATGCACCTTAATTATGGCTAACTGGATGCCGTGGGCGAAACATAGCTGAGGATGACTAACATAAATCAATCTGCCTACATTTTTCATAATCGCGGCTCCCTCCGTAGTAATTGAAATTACATTCTCCGTTGGAATATTGAATTATTGAAGTTGGTTTTGAAGATACGTGATACACTTATCGGCAGCTATTGCACCTTCAATCCTTACCAAACCCAAATTCCAATATATATCATCATACGAGTGAATATTTACATTCAAAAACCTTCGATTCTTCAAAGACGTCCATTCACCACGTTAATTCACCACGGCTTTTCCTTTTGGATAATTCAATGACGGTTTATTGGCGTATTTTGTAATCCATAACTATTCTTTTTATTGTCATTGGAGATTTAGGGATATCACATACTTTTGATTTAAACAATTCTTTCAGATCATATGAAGTTCAAATCTTTTTAAATGACAGGCAATCTCGTACCGTCAGTCGCGCTAAAACAGCTGGAAATGAATTGTCAATGGTTTTAATTTGTATGAAATAGTTTAAAATTTTGGTCCGAGAATTAGTATCATCCGAAACGGAAATGTTGGAACTAATTTTAGAGTTACATGATTCAACAGCTTCTATGTTAAGTGTCTCTCTCTTTAGAAGATTAATGCTGTGTTTTCTGATAAGGTGATTATTCTGGCCACTTGTGCTTCCGCCTGCGCATTTTATCGTTGTATTACACCTTTTGCATACAGCTGAATTACCGTCTTTCATGTGCGTAAAATTATTCCAAAGTTCTTTCTTTCTTGCTGCCGACATGGATAAGCTATAATAGTTTACAATAAATATGTAATTAGAATTTAATATTTTAATAATTAAATTTAATACTAAAAATAATAATAAGTTAGGCTTTATTTTCAATGTTATTATTTTATTGTGATTCATTAAAACGAGCAAACTCAGAATAACCACCTACTCAAAACGGAAATAACCAAAATTAAATATGAAAGAAATTCTGCATATATTTTCTACTTGATAACAGGTATTTGTACTTTTTAACTACAATTACGCTTCTTTATTTCTCAAGTTAAATTAAAATAGTTGACAAAATTACATAAAACCACTATATTGCAAAAATTTACATATTTAAAAATTCTTAGTCTTACTTTTTTATTACTTCACATCACAAGTTAATATTTTACTACAAAAATAACGTTAAAGTTTTTATTTGAATTCAATTAATTTTATCTACACATCTGATCACAAAATTTCCTTCTGTCAACATTGATTTCTTTGAATAAAATCAAAAGATAACTATGATTTTTATACTTGCATGGTTGGTACTACTAAGTGAATAATGCAGCGTTCACATTATTTGAAAAAATTATGTCATAAAATTTCAGCACAATAATTGAATAAAGAAAAATAATTTTTGTATAAGTAGGTATATTTGATTTTAAATTTTATGAAAAATGTCCTCTTTTTACATATTATATGAGCGCTTACATGAAATTTGAAATGCAGTTTTCAGTTTTGTAGATAGTTTCTATTTGTTTAATTTAATTAAACGTAACGAAATTTGATAGTTTATTGAATTTTGATTACACCGAATACTTTTAATTATACTTTTCATATTATATATTAGATTTATGATAATTTAAAAGTTATATATCTGAAGCATAATTTTAAGCAAATCTATTTTTCTTGAAATTAAATGGTCAATGCCCAATATTTTTGCTTTAAAATAACTTCACGTTTCAGTACTCTATAGCGTTAAAATATTACCAAATTTTACCGGTAATTTATTGCAAAAAACTGGTAAATGTAAATACACTAATATGGAAAAATTTACCGGTTAACCGGTGTTATTACCCCTAATTTAAAGGTTAGAAAAATAAACCCAGTATTGTGAAAATGCATAAGACAACAACTAAACGATCGAATATATTGGGAAATATGATATTTATTTTTAATTGTAACATGAAATCACGAACATTTACAATAAAGTCATCCAATTTTCATTATTATTCAAAGTCATCTGTGAATCCAGTAACTAATCAAAAATTGATCCAAAGTATTATTTATCAAACACAAACAAGAACACGATTAGGTTCCAGTTGAAATGGACAAAAGAAAAATACTAAAAATCATTTGTTAATGACCACCCAATTCACAATTGAGACCGATAACGAAATATTGTCCATTAGAAAAAATAACCAGAAGCAGCAGCAGCATCAATCAAGTAAAAATCATAAATGAAACCGCAATTAGAAGTCATTGAATAAATAGGGATAGGATAGGTTACATAATGCAATGTTAGCATATTAATGTGCGATACATTTAAATTTTATGAGTTTCCAAATAACTTTGACGGGCGTTTTCTAAAAATAACGCTTTTCTCTCTGTGAATGATTTGTGTCTTTCTTCTGGTTGTCGGCTAAATTTGGAAGCTGCTAATTTATGACAACTTGGTGCAATGTGCATCATTTTTGAATTTGATTTGTATTGCTGACATTTGAAATGTCCGTTTGCTCAAGTAGATACGCAATAACAGAATCAACATCATCCAAGTTTTCTAGATACATTAATTTAAAATTTCGATTTATAACATGTATTTTATGCCACACATACACAAAATAATGTTGGTCAATAATATACGCCATCGAATTTTGTCAGTGGCTATCAAAGCAGTCAGTGACATAATTCTATGAACATATTGATCAACATTTTTTTATCTACCTCTGCACCATTTTTAAATCATTAGTTACATTCAGGGGCGAATTTGGAGTTGGGGTGCGCACCCTCCAGTTTTTGCTACATAAAATAATTTCGAAATTATGAATACATATAAGATGTATGAATTATTATTCAGACTGCATCTAACAAATGTTTGTGTGTCATCCCCGCATCTGTGGAATGGCATATAAATATACTTTATATATGATTATTAGTTCTTATTATGGAATCTAGCAAGCATCCTTGCAAAACATTTAAGAATTTCACACTGTAATTTCGACCTAAACCACAACCCAAGTCAGGTTTATCCAGATTGGAGCAACAACCGGTGATCATTGAAACTCTCTCTATCCAAAACACTAACATATCTAGTCTTTTCCATATTCTCGATCTCAGCAAAATGATGAGTCCAAAGGAAAAAAATAGCACACAATATTCTTTTAGAATTTCCGTAAGACCGCAACATGAAGATTTGAATTTTATACTCTGAAAGAAAGAAGGTAGTCCTTTACAGACAATTCACATTGAAATATCTTGTTTTGCAAAATGTATGTTCTAAAGCCAGGAGACTTTTTACCAACATGGTATTCCAGATTTGAATGGGTTGAATTTGATCTAGTATTAAACAAGACATTTCGTTTCTGCTGTCGTATTTATAATCAAACACTTCGTGGACTGACAGAATACGCATTCATCACAAAGGGCAACAACAATGTGCCTAAGGAACTCGACCCATCACGCTCCAGTTTCATTAAACACAACTTGTGCAAACAACACGTGACAAGCCAAGCGATGTTGGAAACATTCAAAACTCAACGAGCTGATATTACAGTGGCCGAACAAATTAATCCATTAAGTCAGTGTCTGAAAGAAGAGAACAGAACCTAAATGCATTTTTTTACTTGAATTTGCCCATTTCTACGCGACAAGACCTAATATTTGGTCTCAGTTTTTTCTATAGGAAAATATAGGCTCTCAAAAAAAGTATAGAAGTTAAGTTCACAACAAAAACCCTAAATAAAAATTGACTCAAATCGCCTATCGATTAAAAAGCATAAAAAACAAATCATCGAATAAAAAGCCTAAGTAATTTTTCACTATAAAAAGACTAAAAATAATTTCTCTATTAAAAAAGCCTAAAATAAAAATGGCTTGAATCATCTACCGATAAAAAATGGTCAGATGATATTAAAGCACATGTAATATTTGGTCTCAGATTTTTCTATAGGCAAATATAGGCCTTCAATAAAAAGCATAGAAGTTAAACTCACAATAAGAAGCCTAAAATAAAAATGGCTTGAATCGCCTACCAATAAAAAAATGGTCATGAGTATTTTATAGTCTCATTAAAAAACACTTGTAATATTTGGTCACACAATTTTCATTGGCGAATTTAGGCTGTAGATAAAAATAAATTAAAATACCTAAAGTAAATTAAGGTAAATAAAAATAAATTAAAGTACCCAAAGTTAAAGTAGTTATAGTAATTAAAGTAAATTAAAATGACTCTAGTTAACTATTTGTAAAAAAAAATTTACTTAAAAAATATAAACGCAATTTATAAGTGAAATATAATTTTAAAATTAAATATTTTTAGGTATTAAAAATAAAGAAAAAGATTGATCGAAGTCATGGAAAATTACCGAAATTACATAAAAAATGTTCCTGGAATGGTTTGTGAAGGAAAAATTTTTAGAAGATTAGAAAATATGTATTTAAATAATAAGATTTATCTCACATTTTAAAAATTAATAACCATGAAATTCAAAATAAATTTAAATTTAATTAAAAATATAACTTTCTGCTTACAATCTTCGTCTTTGTTGATGAAAATTTATGAAAGCGTGTGTTTAAAAGTTTTTTCAGCCCAAATAATCTTAGAATAATTTTCTATACTACTTTCAAGTGGTTGTTTTGATATGTAAATACTAAAGGCATTTCATTTAAGGACAAAATGTTAAACAAGAATTTGCATTTCAATTGGAAAATAAATGTGTTGAGATTGTCGGTCATAGTTTAGACGATTGTCTATGTTATGCACTTCTAATATTTAAAAGTTCTTTTCAAAATATTTTAAGATATTGACTAATTTTTGAAATTATTCTAATATGTTTAAATTAGAAAGACTTATCAATTTTGAAGTTTTTGAATAAATAAATTTTTGGATGTCAATTAATTATGATTTAACTGTCTAGAATCAAGAACCCTTAACTTATTTTTGGATTCATGATTCTAGACCATTGCAGGAAAAATAATTTTATTTACAAAAAATTGAAATATTCATATATAACTAAAACTAACCAATAAGACTCCTAACTTGATTTGATTTAGCGTTCGGCAAAACTGCTAGAACCTGTTCAACACGTGGATCCTTATTTGAATTATTCAATTCGTCTGGTATAAAGTTTCATGTGCTTGATTCTCTACCGCAATATCATATTTCTCTATCACATAATTCTGATTAGACTAGAAAACACATTTCATCAAAAGTCGGTGAAAAAAATTGGCTATCGTAGAAGGGAAAAATACAAATTTCAAAAAGAAACTTGCAATTTTTTTATAAAAGTAAATTTTTCGTATTTTCATCGTATCCTTTAATGTTTTTAGATACAGTAATAGAAATATCAAATTTGAACGAGTTTTCGCTAAAAAATATAAATGTGTTGGTGTAACAATTATGTTCATATATAATTCTACTCGCTTATATTTATACAAACTACGACACTAAATTAACAAAATTAAAAAAACAAATAAATTTTAATTAAGGAAATAATTTGTCTATTATGCGCTATATAAATTTTTAGGTTAGAGTAAATTTTTTTTTCATTGCAGATGATGTTTTATTACAACCGGAATTTACTGAATTTATATACTTATTTTCCCTTCAAAATTGTAAAATAAAAATTCCATATCAATATTATATTGATTTTTAACACGTGGGTTGACGTGCCTCAGGTTTTCGTGAGTTTTAACCGCAAGCCACTTGTATCATGTCTTACCACCATTATATTTAGCCACGTGAACCGCCGTACTCACTGCCCATTACAGCATTAGTTCGCCAAACAACCGACTTGGCTTAGGAGGACAATTTTTTCTTAACATTGTTAATTCATATTAAGCGGGCTTTATAGCTTTAAGAATTGTAGAAATTGAAAAGCGTTGGTTTGATATAATTAATAATTATTATAATACCTTGCAAATCTCTCAAATGTATAACCTAATTTATACCCTTAAATAATTTTTTTATAAATTAAATACCTCAAGACGAAAAATATTTGAAAATTAATTTTATAAAACATAAATTTGTATAAAGCAAACGCATTTTAATATAAATTATGTAATAACATTTATTATTACAAGTCTAACTTACCACATCTGGTACATTAATCACCGGAAAATGTTCACCTGACATTATCCAAAATTTACTTTATCTGTATCGACGATTTTCGCATTTAGATTTCTCGCAATCTCGATTCTAACTGTTTCAACGAACTTGTCAATGCTCTGATCATCATCTGTCGAGCGAATCACAGGTGGTAGAAATTTGACATGTACACGAATCATCGGACTGAATAAAACCCAAAAAATTTCATATTTCCAATCAATAGGATGAATACTCTATTAAATGATCTATTAATAAATAATCAATAAATATTTTCATACCAAGTTGATTGGCAAATATTTTGTCACAGAAATTGCAACCTAAATTGATGGAAATATGTTTAATAATAAATTTAAATAAACATAAACCACAATATGGTTCATACATTCCATAAACGATGTCACGCAATTTTTAACACACTTCTCTCCTCGTCACACTTCATACTAAATAGTTATACCCTCCTTTAAATATTACGTCATAAAGCTTTGTACCCTCTAAAAGAAATTTATGCATGAATTACTGTGGTATAACAGCAATTACTCGTCATGTAAAATATTGAGTTACAATTTATTTTGGAATTGATTGAAAATGAGATAATTGTTTATTTATAAATCAAAAAAAATCTAAAACTGTAATTCTGACAAGCATATAAGCAAAATTACTAACAGCGAAAGAAAATCTCTTTACAAAAATACTGTTTTACATATAAAACTTATTTAAAAAATAGCTTACTAAGTTATGTTATTAAATTAATCGTTTAATCGGTTATTTATTTTTTACCCATTATTTCATTAAAGTTTGATATAAAAAATATAATTTTAAAAGAAGTCATAATGAAATATAAATAAAATTTTATTTTAGTTAATATGATCATTAAAAGATTCCAACATGTGTTTGACTTAATCTTACCGGCTGCACTTTATTAAATAATCTAAATGGTCCTGGATTAAACTTTAATATAACATTTGTATTTGTCCCGGTTGGTGTTTCTTCGGGTTGTATATGAAATATATCACTGATTTCTAAATTTTTGATAAACTTAATAAACTAATTTTTGTTATGTTACTATTTCTACAGTTAGTTTCCTCATAATTCAAATGCCTCCAGGTTAAAGCCCAGCTTAACATAAATTTGTGTGGCTAAAGTTTATACTTAATTATGCTAAACATGTAAATTATCAAACCGTCACACAGTTTGTCAGTAGGTTCATAGCCATATGGTCAAATAATGTAATACAATTTGAAACTAAAGGCTGCTCACGAGAGCAAACTGATGTTCCCTCACTTGTTACAACAAAGCCTAACAAAGAACACATAAACCTCAAAATAATTCTAAATTATAGATAATTAAAGAATATGCAAAATATATTACTACCTCTTAACTGGTGAAACAGTGTACAGAATTACAGAAGCCAAAAATACATATATCAATAATAGACTTCTGATAAAAACTAAAATTAATCCAATAGGACTATAAATTAACAATAATGGTGTTACAATTAATCTGAATGACATTTAAATCACTAAAAATATTGATAAAAAATTACCTTGACATGACAAATTACAAATTTCGAAATTTAAATTCTTATATAATATAAACAAACTATAAGCATGATACTAAAAAATATAAGTTTGTAGTAAAATGAAATTAAAAGGTTATTTGGAAAAACATAAAATTAAGAAAATTTAACATATGTTTGAAATTTAATTTTTAAACGGTTTATTTAATTATAGTTTTAAAGAATCTTTATTGATTAGTTGTTTCTAAAAATATAAATTATAGTTCTGTGTGCTTAGGAGATCTGGTTTCTATAGTTACCTATCGATCTGTCATCGACTCTTCCCCAAAAGCCTTGATGACTATTTTACTTTACTATCCGTGTACCCAAAGTACTAGGCACCTGATGGTTAAAAGATATAAGTGTGTGGCAAAAACAAATATTTTAAATTGTTGTTTATTTGGCACGACATCCAATAAAATCAGGTGCGCAAATACAAATGAACGAAAAATCATCAAAAATAGCCTGCTTTCCATGGTACTTGACCTACACGAGATGTCTCATGATTAAATTCTCACACGATCCATAATGATCGATTAATTTTATAAAAAACCTTTACTAATTATTTATATATTGAAACACTTGAAGAGTTACATAAATATATTTCATTCAATTGTTTACGTATATTTAAAACTATTGCGATTATTAAAGATGGATAAAATCAAATTCAGTCTAAATAATAACATTTGTGAAGTTACATTTGATCAACATCATGTATAACAATATAGAAATAAATATTCGTGATGATAGCGGTAAATTAATTGAATTTAGTAAAGATAATAAAACTCAATAAACACTACATTTTCGTAAATTAGATGGCCAATAACGATATTATTAACATGTATATTGGTAGCCAAAGTGGTGGTGAATTACCATATTTTATTGGTAAGCAGTACAGATCAGGATAGTTGGAGAACTTCTTATTCTTAAACACATTGGTAGTTTTGATATGAAAACTGTTAAAGACGTGATAATGAATGAGCAGAAAAAATTGTTGGGCCAGAACACAGACGGCCTTGAAAATGTTTAAATGAATCGGTAATACACACGCAAACATAACATGCAGATTTAAAATCGAACCTATTAAAACATCAACTAACCCTGCTAAAATACGAGAAAGAAAACAATTAAATATAAAATTATAAAACACAAAAATAAATTAAAATGATAACAGAGTGCAACAAGATCCGCACGAAATAAACATAAAAATAACACGAAAACCTAACAATTTGACCGAAATTTGACAATTAACCAAAAATGCGAAATTTCATGAAAATGGAAAAAAAATCAAATAATTTGAATTGAAAACAATTCAATTCAAAAATTCAAAAGAAAATTGTCAAATTAAATTACAAAATAACAAAATTAAGAATAGAATATACTAGAAAATCAAAAGGTCAAATTTTGTTTTACTAAATCAAAAATAACACGCAAGGTTAGGATCGTACAATAGGTATATATACCGATTCATTTTTACATAATTTTAATCAGTTTTTAGAAAACTTGAAATCGATTCTAGTCTGAAGCAGTCTTAACCAGTGAAATCTAGAAACTTCGTTGTGAGTGAGAGAATGTTCGAAAACTCTCTCCACGGCGCATCCTCGCAACCTCAAATGAGCTCTGCTTGGATGTCGGCGTTGGGGGAGAATGATGATGTATTATGTACGAAGATTTATGAACTACAATGTACTATGTGGCAAAATATATATTTATCAAAATAAATAGAATTTTTCCGTCGAAATTTTTTCTGGCACACAGCCGAAACATCTCACAAGTTATTAAAATCAAACATACAATCGAGTTGTGTAAGTGCGTGTATAATCGCCAATAACTCGTGCCCGTGAAGGCTCCGGCGTGAGAACGCAGGAGCTGGAACGTCAATATCATTTCGTATAGGGGAAAAGGGTGAAAGGGAAATAGTCTTTTGGCTGTTTCGTCGACACCCGTTTCCCGTAAGCTCGACCAAAAATCACCGACAACAAACGGCTCAAAATTACCACACCGAGAAGTCCAGTGGTCACTCATTAATTATATTATGAACACAATGCGCCTAAGATCAATCGGAGGGAAGGTAACGGGGAAATAATAAAATGAAATCGTTGTTATGTACTTCTGATACGTTATTTCGAATTAAAATCAATAAACTTAATTAAGAGTAAAGAATAAATAATGAAAATTCTTTCCAAAAAATTTAAATTCCAAATCAAACTTAGAGTTCAAAGATTTTAAGACGTAAAAAATTAAATAAAATCTCGAACCACACCCATGCCAGTAGTGATAAACGAAAAAATCCCCGACAACCTAAACCCAAATAACCAACTATTCACCATAATGAATTGTTCCCAATTAAAATCGGACACTAAAATAATATACTCGATTAATATCTTGACAAGTAGTGACCCATACCTCCCAATGCGACAGAATAATTTTATGATAAAAAATTTCAATTCTACAATAGCGGCACGTCAAACATCACTACCGTCGACCTTTAAGGAGTAAATAAAATTGTTATAGGAAAATACCAAAACAAATAGACCACCAAACATCTTACCAATAATTATAACAACAAACAGCTTCCCGCATAAAACAAAATAGTATATTCCCGTCCTTTCATACCACTAAACCACTTCATTTCTCAAATTAACAATAAATAACAGTTTCAAAATATTTATTCGATAAAATAAATCCACACGAGAATTAAAAAAATTGTCTAGAATAGTTTTCTTTTGCCCAACCTTCGTCCATCAGAAATCGAAACCCTGAAAAAAATCAAAGTTAATAACTCGCTAAAATCCAATCATCGACTAATACCTGCCATTGTAATGACCCGACAAGAATAATTCATCGACAAATGTCGAGCGAACCCGAAGTTGTGGAATGGATTAACGAGACGAAGCAAGTGCGGTAGACAAATTGAAAGTCTACTATTTACGCCTGACCTGACATTTATATCCGAGTAAATCGATACGGATAATTTCTCGGGCATGACGAAACACAAATGAATTCGACAGACACCTAAAAATAAATTCCCCGACACACGCACTCGGTCTCTATCCACCATCAGTGTGTCCAGTTCATGATATCGCTAATCGTGCCTACGACGACACACAGAGTAGAATAAAAGTCGCTGACACAGCAAAGGCGACAATTATTTTTAAATGTCTCATCAACCAAATCGAATTGAGAGGAATCCTTCAGTGATGACCCCAGAGGAAGCCATCATTCTAGAACCCAGATCCAACATTACAAGTAAATTAATTTCCATATATCCACCTCTTAACCATATAAGCCCTAGACGGAAATCCAGAAACAACTGACACCAATATCAACCTCGCGAATCAGATTTGAGCTAATGACATTTATGAAAATAAAAATTGTCTCGTAAATGAATGAATCCTACGTTAATTTTTATGCAGAAGTTATGAGAGGTCTGAGCAAGTATGACAAGAACACAATCGGTTTTACCCAAGTTTACTAGACGATAACCCCAAACCTCACGCAGAATCTTCGATCTGACTGTGACCCGTTCGATGAGGGAATGATCCGAGTATTGAACAAACTAACACATTGATAATGGGAATAATAAATTTTGACGGCGCGACTAAGGAATTTTTGACTGATGAAAACCCCAATTTTTTGTTGCTATTAAATGTCATGCCGAGAAGTCCGATTTCAGGTTATTGATAACATTCTAAACAATCAAAACAAATTAAGGTATTCTATTAATGATTTTTACAAAATAATAACGGATTCTTTTTAGTAGTAAACTAAATAAATAAGTAAAATAAATTAAAGCATTCTATTAATGATTTTTACAAAATAGTAACGGGTTCTTTTAGTAGTAAACTAAATAAATAAGTAAAATAAATTAAAGCATTCTATTAATGATTTTACAAAAATAATGCCGGATTCTTTTAGTAGTAAACTAAATAAATAAGTAAAATAAATTAACGATTGTTACAAAATAATAACGGACTCTTTTGATAGTAAACTAAACAAATAAGTAGAGTAGATTAAAGTATTTTATTAATGATTTTTTCAAATGATAACGGATTCTTTCAGTAGTAGACTAGATCAATGAGCAGAGTAGATTGGAATATCTTATTAATAATTTTTATAAATCAATAATGGGTTCTTTGCAGTGGACTAGCCGAATAATCCGAGTGAATGGAAGTAGGTTATTAATATGTTCATAAAACTAAAAAGGTTCCCTTAGTAGTAGATTGTATGAACACCTAATGTAAATTAGAATGTTTCCTTAATGATATCATTCGGATTTCCGCGAATTTTCTTAGTTATAAATCATATCCTCGGCATGCCATTTTAAGTGGGTGGAGCTCATCATTTGGGATGGTTCACGTTAGTAGTCAATTAAAATAATATGAAAATAAGAGTGCTATTCACAATACTGTCCAAAGTGCTAATAATTACTAATGGTTAGTGTCCCAAATAACTAGATATTTTGAACATCGTTAACTAAACCAAATAGTGCATGAGAGTTTACAACCTTTCTGTGTATGACGTATGATAACTTTGACAGAGAGTAATTCCATAATAGAATTTGGTGCTATGTAAATAACCAAAACGTCACTCTCATTAGTCGATGGTGAATAGAGTAGAACAAAATTGAATATACTAGATCGGAAAATAGGTACATTGTAAGCCCATTTAATCGATTTCTTTAGCGTTAAATATGTATGATTCTGAATTGATTTAAATTTCCCTGTTTATCATGTGAATACTCGATTTGTGGGACAGGTTGATCAAGGAAAAGGTATCATGTTTAGGTGAAATTTCCCTGCAATATCAAGCTCCATTTTCAAAATATAGATGAGGAAAATTAACTTGAAAGATCAATTTTTGAAATAAGGGTGTCAAGTTAGTTACATTGATAACAATACTTATGAACTCGGATTTTCCCCTCATCTCAACTGGGTTGGGTAGGTCGACGTTTCTTTATAAGACGCTCACATCGACCAACGCAGTAGAGAGCAAACTCTTATTAAGCTGAATCTACCGTTATGACAGTAAGGATGAGACCCGTAACGGGATAACTAAGAGAGGGCATCACCCCACATACATTTGACGGTATACTGCATTTTGAAGACGGTCCAGTAATATAAAATACGGAAATAACCCATGAAGCGCGCAACTTCACTTAGCGACACGCGACTGAGTAACTACCTGAAAATTAGATGACCCAGCAAAATTGAAGAACTATTTTATAATTGATTTTTGTTTAGATGAGTCGTGGATTGATGAATCCCGAGTCACCGTACGTTTTCCCGCACACGTGGTGAATCGCTGCCGTCAAGCAATGTGGGATGCGGGATTCACCGTATCCCAGGTCAGAGAATCCAGATCCGGCAATCTGCGACGAACGGATGAGGTCGAGCTCCCGTTTGTAGCCATAAAGCGGGAACCGGGCCGCAATCCAGCCAGAGAAATCTGCGGCCAAGCTGAGTTTCTCCTCGCGCGTCTTGAGGAACATCAGCGACAAACCGATATCCAAGTGGATCGGGCCAGGCGTTATCTCGCCAACGTGAACGAAGACATCACGGCGGGCAGGATTGCTTGTAAGGACGGTTACGCTCCGCCGTACAACACCTCATTCAACTTCGATGACGAGAGGCTAAACATCAAAGCGGAGGCCATCAACGTAGTTGTCCCGCGGAAAATCCTTCCCGCAACATGAGAAGGAACAAAGAACCAGCCAAACAACACCATGAGCATCCTTACGCCAGGGCGGCTCCGAGACCAGATTCCTTTAAGCAACATAGAAGAACTAGTTATGACAATTATCGACGATAAATCCTTATTACGAATGCCTTAGTTAAATGTAATAAAACGTCTTAGTTGGCTTTGGTATTTGTTTGAATTGTTAATAATAACGTCTGTAGGACCCTATAGTAATGATTACAATTAATTAAATACACCAAAGTAAAATAATGCGATATAATAACTCTCTTTTGCAGATATGGAACCAGTGAGAGTATTACAACGAGAGTTGGATTACACGCGGAAAACTAACGAGAATTTTCATGCACAAATCTTGCAGCTGTCAAACGAAATACAACGGATTAGAGCCACGTGGGTAGAGCCGGCGAAGGTAAAAACGCTCTACCAGAAGATAACAGCAGCTCAAAAGGGCTGGTCGGAGGAAAAACAAATAAATCAGAGCCTGAGAACGCAAATAAAGGGTCTGGAGGTGGCAGTGCCAGCCTGCCAGGAAGGCGCAGCGGTGACATACCCCTTCGTCTTCGCCCCTGCTCAGCTAGCGTATCGAGAGTCAATGAGGACTCCGAAGGTCGCCCCAAAGCCAAGCACTCATCGGCCGGGGAGAAAGGAACGAGCCAAGCGTCGAGCTGCTCGAGCATCAACTAATATGTAATTCGATATTCTCGATGGTCATACGAGAAGGGCATAACGTAGTACACACGAGATTGAACAAGGAAGAACCAGTAATTAAGCGTTTATAAGAGCAAACAGATAAAGAGGGGACCCGAGTAAATAAAGCACACACAGACCTTCTAACGGTAGTGTGTTGAACCCAGCTTGAGGTCGGACAAGAGTAGTTCCTATGTGGCGCTCACCTTTGGCGACCTCAAAACTCATGGTTACATTACCAACGTTGCCTAGAAACTGGTAACCACTGGACATGGCAAACAATGTTCATCTATGGTTAAAGTTGTCGAAACCAAAAACCCCACACTATTAGCATATCTGAAATCAAATGCGTTATTTAAGTTAAGGAAAGTTCTACTTGTAGTTGCCGGTATGTTTCAAAAACAATCAGCATCAACATCAGCATCGACATCGGCACCGGCTCAAAAACGAAGAAAACATCGGTCGTCACAATAAACAAACGAGTGAAAGGACATGGAACTATATTTCAAAAATGATTTGCGGTAAATACGAATTTTGTTTATTTGATAGACTATCTCCTCAGGTAGTAATTGAAATTCTTTTATGGATAATAGAACTGATATTACATTTTATATTAACGGTTACCAAACTGAATATTTAGATTTGTTAACTGTTCAGATCAAAGTTGTAGATAAAGATAGAAAACCTTTGGATGAACCTTCTGATATAATACCAAATAATTTCTTGTTTCACACACATTTTAAAGATGCGGTTCTCGGATTAAGGAATATCAAGATTGAGGTTGATAACAGTACATACAATATAATTACAAACTATAGCTCTAATAGAAACTATTATAAATTATAAAAGCGACACTAAAAATACATGTTTAACTCATATTGGTTATGATAGTGATAATGATAAGAAGAAGTGGATTAAGGGTTCGACATTATTTACTATGTGCTCATCATTGCAACTAAATTTTATGGATCAACCGAAATATTTACTCCCAGGTGTTAATGTACACATTAGATTGAAAAGATCTGATTCGGCATTATCACTAACAAGTGCTACTACTGCATCCATTCTTCAATTAGTCAATGCAAAACTATTGGTAAGAAGAGTTCGTGTTGATCCCTCTGTATTACCCGGTCATCAATTGAGGCTTAATTCTAAGCATGCAATATATTCATTGAAAACAAAGGAAATTGTTCAATTCGTCATTGCTTAAGGTACAGCTTCTTTCTATAAAGATTAAATATTTGGAGATAGAAGAATGCCCAACTTTATATTGATAACATTTCAAAGTGAATCTCAATATAATGGATCATACTTAACATCGAGCTCAATTTTCAAAACCTTTGGTGTAACATTGTTAATGTTATCGAAAAATAACGATTATAGAGAAACATATACTTAGGATTTCGATGGTGATAATTATTGTGCTACATATGTGCAGAGTATAATGAGAAATATGGGGTATTTGCATAAAAACCTTAATTGTGGTATAACTCTTGATGATTTTAAAAGCAAATATCCATTCTTTACATTTGTTTTGGCACCCGATTTTGATTTAAATCAGAGTCAATTACATCAAAATAAAAATTTACGGTTAAATATAAAGTATACTAAAGCTAAAATTGAACCGGTGCATGTTGTAATATATGGAGTATTTGAAAATGAGGTTCAAATTACTGTAAACAGAGCCGTGTTGGTTTGACGTTCAAGGTGCCTTGATGAAACGTGTATTTGAAAGAACGGAGCTGCCTGATCTAATTGGCTATATACATAAAGGTTACACAGATTCTTGTCAAATCATCTTTCAGTTTTCCTCGTATATCGAAATCAACAATTCTTAAATCACTGTTGGATATTGTTAATCAAATGGATCTTTGGAATCAAAATAATGCTCTACAAGAGCAATCAAATGAAATTTTAGATTCCGACGTCAATGACCCTGAGGAAAACTTAATAGAATTATTAGATAAATCAGAAAGTTAATTGAATAAAAAGTTGGACGAAGCAATTTTAAAACAAAAAAATTATACTGTTATCAGGAAAAAGCCAGAACGTGCTGGTGATTTAACAAAGTGTTTGAAAAAAGAAATAAGTCTATTTGATAATGAAGGCTTGCGAGGAAAATATTTAGAACAAATTTATGATCTACTTTTAACTATTCGTCCAACCAGTGTTGAATCTGAGAGGGCTTTTTTCTGCTGCCAGTGTAATTTTAAACAAATTTCGATGCAGACTGGATGAGAAAACTCTTGATGTTCTCTGTTTTTTTAAGAGGACATTTTAAAGGAAGCAGTAAATCTTCATGAATTTTATGTTATTTTATGTTTAATTTGTTTATTTCATATTACTTTGTGTTTATTTTATCTTTAATTTGTGAATTATGTTAAACTTTTTTTATGTTTATTAAAAATTCATTGACAAAATTTAATACTGAATTTTTTAAAAATTTATTTTTTTAAAAACCGGTTATATAAAAGTCTAATTAATAAAAATTGAAAGTTTTTTTTTGAATGGATTTCTATTTTATCTTTTGCATCGAAATTTATTTGTGTGACAAAATTTGCGGAAATTATAAATTTTTACTTTTATTTCATTTTGCAATACCGAAATACCGGTATTGAGATTTCCTTCGGTACTGCATTCCCTAACCCCACCGTTCATAATTTATGCGGACTTTAAGGCAATTTTGCCTCATGATATTAAACATCACCAAATACACATGCTGATATCAGCAGGCTTATTATTAATAAACAATTACACAAATACAAACCAATATTTACATTTTATAGACTTGCAATTTTTAAAGAAAGTAGAGGAAATTGCTGTCACAATTGTCCTATCGTATTATAAAAATTATGGTAAACAAACAATGAATGCTCTGACTGCTAATGAGGAACGGCAGTTCATTGCATGTAGAACTTGCTATCTTTGTAAGAAATTTATTAGAAGTAAGATTGTGGATCATGATCATTTTACCGGTCAGTATTTTGGTGCTGCCTGTCGTAATTGTAATGTAAATAAAAAATAAGTAAGCAGTTACTCATCGTCTTATATAATTTGAGAATGAATGACCTTCATCATATTTTAAAGTATGGTCTGAATGAATTTCCATCTTGGAAATTGAATATCATTCCTACCACCACTAAGAAATTCATATCATTAATTGTAAATATTAAGAAATTGACTGTTCAATTTATCGACAGCATGCAAATTGTGAATTCCTTATTAGCAAAAGCTGGTAATACCCTTACTGATTTACCTCTAAATTGTTCTGCTTTTTGATGGTCTTATTGAGAAGGCAAATGGTATTTTTCCTTATGAATTGACTTACGAACTACCTCCAATTTGGGGTTCTGTATCTGCTGATGAATACGCTACCGCCTAATTAATTTGGACACAGCAAAATTTCAGCAAAAAAAATGTTAGACTATATGTTAAAGTACCTAAAACTAGACGTATTCCTCCCTGCAGACTATTTTCAGCAATTTCACGCAAAGGCTATTGCTTACAATGGTTTAGAACCTCTTAATTTTTATGTGATTCCTGGTATGTCATGAGCGTCTGCTCTCATCACATTGAAGGTACCCATAGAACTTCTGCAAGACATGAAAAGTTTTAATTTCTATGAGGGAGGAATATGTGGTGGGTTAAAATTTGTTAACAAACAATATGTTGCAAGGTCTGAAGATACAGAACTTTTGTATGATGATATTAATAATTTATATGGTTGGGTACTTAGCGAAAACCTTCCGTATGATGACTTTGCCTGGGTGCATGACAATCTGAATGATGTGTTGAGTGAATGTGTGAATGCGAATGTTGAATTATTTTCTTGTGGTTTTACTATGGAAGTTAACGTCAATATCCCTGAACATGTTCATCAGTATTTGAACTACTTTCCGCTTGCTCCGGAAAAAATGTGTACGGTCAATTCAAAAGTTGAGAAGTTAATGTTCACACATTATAGTATGAAGAACCATGTTCTTCATTGGAGGCTTCTCAAGCTGTACATAAAATTGGGTGCGGAAGTTGAGTGTTTTCATTGAGCTATTAAATTTTAACAGGCGTCTATTTTCAAACATTATATACAGAGAAATACAGATTTACAATCAACTTCAACATGTGAGCTACTTAGAGATTTATATAAATTATTTATTAATAGTCTATTTGAGAAATCCGTTGAGAATTTGAAAAAATGGATGAATTTGAGGCTATGCAACTAAGCTGAAAAAATGAGTGTATATGTCTCAAAACGGACAATCAAAAAGTCCATTAAAATAGTGGATGATTTGACTGCTGCTCATCTGAACAAGACTTTATCTGTTTAGACAGGCCTAGTTACATCGGCTAATCAGCACTAGACCTGTCTAAACTGCGGATGTACTAACTACAATATAATGAATTGGCAAAATATAGATCAGAATTTAACTGTGATATTATTATCGTTGCCGACGACACTGATTCATTTTTCCTTGAGGTTAAGCACAGTAAGCTTGACATTCTTTTTTTCGGCAATTATACATGATAATCTTCTGGATACTTCAAATTACAACTAGGCACATCCTTTATACTCGAGGAACCTAGATTCTGTGATATCTAAATTTAAAGACGAAAGTAAAGGTCTCGGGTGTAAGGAATAGGTTTTCTTAAGGCTCAAGTGCTATAGCTTATTAGGAAAGTCAGATACAGTGAGGGCTAAGGAGATAAAGTTGTTGGGGACTGACATTAAACATAAGTCGTATTTAGATTGCTACAAAAAGAACGTAGTATTTCAGTGCCTTAAACTATGATAGGGACGCGGAACCACCAGTTGTACACTTTTAAAAATAGTAAAATCGCTTTGAGTAATAAGGATGATAAGCGAGTATGTGTGGGGAAAAATATCAGTATCGCATTTGGGCATTATTTTGTAGTTCATGACATTGATAGTGGCCAAGTAATTTTTAGTGATACTGATAAAGTCACAGTTGATTTACATGAAGCAGTTGGGCCGCTTTTCGGTGGTTTAAGTCCACAGATTCCACATATATCGATGATTTGGACGAAGGTTTTGATAACAATGATGACAATATTGATATTGACGACGTGTTGTTGTCGGATTAATTTAAATAAATATTTTTATAACATGTTATTATTTTACTTGTGTAGTTTTGTTTGCATTTTTATTTTAATAATAATATTTTTATAAAATCTATTCAGTTTATTTTTATGGTTACTTGGTTACTGGTTTTTATAGTTTTTATTTTGAAAACTTGTTATAGTTTTAATTTTAAAAATGTGTTACAGTTTTTATTAAAGTTTTACATTTTTAATAATAATAATATTATCTTTTTTATATGTAGTGGAATTCGCACAGCGTGAAGAAACTCGAGCAATATTTGGATCAGTTTCGTTGTGATTGATATTTATAAGACCTGATTTTTGTTATATAATTAAAACTGTTATTATTTACTTTGATATGTATATTTTATTTTGGTGAATTTATATTAAAAAAATCAATATGTCTGATTCTAATCAAAGAATATACTATACATTAAGTGATATCCAGTACATTTCCCAATAATATACGAGTTTCGAGCTAATGGCTTTCATCAGTACTATGCGGGAGGCGCTCAGATTTTTCTTCGCGCCAGGTAAGTGTAAAAACAGTGTCAAGTTACCACTGTTATATACTTTCCTGATGCACTAGACATCAAATAAGTTTGCAAAGTTTGATTTTAGGGCAAGAAAAAAGACGAATCTTTATCTTGAAACCTATTTTCACTTGAAACCATGGTAGATACAAGAAACTGGTAACAAGCTGTGATTGAATTTGTGTTAAACTTGTAGTTCACAGAGGTAAGATTGTATCTATCCCTTAATGTACAGTATATTAAAGTATTTTTTATTAATAAGTAGTGATAATAAGTATAAGTAGTAATAATAATAGTAATAATAGTAATAATAATAATAATAATAATAATAATAATAATAATAATAATAATAATAATAATAATAAGTAATACAAAGTAAGTGATATAAAGTATATAATATAAAATAAGAAATTATAAGTAACTTCATAAGAAATTTTAAAGTAGAAGAATATTTATTCAATTTTTAATAACAATTATATAAGTATTAAATTAATATTTATTTTTATCATGATTCTACCAGGAACAATTATTTGAACATCAAGAACATTTAATTATAAGGATATAGTTGACGAATTTGCCACAAAACACGCAAGAAACATTGCATTATAATTTCTTTGTAATTTCTTTATTTTATTGTTTTTTTAATAAATTTTTAAAAATTTATCTTCAAAATTACTTTTTTTCACACGGTCCCCGAAACTTGCCACATTGCGCTGTGTTTTTTCAATTATAAATTTTTAATTAGCAATTACAAATATTTAAATTGTTGAAATCATGTCTGATGGATACCAGAGGAAACACGAGTCGGGAAGAAGCATTAAAACAGATGAAGGGTTCATTACTTAAATATGTAAATATTGATAAGTTAATCATGAAACAAATGTCACAACCAATGTATCAATACCAAAAATATCCTTGAACAAGACCTCAAAACAAAGTGATGCCGATGTCATTAATGAAAAACTAAAAAAGATCTACCAGGCTAAAGATAAAAAGCTACGATTGGATGATCCAGACCCAAAACTATCAATTAGCTAAAATTTTAAAACAAGGAACAGCAATGAATGCAGAGTCAATGATCCAGCAGAATGGGAAGTAAATGCAGATCTTATAGGCTATTATTCAAACAATATTCCTTCAAAGAATTTAGAAAGAAATGTATCTCTTATAAAAGGTAAACAATTTGGAAACAAGATAAGATATGCACGCAAGGAATAATTTCTGAGAAAATTGACAAATGGAGAACTTGTCACGAAAGATTGAATTGTTTGTTGTTGTTCTTCAACAACCACAGTGTTTTGTTATTTGTGCAAGCTATTTGGTTTCAATTATGGTAACGTTTATGAATCTTCTAACTGTCATAACATTGGAAATTATCTTGGTTGTATTGACCTTTTAGCTGAATTTGATCCTTTTCTAATGGAACACATTCGAAAGTATGGAAATCCACAAAATGGAAATGTATCATGTCTTTAACTATATGTGATAAGTTCATTGATTTATTGGGCTCCAAAGTATTGATGCAGACAATTTCTCAAATAAAAAATGTATAGTACTATAGAATTAGCATAGATTTGTTGGGATATTAAATATTTATTCGTCGATGAATAGGTCTCTCAATCCGACTCCTCGTGTTTAATAATCAATAAGATAAAATCCCAACAAAGAAATCTTTATTGACAAATATTCACCACAATACACAATAATTTGTTTCTCGTACACAACCTAAGGGTATCACGATGTAAGTCCAACTGTAATCTGATTAACTTTATCGATTTACTGCTCCTCGCTCGTTTCCTTCAACTCGTTAGATTCTCTCTTCGACCAACTGGCAACTTATTTTGTTTTCAGTTGCTTTTATAGTTTTTGAATTCCCATTAATCTTGATTACTGCTGGAAAAACGATTTTCCATTTCGGACAATTTATTGCCCGTTTCACTAATGCCGGGAAACACATTAAGCTGACGTTCAGCTTGGTGACCCTTGATTAATGGGTTCGTCGGTAAATAATTTAATTAATTAATTAATTTGTTTTTGGGCTCCCAACCCTTCAATATACCTTATCTCAGTCTAATAGTATTTTATTTGTCTTCACAATCAAATTTGCTACCGGTTACAACTTTTTCCCCCGAAAAATATTGATTTTTACTTTTTTCAAAATTTTAATTAATTTTAATTGATTTTGATAATTTTAAAATTTTATTATTTTTATTCATGTTTTCTTATAACCCCAACAGATTCAACTCCTGATGGATCAACTTTCACTGGTTATTCGCTATGTCATCCCTAATTGAAATATTAGCAACATTGGTGGAATTTATTCTGTTGTACAGATTACATTTAGAGAGATCACCAGCTTAGCAGAATGGATATCATGCACTGCTCACAGCTTAAATCTAGCTGATTCATTTGCGGTGGAATGTTGTTTGGCAGCAGTTAATTACTTTGGTATTGTTTAATCAGTGTATACATTCTTTTTGTTTCACCACAGAGATGGTCAAAACTTAAAGAACAAATTAAAGATAAAGCCAAATCTTTTGCTCTACAAAGTCTGTCGAAACAAATTGGTCAGTACGTAATGATGCTACAAATGCTTTTTATGCAAACTATTTGAGATCCGTACAGCATTGTCTGATATTGCTGAAAACGAACATCAATTACCAGCAGCTGTTCATGAAGACTATCGTCAATAAAAGATTTTAGTTGAAAGTGGAAATTTCATTTGAAGATGTTATTTGCAATTTTGCTCATGCGAAGAGCCTCAAAGTTCATATAATTTAGTGTACGGCGGAGACAGTAGAGCAGTGCTTCTCAACCTCTTTTGGTCCATGACCCCCAAAAGACTTCTAAATATCTGATGCCCAACCTTTTAAAATAATAAAATTGTAAAATTTAGCCTGCAAAACTAAATTATTACTTATCTTTCTAAATGTACTTATGCAATGTAGAAAATTCAGCAAAAATCTCTACGCTATAATAAAAACTGATTTAAAATACAAAAAGGAAAAAAAGGATAAAAGAGGAACGGTAAAGGTATAGAAAGGGTTGGGGGGTTCACTTTTTGGATGGAACAATAGTTGGATAAAATAATATCTACAATATAATGAAACTGATTGAAAAATCCAAAAATAGTAAGAAAGCGATATAAGAAGAAAATGATAGGAAGAAAAATGAATACAAGAATAAAACTATCTAAAAAAGAATTGCATAAGGAGAAGCAAAATAATAAAGTAAAAAACTATTAGTAACAAGTAACATATTTGCTGTTACAAAGATATCCGTATAAAAAATAAGATCTTTTTTTTAAAAATAGCTTCGTCGGCTAGTAAATTCAAGAAAAAAATTTTTATAAGAAATAAAAAATATTCTTTATATTGTTTTTAATAATAATTAAGTTGAAAGTAAAGAAAATAAAGCAAAATATCGATATAAAAATATGTACTAGTTTTATAAAAAGTATATATATATATAAATGTATATTATAAACCGAACATTTTTAAGGAAAAACACAGGATATAATAAGCTCAAGTAAATTCAGGACAAATAATATGATCCTTGAGCCTGGTGCCTGCTACAAAGACTTTTTTGACTTTTGGTACAAATTTGGTCAGCATGAGTCTCAAATCTCCTCGCTTAGTGATATTTAAAGAGCTCGTCTTCTTTACTAATATATCATTGACACTGCTGAAACACATTCCGCCAGGTAATATGAGGGAAATGGTAATATCAATTTCCTAGAATGAGTTGTGATCGGATATTTACTTTCCATTTCATCAGAAACCCATGCTAATTCTCCTTTAAATTCAAATAAGGCTTTTGTAGAGTCGTCATTTTGTAGCTCAGTGATTTCTTGTTGATATATTTCTAGAATACCAGATAGATTCACTAACATTGGTTGAGTCATCCATGAAGGAAATTGTACATTTTCTAAATCAGAAAACCTTTACTTAAAAACCTTGGCTAATAAATTTAAGTGATCGACAATAACATATATGGCAAAATCAGAAGGTGGAAACGTCTTTTACCAATGAAATTGCTCAAACTTCTTAACGAAATTTGCTGTTGTCATAACTTAAGAAGCGAAACAAAGCCAAATAATTTAGTTTTCACATTGACTAACGTTTTATTTTTTCCCTGGAGTTGGTGGTGTTCAGTATGTTATGCTTTTCAAAAATGTCAGTCAAATAGTCTAAGTAAGCTTTTCCATCAGCAGTTTGCAATACCAACATTCTTAAATTATCATTCAAAAATCCAATGAGTTATTCATATAATTCCATAAATCTTTTTAAACAATTTCCATTTCACAGTTACCTGACATCTGTGTGAATAATAAGCTTAACATGAGAAAGATTGCTTTCTTCACAAAATTTCTTGAAAATGCACTCGCATTTAGCATTAGCTTAGATTGCGTTGATGCATTTTGTAGCAGATTTTAATACTTTATTAAGTAATGGCGAGATGTTTTTCGATAGTAAATTTTTTCTGTGTATTACGCAATGCATAATAAATAAATCTGGATTATTGGTCTTCATTAATTTTAAGCAACCATTTATTTTGACCATCATTACAGGGGCTCCATCAGCTGCACATGATGTAAATTATTTGTAGACATATTATTGATATTCAAGTAATTTTTTAAAGCATTAGATATATCAAATGCAATTGTAGTGCTCTCTAGTGGCTTACAAAACAGCATTTCTTCGACAAATTCACCGTTATCAATGTATCTTACGTATCACATTAGTAATGATTCACTGCTTCTAACAGTAGATTCGTCTATTTTTATAGAGAAGTGTCTCGATTGAAGCTTTTTAATAAGCTGAGCTTCAACGTCATCGCTCATCTCATCGATCCTTTTTCTAACAGTGCCATTACTAAGTGGCAATTCTTTCACTTCTTTGTCATCAATATTTAAAACAATTTTTAGAAATGCTGATATTGAAGGCTTAATAAGATCTTCGCTCATCATATAATTTTTTCCACATTTTGCAATCAACAAAGAAATCTCGTAACTTGTCTCTGAGGTTCGATTAGCAACAGCAGTTCTCATAGGGAACCAACTTTTAATGGTTGTTCGTTTTTCAAATTTCCCTTTTAATGATTTGAAGTAATTCAAATCTGAATTCGCATGAGCAGCATGTTTGATTCTTTAATGTGCGTCGAGACGACCACTCTTCATTGACTAATTGCTCAAAGATTGATGGCATATTAAAAGAAAGACAACCTTTCATCATTCACAGCGGTTATAAAGCAAAGATTTTAAAAATTTCTTTGTAATATCGAGCATTTATCTTTTTATATTGAGCTGAAATAAGGTAAATCATATTCTATAAGTATGTTTTATTTGATTATTATTAATAACTGTTTTTGTTTAAACCTTTATTTAAACAACCAAATTGGACAATTTTGAACTCAATTATATACTCCTATTAGACAAGAAAATCACTTGTAAAAGACGTGAATACAACTGATAAAAGGATACTATAAGTTCAGAGATTTTGAAAATAGGACGCGTGTTTAACAAATTATCGCGCAACAGTGTCACGACGCATAAAGGTTTTGTTGATTTTTTTAATTCGAAAAAGGCATGCGTCGCTCGGTCACTACAGCATTATCTATCTCACATACATTTGTTTTTCTTGCTTCATTTTTAACCAAAATCTTACCTAGCTATCGTGTTTAGAAACAAGTCAGATGTTGATTTGCTTATGATATTTTTTGATTAATTTATTGAATAGTTTAGTAGTAAAATAGAAAAAAATTACTCTTTTTAAAGTTACTTATGACCTTATTAGTTGTTGAAATTGAGCTTTCAAAACCAAAAGACCACCTAAAATTCTCATGACCTACCTGATATACTCCAGCGCCCCACGTTGAGAAGCACTGCTGTAGAGCAACACAACTTAACTAAAAGAGATTAATTTACAATTTTAATTTTGGTTTCTTGTTTATGTTTTTGTTTATTTTTAATCAATCAACAACATAATAACAAAATGATATAAAACCAAAAAATTTAATTTTATTTTATTCCTATGCCCTAATTTTTCGTAAGCCCTAGGTACAGTGCCTACTGGATTAAACGGACCTACTTTGAATCACTGTACTTTTCAAAGTCGATAGTTATCAAAGTAAAAGAAAGTATAGTCAAAGTTCCATACTTAATTATAAACTTCTATTTACATTTTAAAGAATGTTTTTACTATAAATATTTTTTTTAAAACTTGTTTTTTTGGAATGGAGGTAATATTTAATCATTTTCATAAATGTAAATAATTTTTAGATACATTCTGTAATTTGTTTGGCTATGGTCGTAAAAATTAAAATTTGGAAAATAAATGATTTGGTTCGAAATCTTTTCAGCATCATTTTATATTTGCCTTTCTTTCAAAGCTTTTGTCGAGGAGTGTTTTATCTTAATACTTGAATATTTTAACTTTTCTCTGAAAAAATTCAAAGTTTTGAACCTAGAGATACTCCTAAAACTATCAGCAAAATCTTCACTATTTACTGATTATTTCTAATTTCCTTTTCTTTTGATTAATACTAGATTGATAATTTTGCACAGACTTTTATCACAGAATTAATCTAGTGATCGGATAGACACTTGATAAAGGCTTTATTAAAGTGTGGATAAAATTAAAATTTGTTTATTTAGTCTTATAAAAACAAACAAATATATTTAAGAAAAGAGAAGATTATTATTTATTTTTGAATTTTAGATTATAGTCTTCAAATTTCATTTTGAAAGTTTCCCAGAATTCTTAGCATATGTTTTGAAGGTGGTGAGAAAAGTATTTAGAATTTTGAAAATTGCATTACTTTGAAAACTTAAATGCTGATGTTGTCAGTAAAATTTATTTTGATTCCATGAGTTATTAAATAATAATAACAATTAAATTGTTTATCATAAGTGAAGTTCAAGTACCAATACCGGCCAATGCAAATCTTAAATGGACTTTGGTAGTCTGCCTTACTACTTTAAACTGACCTTAATTGACTTTAAAAAGTTTATTACCGTTCACATTTTTGGAAAGTTTTGCGTCGAATAAATGGGATATCAGAAATGCGAATCGTGTAAGCTGACTATTTGTTTTCGAAGGGTTATTAATTTTAGATTAGATAATGCACTAAGTTCGTTAGGAAGTCTTATCAAAAACCTAATAAATTCTGTTGAATGGTGAGTTATTTTCAAAGTAATCACAAAAAGCTTGTAAATGGATTGTAATAAATATATATATATATATATATATATATATATATATATGTTTCGATATTTTCAAGACAAGTAACTATTACTGTTAATAATATTTAAATTACTTTTGAAGAGATTACTGGTTTTTTGTAGTGTCGAAATTGCGTCTTTTGATGCTGTAAGTAAATGCTTACTGAAACGACCTATAATTCTTAAAGAAAGTATATAATTATAAAAAAACTAACTACTTGCTGTTATTGTTCAATATTTATTTAATAAACAACAAAACTATTAATAAAACTTTGCAAAAAAACTTCCAAGCATGCTATTTTGAATGAAGCCTTAGATAATTGCTGTTCACGGATTTCTGGTGATAACAAAAGTACAATATATAATGCCTAAATGTAAATTTTATCTAGATTGAATACCTTTTAATACAATATTTCTAGAAAATATATTTTCAATTATAATTTTTAAACAGCAGTTTTATTTGTCACTAGTAGGAGTATCGCTTAAATTTAGAATGATAGTAAGAAACCACTGACTAGAGTAAGTAGGTAGTAAGGAGCACTCTGGATCATAACCCCCTTTTTTTGAGACGGATTAATTACGTAATTAATCTCTGGTGATCTTGATTACATAATTATGTAATCAAGATAATTAATTTTTGTATGCGCACATTTTTTTTTGAAAAATATTTTGAATTTAATGTATTTATTTTGATTTTTTTTGATAAATTTTTTGAAATTATTTTAAAATAAATTGATACTTTAATTTTTAAATTGTATTTTATTGTTTAATAAAAATTTAAAATAATGATTAAATTTGAAAGTTAAATTTTGAAAGTTAAATTTTGAATAATCATTTTGAACGTATAATTTTATAATTTTGAAAGTTAAATTTTGAATATTCATTTTGAAAGTTTAATTTTGAAATTTTAATTTTGAAGTATATTTTTTAAATTTATAAAGTAAATTTTATAATTTGAAATTTAAAATAATAATTAAATTAACTATAATTTTGAAGTATATCTTTTAAAGTAAAGTTATAAAGTAAATTTTATAATTTTATAGTAAATGTTTTTCAAATCTTATTTAAAGTATTAATTTTAACATAAATATTATTTAAAATTTTAAAAAATTATAATTTTTTTTTAAATAAATACGTATTAATTTTAAATTAATTTAATAATTTAAAAATAATTTGTATTTATAAATTTAATAATTTATAGTATTATTATTTATAAATAAATATTAATTTTTAAATGAATTTTATTAAAAAGTAAATACAATGTTATTATATATGTTTTTAAAAATAATAATTTTAACATAAATTCAGTATTTAAAAGCTTAATAATTTTTAGTAATAGATGAAAACACAGATGAAAACACAAATGAAAACACAAATGAAAACACAAATGATACACAGATGAAAACACAGATGAAAGCTGTCCCTAACTGATTTCTCATACATAATATCTCATTTTTGTCCAATACTTTCTTATATCTAAATCCGTTCAGACATCTATGACACCATAAAGATGGAATTCTTTCTATTGCAGTATTTTTGTTTTGACAATTCAATAACCTATTAAATGATGATATTCCTACATAATGATAATTTTCACTTTATTTAATTGCAATAAATTAATAATTGTTCCTTCGTTAACTTTGAACCTGTGAATTATATTTAAAAATGGTTGTTTTAAAATAAAGTCGTTATTATCGGGTTTTTCTGTTTCCTCATAACTAAATACATTAATTATAAGTCCTTCATTATTTGATTCAAATTTTCTAATACCATTTAATTTCATAAGCATATCATTCGGGTCATAATTTAATTCATTTAGATATTTAATATAACTGCAAATAAGATATCGATGCCTAATCTCATCTTTTTTGATTATTGACAATACGCTGTATATAAAACATAAATTATCGCTATTTTTCACGTTTATTAAACATTTTTTGTTTGTCAATATCTTAATGTTTCTATGTAATTTCTACCACTTAATCTACTTATATTGCTTATTTTTATTACTATAAAGTAAATTTCTAATATTTTTCTAATAACCCAACTACTCCCTAACTAAGTTATTGAAGCGATTTTTTCATTTATCTTTTGTATGCCTTCATCAAAGATTGGTTGAGTAATTGGTCTTGCGTTGTTACTAATGTTATTTAATTTTATTTCTCCGTCTTTCTCGAATTCAATTTCTATTCCGAATTGAATTTTCACACATCCTAGATCCTCGATTGTCTCTCTTAACTTATTAATTAACACTACCAAAAAAAATAATTTCCTTATTGTTCAGGTCGGTAGTATCGATACTAATTATTTGATGAATACCTCGTAATTCGCTTTGAATTATTGGTAAATTTTCGCCTATTTGTATATTAAAATTATTTTGACAACATGTTTTCAACATCTTCCATTGTTCCATACCCTAAATCCAATGTTTCATAATCTTCCACCACTTCGTCCGCTTCACCAAATTCCACCGCTTCAACCGCTTCAAACTCTTCCACAGTTCTATCCTGTTGAGCAAAAACTGATTTTGTTTAACCAGCACAATAACGCGTGTGTGTTTTTGAGCGGAAAACTTAAATTTAGAAAAAATGGAGAATTTAAAGAAAAATAAAATAAATAAAAATTAAACAAAAATTTCTGTAAATAAAAATATAGAAATTTAATTTTAAATCAAAAAGATAAAAAACATTATAATTTTGGAATATTCTGGAAAATTCCTTGTTTTAATGTATCAAAACACACACACGAACAATCGTGATATATAAGGCAGTGCTGGATAAACAAATAGAGGCACATTTTTGTATTATTTCACGTACTCTTAGAACTCTTGCACTCTCTCATTTTACTCATTATATTTGCTATTTGAATTCAAAGTATTTTATTCATTACGATTTTGATCTAGAAGATAAAAATAATCATTTTTCTATTTTTATTATTATCATTTTTATTTGTTATATTGGAAACTTCATTCATTTTTTTATTGACTGAATATGACAGGGTTTTGTTAATAATGCGGGAATAATTTTTTTTGAACAATAAAGTTTCGTTTACAATATTTTTATTGTTTTATTTTATGTTAACAGTAATTTTATATTGATCTTTTATTATCCAACCTCCATCATGAGGATTTAAATTAAAAATTAAAATTTTTTCGTTGCGTTGCTGGTACACACCATAACTCGCACGCACGCAAGATAATAAAATTAAAAATTTTTTCTTTACCTCGGATCTAACCGGTATGTTAGCGAGGAAGCCGTGGTGAAGGCAGTAGCTGGAGGCGCTCAGTATTCCCCCTTCCTAAATCCTATCGCCCAAGAGGTCCTGGGAAAGGTTAAAACATAAAGATTTACAAATATCATGAAAAACATATAGAGTTGTATTTAGTAGAAATAACCAAAAATTCCACGACAGAACGCACTTTAATAGCAAACCTCACTATCTAGTATATATAGAATCGGATTACAACGATAACCAAAAAATTTGAGAAATTTGACGTATTGACTACCTCGAACTATGTTTGACAAAAATCGGCTTAAATCAGGAATACATATTTAATTAGATTTTACGTCGGAATTTTATAATGTCATTAATCGTACCTTATCAATATTTTTGATTGTCATACTCCAAATGACCAAAATCAACTTTAGATTCGAAATTCCACGCTTAACCCATCAATTTGAATTTCTTATTTCATTAACGACACAATTCTACACAATCTTACAAAATTAATTCCATGACCCCACAGATCGTAAAACGACTATCATTATAACCATTATCGTTATTATTGTTCATTTAAAATTGTTATTATTATTATAAAAATTACTATTATTATTATTATTATTATTATTATTATTATTATTATTATTATTATTATTATTAATATTATTATTATAATTATTATTATTATTATTATTATTATTATTATCATTAACTTACTATTATTATTATTATTAACTTAGTATTATTATTGCTATCATTATTATATTATTAACCCATCACTATTATAATATTACTATTATTATTATTATTATTATTATTATTATTATTATTATTATTATTATTATTATTATTATTATTATTATTATTATTATTATTATTATTATTATTATTATTATTATTATTATTATTATTATTATTATTATTATTATTATCATCATTATTTTTAATAGTGCTATTATAAAATTGTTACACTCGTTATCGCTATGGCTATCATCTCTATTAAAATTATCCTCACAAATAAATATAAAGATCCTCACAAATAGATATAAAGGGAAAAGAAAAATCATTCCTGAGAAAATTTTGTATTTAAACAAAATAAAAGTTTAAATATTCCGGTGGGATATTTTGGATTGTAGTTGGAATGAATCCGAGAGTCCTGACAGTAAAAGGTTTAATAATGTAACATTAAATTAATTCACCGACCTCTTGGAATGGATTCTATTACTGAGAGTCGGATGAAGAGGCTTGCTGACAGTGGGAGATTTGAAATAAGAAGCGAAATGTTGGTCGGGTAGCTAAAAAAATCAATACTCACTTATTATAGAAATTACAAATTGTTTAATCCGTTGCCATGACAATAAGTGGCAAGCAGGATGAATCATATATAAATAAAGTGATACATAACGAAATTTCTCTCAAACCATTGAGTTTTAAGGGTCAGGGTGATAGCAGGTAATGTAAAATAATATGTTTTATTTATGGTAAAGTTAATTTCATTTTAAAAATTAAATTTTTATAAATTACTATATTGTAATTTAAGTTAAATAATTTTATTTTTTAACTTTAATAAATTAAAATTTTTGGGTCTTAAATGAATTTCTTAATAAGAAAATTCGGAATAAATTTTTAAAAATTTTAGAAACAGAAATTTTAATATCACTATCGTTAATTATTATGGGTAATGTAAACCTAATTAATCGGAAATTAATTATTATAGTTATTATCGTTATTGTTAAAATTATTATTAGTTTATTATTAGTGGACACGAATTTTAGATCCAAGTTTTAAGTGATTGACGACCACATACTAGGGTCTTGACAACATGTTAACTTTTGTGAAACTTTTTGCAGGTGAGAGGACCCAGGGTGTCCCCAGCAGTGAGCATATCGCGTTGACCTGTGCCACGTCTATGAACACTGTTGTAGATACTCTCCCTGAACGTATAGGACAAATAAAATGCGCGTGTCCCACCCCTTCCCTCATCCAGATAGTATAATTCCAACCCTAAGGAGAGCGTTGTCGTAGAAATAATTGAATTCGAGAAAGACGGAGAAATAAAATTAAATAACATTAGTAACAACGTAAGACCAATTACCCAACCAATCTTTGATGAAGGCATACAAAAGATAAATGAAAAAATCACTTCAATAACTTAGTTAGGGAGTAGTTGGGTTATTAGAAAAATATTAGAAATTTACTTTATAGTAATAAAAATAAGCAATATAAGTAGATTAAGTGGTAGAAATTACATAGAAACATTAAGATATTGACAAACAAAAAATGTTTAATAAACGTGAAAAATAGCGATAATTTATGTTTTTATATACAGCGTATTGTCAATAATCAAAAAAGATGAGATTAGGCATCGACATCTTATTTGCAGTTATACTAAAGATCTAAATGAATTAAATTATGACCCGAATGATATGCTTATGAAATTAAATGGTATTAGAAAATTTGAAACAAATAATGAAGGACTTATAATTAATGTATTTAGTTATGACAAAACAGAAAAACCCGATAGTAGTGGGATACCGGCCCTCTAGCTTAGAGGCCATCTAGCTCACATACCCCCCCTCGACAAAAAATTTTTTCCTAGTTTTAAAAGTACAACTTTTTAGAACAAAGACCATGACTCATCAAAAAAATTTCAAGGTAACTTAAACAAAGACCATGACTCATTCAAGGTCATTCAAAAGTAGGTCGAGGTCATTGAATGAGTCATCAATTTTTTCAAGGTCATTGGGTGACTCATCAAAAAAGTATTTCAAATTACTAAAATTAATACTAAACAGAGTCCTGTAATGTATGTTATTAAAGATAGTGATAACAATTTAATACAAGGGAAATTCTATGAACAGGAATTACAAGTTATTTCCAAACCTACAGTGTTCAGAATTCAGAAAATATTGAAAACTAAAATGGTGGGTAAGGATAAACAATACTATGTCAAATGGCATGGATATCAAAAACCCTCATGGATATCATCAAAAGACCTAGTAAAATGAGTTTCTATACAATTTTACCGAGTAATAGTTGCCCACTAATCCATCCCGGAAAATCAAGCAAGTAAATTTATGGTTAATCTTCAAAATCCCATTTATTTACATGGAAATTGGGAAGTTGCTTTGCAAGACTTTACATTTGTGTACAATACATTCCCATTTTATAGTCATTGTAAAATCGGATTCAAGAAGCGTGTTCCAAAAACCTGTAGTGGTATTTTCTCAATCAATAATTTTGAACGATATTGTCACTATATATATATTTTTTAATGGTTTAATAATTAATTCTTTGTTTTTATGTAGTGGTTTTTGTTTTATGTAATTGTTTTTGTTATTATGTAGTTGTTTTTATATATTTGTATATTATATTAATATTATTATTATTATTATTAATAAAATTAATAATAATATTAATAATAAAAGTTTTTATAAGTATTTATAAGTATTAATATTAATAAAAGTTTTTAAAAGTAATAATAATAATAATAAAATTTTTATAAGTAATAAGTATATTAATAATAATAATAATAATAAAAGTTTTTATAAGTATTAATAATAATAATATTAATAAAAGTTTTTATAAGTATTAATAAAATTTTTATAAGTAATAAGTATATTAATAATAATAATAATAATAATAATAATAATATAAATAATAATAATAATAATTATAATAAAAATATTAATAATTATAATAATAATTAAAGTTTTTATAAGTATTAATAAAATTTTTATAAGTAATAATAGAATAATAAAAAGTAATAATAATATTAATAATAATAATAATAAAATAATTTACAAATATATACTACTTATTTTTATAAGCAGTAAATTTAAATTTAAAAATGTTTAAAAATAATATGACCTTGAGAAAGTTTGATTGACCTTGACCTACTTTTGAATTACCTTGACCTACTTTTGAATGACCTTGACCTATTTTTGAATGATCTTGAAAAATTTTGATGACTCATCCAATGACCTTGACCTACTTTTGAATGACCTTGAAAAAATTTGATGAGTCATCCGATGACCTTGAATGAGTCATGGTCTTTGTTTCAATGACCTTGGGAAATTTTGATGACTCGTCCAATGACCTTGACCTACTTTTGAATGACCTTGAAAATTTTTGATGAGTCATCCAGTGACCTTGAATGAGTCTTGGTCTTTGTTTCAATGACCTTGGAAGATTTTGATGACTCATCCAATGACCTTGACCTACTTTTGAATTACCTTGACCTACTTTTGAATGACCTTGAAAAATTTGATGAGTCATCCAATGACCTTGAATGAGTCATGGTCTTTGTTTCAGTGACCTTGAATGAGTCATTGTCTTTGTTCTAAAAAATTTGTACTTTTAAACTTAGAAAAAAATTTTTTTGCCGGGGGGTATGTGAGTTAGATGGCCTCAGAGTTTGAGGGCCGTTATCCCACTACTCCCGATCATAACGACTTTATTTTAAAACAACCATTTTTAAATATAATTCACAGGTCCAAAGTTAACGAAGGAACAATTATTAATTTATTGCAATTAAATAAAGTGAAAATTATCATTATGTAGGAATATCATCATTTAATAGGTTATTGAATTGTCAAAACAAAAATACTGCAATAGAAAGAATTCCATCTTTATGGTGTCATAGATGTCTGAACGGATTTAGATATAAGAAAGTATTGGACAAAAATGAGATATTATGTATGAGAAATCAGTTAGGGACAACTTTCATCTGTGTTTTCATCTATTACTAAGAAATATAACAAGAAACATATAAACAAAAGAATGAAAGGATACGGTTTAGATTTGCGCAAAATCAAAATTACGCATCTTTAATAGACCATCTCATCAAGCATTATTGAAAATGGTTCTTTTGAAGATATTTATCTGGTGAATTCAATTACAGATCCAGGAAACACTTCAATTCAATTTTAGATCAATAGCTCTCAAACCGAATACTTGGATTTGAACGATACATTACTCTACATTCAAATGAAAGTTGTAAATAGTTATGGGGAAAATTTATCTAATGAATCAGATGTTACTGCAAACAATTTCTTTTTCCAAACTCTTTTTAAAGATGTTGAAGTAATTTTTAATTCTATTAAAATTGAAGGAAGTAACGAACTATTCGCACACAAGGCAATGATTGAAACTATTATTAATTACAATCACGATACAAAACATACTTGTTTAGGTGAAATGGGTTATGAAGAAAATGACGCAATAAAAATGACGCCCATATTTTCCGTTTCAATTCAACATAATTTATTAAATCCTTATATGTTATTTTAAAACATTATTTTTCATGATTTTGGTCGTTCGGATTAATCTTTTTCCTATGGCTATTCATTTTAACTGTTGCAACGATTTCGCAATTTTCCCCGCTACCCATTCCCCCTTTTAGTCCTTAAGATCTATTTATGTTCATATTATATTTAATGAGTGCCCACTGGACTACTCGATGTTAGATATTTTGAGCCGATTGTTGTTAAAAATTTATGTTAATTTTACAGAAAACGGATGATGGAGTAGCCAAAGGACTACTCATTTACCCTCCAATTTCCCCTATCTACGGATAATATTGACGTTCCAACTCCTGCGTTCCGCACGCCGGAGCCTTCAAGGGCACGAATCATTGGCAATATTCCACGCACTTACACGTTTCGATAGATTATGTGTGATTTTAATTACTTGCAGTTTGTTTTGGCTGTGGGCCACAAAAATAAAAATTAAAATTAAATGTTACCGTCTAAATTCGATAAAAGTTCCGAGGCAAAATCATATATTCTTCATATAAATTCTACATTCATATCATAAAATTCCATAAATTTAATTTGCGTATATTCCATAAATTTAATTCCAATCTAAAATTTTAATCAATAATTATACACTAGCCGAGAGTGGTCGTGTTCAGACAAAACACTTACCCATGTTAATTGCCTGAATGCACGGCTCTCGACTAGTTACGCACATCAACTAATTTTCTAACTAAGTTACCACTAAAATTGAAAATTTTCTCTCCGAAAAATAAGACTGAAAATTTGTGAAAACACATCAGTATTTATACCTACAATTTAGCCTTAACCTTGCGTGTTAATTTTATTGCGATTAAACAAAATTCGACCTTGAAATTATTTGTGTTATCTAAATTAAATTTTTATTTATTTCTTAATTTAGATTGGTAATTTATTTTTAACATTTTTAAATAAATTTATTCAGCTAAAAATATTTTATTTTTATTCATTAAATTCATTAATTTTTTCTTTTATATAAATGGTCATTTTACGGTCAAATTTTCTTGTTATTATGTTATTTTTTATGTAAATTTCGTGCGGTTCTTGATGCATTTTGTATTTATTTTATTTTACTTTTATGTTTTTGATTTTATATTTATTTATATTTCCTCAGATTTTAAAATGTTTAATTGGTGTTGTATATTGTATTTTAAGTTATCTTGGTGCTGGGTTTTCGTGCTGTATTACTGATGCATTTAAACAATTCTCAAGGCTATTTGTGTGCTGGCCCAACATAATTGCAATTGTTGCCGTTGTAGATCCGCAACATTTCGCGTTAAGGATTGGATTGGTATTATTACATAAAAATTCTCCTTCTCTAATTACCAAAAAATCTGCTGCCAAACTCATATTTTGATTTTATCATACTATTTTATAGAGAACATTAATTTATTTACCACAACTTTATTTCACCATAAGATTAATAAAATTTTAATTCAATTTTTATAAACACAATTTATTACAATATAAGAAATTAAATCGTTAATTTAATAATCTCTGTTACTTTTGTTATAATGCATTAAGGAAATCATTCACAAATTTTTATGTTTTTATGAAAATCAGTAATTTAATATTTTAATTAATCATTTTTCTACAATTTATTTAAGGATCGTTATTGCAAAATCAAAATTTAGTCAAAGCAAAGAAATTTTATTTCCTGACAAATCCACACACTACAAATCCGGATCATCTGTTCGTGAATTTGTCGAGTTTTTTGTTCGTGTCCGTTTAATTCTGTATCTTCCGTAAAAACGCATGGTGTAATGATCATTCTACTGTATGACTAAGACTGGGTGGTTTGCTAGCCGTATTTGTTTACATTAGCGTCCCTGGTTATCAATACTAACCATGTTTTGTTTATTTGTTACAGTAGTAAATTTTAATTTCGTCACTCCATGTCCATTAGTAATTGGAATGGTTTGGGTGAATTATTTGCCTTTAGTTTCGGGATATAGTAGAGATGTATAAAACCAGTGGAGAAATGGCAAATCTGACCTCTCAAACTCGTGCTTTGGAATATCACCATTTATCCATCATTTAGGTATACGAATGTAATTGATGATCGGTAATTAATTTTGTTTTCCTTTATACTCATCCAATTGCCTCCCAGCCAGTACTGATGGATTAATCGAACTCGGAATTGACAGTGTACCTAACTAGAAGTATCTAATCAGATAAAACATCGGTCATCAGTTCAATATTCTCGGATTTGTGTTAATTACAAAATAAATTTAATTCTCGTCGACTTCTCCTAACTATGGATCATAATTTCAATCATTTTATTCAATCGGAATTTAAACGCTTAAAAAATGGGATGGTATAATTAATATGATTTTTAAACGGCACTATATCGATGAAATTTTGTTTCTACTAGAGATGTCAATTATCGGGTATATGCGCCAAAAATCTCTACAGATTAATTACTAACGTTAATTTCGGTTTATACTTGGATCGTTTTACGTTGCCTGTTTTCGGGATTTATTAAAATTACCTCATGTCTCTACACTCATGACGGAACTCTGAGTAATAGTGTTACTAAATTATTTTAGCTAGGTCTCGATTGAGTCGATGTTAAGGAAATTCTAGCTATTCCACGTTTTGCGATATGATTTTTAATTGTCGGGGTTTTGTCTTATCATTTATTTGCAATTTTTTTATTTCTTTTAATTAACGTTCAAACTGATTATTTTTGATTTTTCAATAGCTTTGGCGATCATTTGGTAAACTACATTTTCCTCATATTTTATTTGATGTTTATGGGTCTGATTTTAAATCTGCATTGCTATATTTGTGTGCTATTTCCAATTCATTTAAACAAAATCCAGTCCTGGCCCAACAATTTTTTTCCGACGATCTACGAATTTAATACACTGTGAATTTATTGTTGGTTACATAAAATTACAAAAGCAGTTGAGTAAACAGTGCAAAATCGTCGCGTGTATATCGTATTCACGTTGCTCTTGATTACCCATTTCATGTTTTAATTAGTTGAAATAATTATGTTATTTCCAAATTGAAACTGTTATTATCAGATAATTTTTCGCTTGATTTTTGAAATTGTGTAATTTATTTATTACTAAATTCACCTAATCGTGTATCATTATTAATAAAAGTCTTTTGGAATTCAAAAATTTTTGGGCCATCAATGATAATATATAAATAAACAATCATATCTTACGATATATTCTATTTGAAAGGGTCCTTCCTTTTTTTCAAATACTATCAAATTCAGTTTATGTTTAAGTTGATAAAAATTACTTTTATGTTTAATTAATGAATAAAATCCGGTTGAAAATTGCTTTCTGAAGGTTATTAAATAGTTGAAATATTAAATTGAGGGTAAGTGAGTAGTTGTTATTTTTCTCAAATGTATTTATTTATTAAATTGATATGTTAAACAACTTTAATTTTAAAATTTTATTAATTTTTAGATTTCGATTGACTTATAAGTAACTTTACGGAATTTTAGAATATTTTTGATCGCCAATACTCTCGTCACACGTCGTGATAAAGAATTATAACCCTTTCAAATATTACATTACAAAGCTCTGAATACTTTTTTCAAAACCTTCATATTTTCAATTTTAAAATTATCAAAATTATGTCAAATAACTGTTTGCCACTGTAGTATTTATTTTTAATCTGATATGAGAGTAAAGAAATTTTAAAAAAATAAGATTATTCATAATATCTTAAATAAATTTTAATTATAATTAATAATTTAATTAATAATAATTCAAAAGTATTTTAAATACATATTAAATCAATGGGATCATCTACTAATGTGTCCAATGACTAGAACGATTTAAATCTGAAGTTTGACGGTGAACGTAACAAAATATGAATAATTTAAAAATTAAGAACGAAATAATTATTGTTATAAGTGTGATTTACCGTATTTTTTACTGTTATTGATTTAAGTGTTGATGTTTGATAGAATGCCAAATGACGTCCCATTTCTAAAGCACCCTTAATTCCCATTCATCACAAATCATCAGAGATGTATGAGCCTTCCTCCTGAAGTACCTGACGTCATATACTTGATTGTTAAAATAAAAATCTAAATTATTTTGTCTGTGAATTTAATATAATTTTAAATATTTTTTAATAGAATTGATTAGTAAAAAATAATTGACTACTTAAATGAAATGAAATTAAAATATTTGTAATAATATTAATTTCATAATCTGTTTAATAAATCAATAATATATGTTTTTATCCTCCCTTATTTTGATAATTAAACTGTTAAAATCTATACCAAAACGTATGTTAGAGTAGCGTTTATAATAATTAAATCATTAGGAAAAAATTCTGACCATAATCTAGAGTGTATATGCGTGTCTTTAAAATATAAAACAGATTTAATTAAAGGTATGTTAATCATGTTATGCCAATCAGGTTTACAGTGCGGCGTTTACTTGGTTTAGTTTCTTTAAATAACTGTTGGAGTGGTGGCCCGTATATAAAGTTGCTATGGTGCCGTGGTGAGAGCTACGCCACTGACTCGTTACTATGTTTATTTTATTATTTGTTTAATTAATTATTTAGTTCTGCAAAATGTTCCAGTTGTTTCATCACAACTCTGTAAATAAACATTTCGAAAATACAATTAATATAAATATTTCTATAAAATTATTATAATTATTTCTAATCGATTTCAAAGTTTTCTACATCATATTTTTCAAGTTCTATTGTCTTTAATATTTAACATATTTATTAAATAATTAAATTAAAACATGAGCTTCTACTATTCAAAATACATTAACATAAATAACTCAAAAGTTTTTGCCATTCTCGGTTTTGGCTCACAAGGATTGGTAATAACATATAATAATCGATATCACTGAACAGAAGTCTCCATAACATTTTTTATTATGCACTATAAAAATTTCGCTACTAGTTTGATAGTATCAAATTAATTTTCTGGTAGATCACAAATACATTAAAATCGCTAAGCGTGTTTTATTAACGTAACGCCAGGTTTAAGAAAGTGTCTTTTCTCATCTTGTCTTTCTCATCGACCTCCTTTATATTGAGATGAAATACAAATTATTTTATCACATTCGTTTGTTTTTTTCTATTAATTTGGCAAAAATGTATGTAATCACGTTGAGATATATTACAAAATTAATGAATTCATATAAACAACCTATTATCATATGTAGCTTGTTAATCAATTATAAATCACGAAATCAAACGAAGAAAATTGTATTGAACGAAATCTTTAGATTTGCTATGTAATTCAATAAGCATTCTGACCAATCAGATTTCATCGCTAATCAATTGATTTTTATTGTTTCAATAAATATTAACTAAAAATATAATTCCAATATTTGTTTATGATAAAATTAATAAATCAAAAATTGAAACAAAATTCGGACATAGTTATGAATAATTTCTGTACCTGCTATTGATAAATGAAGTCATACAACTCGGCCATATAAATGTTTTAACAATTTAATAATTAATGCATATTTTAGAAATTAATATTATAAGAAATAATTTTATGATTAGAAATATTAACAAACAACGTTTTATTTGAACACATTTATCGTGTAACATCTTTGAGGTGGCCTGAAAATTTTCTTAGTGGGTAGTTCACTTTTTATAGTTTTGCGATCAGTATTCAATTTATACATATCTTTTCGCTTACTCCAGAACACAATATTTCTAGCACTAACTCTTGAAATAAAAATTTACTTAGCCAAGACGCACAATTAAACATTTGAGTTTTCATTTTTAACTAAGTAGTTAGTTCCGAAAGAACTGAGTAGTTAGTTACTTTGTAAGCATAGGTGTTTGCATGGCCGGTCCTAGACTTTTTGCTGCTACAGGCAAGATGTTTTTGGCAGCTCCTAACACGAGTAGAATTAAGTAAAATAAAATAAAACACAAATTTGCTAATTATTCATTTAAGTAAAATAAAATAAAACACAAATTTGCTAATTATTCATTTGTAAATATAGTACACACGATAAAGAATTTATTATCGCCGCTGGCCATTCACCTGAATACATATATAGGCCTATATAGCCATAGGTATTCTAATCGTATCTGATACAAAAATTCTCGAGTACGATTAAAAATTTCGCTCTACCTCAGTCATAACGTATTGAAAATTTTATCTGTTCTTAGTTTAAAACAACACTCAAGCAGAAAATAATTAATTAAATGTAAAAACTTTACAGACTATTAAGGCTCATTTAAAAAAACATAAATTTTAATTAGAAAATCAAATCGTCTCTGTATGCGGTACAAGTACAAAATCAATGTACATTTACATCCATGTGACCGGAACATTCATAAATACTAAAGTTATCCAGTATAGTTTATCAATTAGCTATATCGTACTGTGAGCGTTTAAGCAAATCCCTTTTCTCGTCCACACCAAATAATCGCGAACAAGCCTCCTCTAGTCCTCTTTGATGTTCCGAGATTATTCTTTTTATTATTTTTTCACACGATATTTTTTTAAAATTCAAATATTGTTTTACCATTTTTACATGCAAGTATTAAAATTACGAGGGACGCATTCGGCCGCTTGCTCTCCCTTTACGTAAAGCCGGCCCTGGGTACTTGTATAGTGTTCTGGATTTATAAATTCATAAAATAGTAGAAAAATCATTTTAATTTGCTAAATAAATATTTCCAAAGGGCGTCCATATAACGCAGCTACGCCAGTAATTGTTGATCAATTTGCATAATATATTGTTGAATGATAACCAATAAAAGTCATAATTCGGATGTTTTGAAACTATAATATTTTTATTTTTTCATCATAAGGCCAAGAACTTTTCAGATTTCTTTTGTATTAACTTACAATTATGCTACTTATAAAATACTTGGACTATGAATACACGAACAAATTTATTTGGAAATTTTGATGACTAATATGACACAGAATTCAACGTCATGCTTTAAGATGGTCTGTTAATAATAAATTATAATAATAGAGATTAAGTAAGGATAAAAGACAAAGTAAATATAAAAGTAAAGGTAATAAGACATAATTATAACTTTTTAAATAATAAAATGCAAATATTTTAGATTTATAATATACTGACAAGTTAACTTCGATCAACGGTCTGAATCAGAGTTGTGGTGGATAACAGAGATTTCTTAATGCATATGTTCAGTAACGTTATTTATTACGAGCATGGGATAAAAATGAATTATTTTGTAAGTGAATACATGCTATTGCGTTTAATTTTACTAAACGACCATTAATGTACATTAATTTATTGTAATACTATAAACCGGCGTTACTTTAAAATAATCTGACATCTTATGTTTCTCGAGCGCAGTGATTTATGAAGAAATAGGATCTGCGTTGAATTTCGAACCAGTCAATGCATTTTGATATCACTGTTTTTAGTTTTGAGTAACTATTAAGAACTGATGCTTCATCGTCACTAATATCTTTTTCAATGATAGTTATACTATAAGTTATTTTATCGTAGTTCAAAATTTCAAATCATCCACCAATTTATCACATTCTAACCAATCTGCTGTATTCTTGCATAATGTTTTCTATGACGGTTAAAAGTTTACTGTAGAGTTTTGTTATCAAAATTAAAAAATAGGGTAAACACGAATAAGAAATAAATTTGAAATCTAACAAGCACTAGGTAAATATCAAATATAATCTGAAGAGATATTTTATTAAATTGAATATTTACGTAAAATATCAATAATTTTAAAAAATTAAAAAGATTACAAAACATGATTAACTGAAAATGGATTTAAAAATTCACAAAAATGTCCAATTGTAAAATGAAATCATCCAATTCAGGAAATTTTGTGCCTCGCCCTCGTCAGTTGAACATTACAAAATTTTTTAAAAAAATATCGCATGCAATAAAATGAAAAAAAAATATGAAGAAAACAACACAACTAGAACCGAATTGTTATTGATAAAAATATAAAATCTGATAAAAATAACAAATATATTCCTATTCAAATAATTGAGGATCTGTCCGAAAGAAAGAAGACGAGGCGATAGCAACCAATCAAATTATCGACCCAAAGCCTGACCAAATTTCACAATCGAATTCAATTCTACTTCAAACTGGAAATCTGCTGGTGCCTCGAAAATAAGAACAACAGTTGAACCGAAATTGAATTCTCCTAACAAGTCTCCTTTTGCAATCGATATTCCAGATTTTGAATTTTGTTTCGACGTGAATTTATTATCATAGTAACGTTGCTGGAGTTTCGGAATCGTATTTGATTTCGATCGAGAAATTATATTCCAACCTTTGATAACACCTCTCAATAATCTGCTGGTCGGTTTATTCGTTTGCAACAGAGGATCACAAACGACACTTATCGAGCCGACATTGTTCGCACCAACCGCTGTGAAAGAAAAAAATCCATTCTTCCAATTGCCCACATAAACCGATCGTTCGTTCAGGCAGAATAAATTCTTAATCCAACTCGTAAAAAGTGGATTAACTGAGAACAATTTCCCTAGGAAGCATAAAAAAATCAATCAATTGCAAAATTATTCCATGGAAAAAAACTAGGAAAAATCGATTTTGAAATTTACCTGGAAAATGCCGACGAAATAAAATATTCCAATCGGCTGGCGAGTGGAATTTGTGATAATCGCCAGGAGCGAGATAAATAATGCAATGAAACAGTTTTGATGTTGCATTTGTTTTCAACTCATCGATGAAGCTGGCGTTTTCGCTGTCTGACCCCCCATCGGATCTATTTCGGTCAGACAATTTCATATTTCGATAATCTTTTTCGACAAAATTAGTAAATTGAATTTCAGCGATTTCATTCCAACTAATCGGACCGAGAAAACCCTTAAGAGTGTAATTGATCCCTTTTACGTTTTGTAATTGACCAGCGTGAATAAAACCCAACGAAACAACTTTCCCATCAACAGGACTTACCTAATAGGTTTAACATAAAAATTCACCAGAGAAAATCTAGCAATAAAGGTCTTTTTTGAATATTTCGAATGGATAAAAAAAATTTAAATAATTGAATTCAAAAATTAATACTATTACACAAAATTCTTTCAAAATTTAAAACATATTTTCAAAATCAAATAAAGACCTTTATCTAAAAAAACTCAAAACTAACCAAAATAGATTTATCAAATGGACGGCATTCGATTTTGAGGGATCGTCGAAAAAATTCGCTCAAATTACTATATCCTTTCAAATCAGGATCAAGCATTTCATCAAGATTACAACTATAAATCCAGCTATAAAATCTATAAATCGGAATACGAGTCCACACTGGCAACTTGAGTGCATTTATCCAACCCCATAATCTAGATGTTATGTTAAGAGGTAAAAATATTTGAAGCATCATCAATAGGTTCCAACTAAATACCAAACTTTTTTTGATTGGCATTCGTAAAAACCTACGCCACAATGGAATTCGTTTTTCCCTCTTAACAATGGGTTTTTGGAATTGGTTTTTCGTATCGGTTGGTTTGCGCTCGATGTTATCCATTTCTAAAATATATTTTATAAAAAACCAAATGACTATTTAACAATCAAATAAATGTGCACAAATTCATAAACACTTAATAATAGCATCACATTAAGACACACCACTTGAATAAATTGCAAATGTTATCAACTAATTTTAAGGATCACAGTTCTTTTTTTAGAATTTTATTAGAATTATTAAAATTATATTTTAGATTACAGTTATCAATATCTTACCTTCGAAGTTTTCTGAATTGATTTTCATTTTAAAACAATAAAAATAGATATGATAAACTTTTTACTATGCTACAAGGCAAAACTATTCGATAAAGAACTATTTTTATTTAAAAAGAAACTCAGATCAAGTATAATAAATGATAACGTATTAGGTGATTTTTATATCACTTAACACATAGAATATTTAAACAAGTCGAATTTAAATTTTTCATTTATTTTATCTAGTATTCTTTAATTGAAACATAAATAATTTAAAAATTTTTTTAAAACTAGTAATCGGTTACTTAAAAATATTGTCGAGTAAATATTAAAATATTTTCGAAAATTCATAATTATAATTTTAGGATAATTTATAGAAATTATAAATTAATTTAACCTTCAATCATGTGGTGGCCATTTATGGGCCCAGACTATACCAAAATGAAAATTCATCTTTTTTGAGGAACATACATAGTAAATTGAATACATTTTGGACTTTCAAAAAATAAAATGCACATCTTTGGGGTCGTTTAAGACCTCCGTCATTTATATTAGATTAAACTTATTTTTAATTGACTCCGAAAATCAAATCACATTAAACAACCGTCACAAGTGACTTTAGAATTATGTTCTTATAGGTAGTTGTAAGTATAAGATGAGCCATATCATCATGACTGTTGGGGAAAAACTGATATGAATTAAGATATTTTGTTAGTTTAGCCCGATTTTTTGGGTGTTTGACCTCCATCAACTCAGACATACAACATTTCTGTCCTGCACGCTTGATACCCTTTGCTAGGCAACGTTGGTACAGTAACAAGAGGTCGTGAGTCCGCAAAAGGTGCAGCGAACTGCAGTTAGAAGACCTGTTCTCGTTTTAATTTTTAATTACTTCCATTTTAGCCTATGTTTTATCAGTGACTAGACTTTCGAATTTTTCGGTCGGTCTTACTGGATTAATTAAATACTAACAAGAGTTTTCGCAAAATCTTGGGAATATTGAATTTTGTTTATGTGGCACGACAACCCCTAAAAATTTACAGTGGAAACTCAAATGAACGAAAATTTACCAAATATCATCAATATACTGATAAACGAGAGGAAAATTAATAGAAATATTAATGTTGGGCCAGAACACAGACGGCCCTGTAATCGTTTAAATGAATCGGTAACACACATGAAAATACAACATGCAGATTTAAAATAAAACCTATTAAAACATCAACTAACCCTGCTAAAATACGAGAAAGAGAACAATTAAATACAAAATTATAAAACACAAAAATAAATTAAAATAATAACAGAGTGCAACAAGATCCGCACGAAATAAACATAAACATAACATGAAAACCTAACAATTTGACCGGACTTGACAATTTATCAAAAAATGCGAATTTTATTAAAAATGGAATAAAAATCAAAGAATTTGAATTAGAAATAATTCAATTAAAAAATTCACAAGAAAAATTGTCAAATAAAATTTCAAAGATTAGAATATACCAGAAAATCACAAGGTCAAATTTTGTTCTACTAAATCAAAAAGAACACGCAAGGTTAGGGTCGTACAATAGGTACATATACCGATTCATTTTTACATAATTTTAAGCAGTTAATCAGTTTTTCAAATCTGAAATCAATGTTAATCTGAATCAATTTTTGTCTAACCAGTGGAATCCAAATTACGATGTGAGTGAGAGAATTGTTCGAAACTCTCCACGTCGCATCCTCGCAACCTCAATTGAGCTCGTATTTGAGAGGGTATTACTGTATTATGTTCGAGACTTTATGAAATTCAATGTGTTATGCTCAGAAATTTTATTGAATCTAATGTATTATATGGCAAAATATATATATTCATAAACTGAAATTTTTCCGGCGATGCTTTAAATTTTCCGGCCCACAGCCGAAAACATACTACAAGTCAGTAAAATCAAATATACGATCGAAATCGTGTAAGTGCGTGTATTATCGCCAACGATTCGTGCCCGTGAAGGCTCCGGCGTGAGAACACAGGAGCTAAAACGTCAATATCATTCCATATAGGGGAAAAGGGTGGAGGGAAAATAGTCTTTTGGCTGTTTCGTCGTCACTCATTTCCCATAAATTTGACCTAAATTATTCCTCACATACGGCTAAAATTCAAACATCGAGTAGTCCAGTGGGCACTCATCACCTATAATATAAACACAAATGCGCCTAGGATCAATTAAGGGAAGGTGACGGGTTTTTTCGACGATAAAATAGTTGCTATGCTCAAAATATAACGAAGTTTAATAAAATATTAAAACATTGTTAATTAACCGCTGTACTAGAAATATAGAGAACTTTAGTAGAGGGATTGTTAATTAAAAATGACGTGTAAAAATGTAAAGAAATGTGTTAAAAGTACTGAGGAACCCGTTAATGCTATTAAAAAATATCGACAAAATTATCAATGAACTAAAGTGCTACGCTCAAAACATAAGGAAGTTTTACTAAATCCGTAAATACCATTGGAATATATAGGTGACTCGTAATGGTAAAATCCCAAACTATAATGACCCAAAACATGGAGTTTTGCAAATTGGTAGCTAAATAAATTAAACCTAGAGATACTCCAATCAAAAGGAAATAGGTTTTAAAACTACTATAATCAACAAATGAAATTTGTTGAACCAAAATATCGAAATAGAAAGATTTTTTCTAACTAAGACCAAAAAGCAATATGATTCGTAGGACAAAATACAATAACCTATATAAGAATAATAACCGAGTCAATCAGATTGACAAAATAATTTCCCAAAAAATGTAACGAATCCCAAAAAAGTTACCGTCCCTTAGGCGAAACCAATTCTATAAAATACAGAGACTACCAAAAGAAAAACGCAAAGTCAGATGAATTAATTCATAATATAATTGAACAATTAAATAGCCAAAAGAACCCCACAATAAAACCAATCGATTTTTAAATCAACAACACTACAAAAATAGAATGCAAAGTCATATACATTTCACCAATCGCACAAACTAATCCATAATAATTTGGTTAAATAAATAATTAAAAGAAAACTTTCACATTTAAATAAAGCAAATTTTTAAAATAAAAAACGAAAACCACTAATACAATAAAATACCACACATAAATTTACTGATTAAAGTGAGGAGAGATGTTTCTGATCACAATAGGTTTACTCTGAGACAGTTAATAGAAGGAATTGGTAATAACAGTGGTGAGCGACAATTAACGCAGAACTTGAAGACTCAAATTAAAGGGCTAGAAATAGCGCTGTCAGCGAACCAAGAAGGGGCAGTGGTAACTTATCCGCTGGTTTTCGCCCCTGCGCAATTGGCTTATCGTGACACGATGGTTCCGACAACACCCAAGGAAAAACCCAACCGTCACCGGCCAGGAAGAGCCGAGCGTGCAAAACGTCAGCGACTCAAGGAGGCGAATGTGTTTTAATTCACGAACACGAAATTTTTCTTTTAATAAATGATGCCGTTGATGGTTCGCAGTGTTAACTGACTCAATTCGATTTATAGATTCAAAGTATAAACCTGAAAAATCATAATAACGAAAGACTACTTTTAGTAAGGGACCTAAATAAATTAAAATCGAGCACAGGCCTTCTATCGGCAGCTCGTTGAACCCATGGATCGTTCGGCCAATTACAGCATTAGCAATAGCGCTCACTTTTTGCGGACGATCTACCCACTCGAACACAGTTCCAACGTTGCTTAGCAACGGGTGTCAAGTGGTAAGCAAAAGATAATTTGTAAAGGGTTGTCTGGGTAACAGCCATATAGTTTTCAGAATATCAACACCCAGAAACCCACCATTAATAAAAATACAAAAAAGATTAAAAAAGAAATAAAAATAGTTAAAACGAATATTGGGTAGAACAAGGTTTTGTTTAAATGAATTGGAAGTAACATGTAAATATAACAGGCAGATTTAAAATCAGACCCATAAAACATCAAGTAAACATCTTAAAATGCGAGAAAAGAAATAATTAAAATATAAAATCAAAAACATAAATATAAATTAAAATAATAACACGATGCACCAAGAAAAGCACGAAATAAACATAGAAATAACAAAATAACATAGAAATTTGATCGAAAATTGACAATTTATTTAAAAGAACAAGTTAATGAAAAGTAGAAGTAAAATCAAATGATTTTAATTGGAAATAATTCAATTAAAAATTAAAGAAATGAATTGTCAAGCTAAATCAAGAAATAATAAAAACTAGAATTATATTACACAAATAATTTCAAAGTCAAATTTTGTTTTACCGCAGCAAATTTAACAAGCAAGGTTAGGGTCACAGAACAGGTATATATACCAATTCATTTTCACAGAATTTTAACTCGTAAAACTCGTTTTTACAAACACGACCAGTTTTGGAATCAGATAACAATTTTTAAGTGACCGAGGAATTTTTGCAAGTGGACGATTTCGAAAAACTTTTTCCATACAGCTTACAAGCAACTTCAATGTAAGCACTACTTGACGCTTTTATGGGAAAAGGTTGTTTGTATGATGAAATGCCAATTATGTTATGCCGTTATGATCAAATACATGCTTCAAAGGAAAGATATGCCTTGTCGAAATTTTTCCGGCCCACAGCCGAAACAGCACCGCAAGATATTAAAATCTATATAATAATTCGAGCTGTGTAAGTGCGGTTCATCCGCCAATAGCTCGTGCCCGTGAAGGTTCCCGGCGTGCGTAACGCAGGAACCCAAACGTAAATACCTATAGAGGGAATTGGAAGATAAAGGGGTAGTCTTTTGGCTGCTCCTGCATCGTTCATTTCCCGAAAATTCGACCTAAAATTCTTATTTCACATCGGCTCAAAATCATATACAGCGAGTAGTCTAGTGGGCACTCGTAATATCATAACATTAACATATCTACCTTGAGATGAAATAAGGGAAGTGAGTGAATAATGAAAAATTAAAATCGGAAATTCGGAAAATTAAAATCAATTGTTTTAATAACAATTATGACTATGGCAAAGTCAACTTAATAAATTGAGAGTTTCAATAATATTAACCTTTTCATTGAAAAATATAAAGCATAAAATAATGTAAGAATCTTCGCGTAGTAATATTCACATCGAAATAAAAATCAATTCCAATACCCTAACCAATTAAACCGCTCAATTGAGAATTTTAATGATAATAATATTCACATCGGAATCAAATCAATATAAGTACGCCCTAAAGCTAGGACACCCAATTTGAGAAATCCAAGAACCATAATGCTCGTGATAAATCAAATTAACTAAACAATATACGGAAAATACTAGTAAGATGATGTTCATGTTAAAATCAAATCGAACTAAATGAATTGTAAACATTAAAACCACTAGATGATGAATCCCAATAACGATGATATTCACGTCGGAAACGGACATGCATCATGACAATCTAGATAATAATTTGAGAGGGTTAAGAATGATAATGTAAGTCGCTAATAACCCATAAAATCGATAACTAGAAAGTGGCTCTTTAAGCTGAAGGTTCCGATATCAACGTCATTCATCTTCAAATAAAATAAAATCTAGCTAAATCAAAATAAACGTCTAAAATTGCGAACTTTAATTCTGATAAAGCTACCTTTAAAATGCGTGATAGGATTCGACAAATAAATTGAAATGATAACTCTCCATCATAATATTGAACAGAGCGAGATTGTTCAAATCCACGACGAGAATGACAACGTAGTGTCACCATATTAGTAATTCGATACCAAGAACACAAATTTAAATGATCAATATGAGGACCCGTAATAATTTAACTAACCACCTTTCCACATGAGCCATAAACGATGGGGGGGAAATTTAGTCATTTAACTCCCAAAATGTAAGTAGTGCAAAGTAACATCATCCACTAAACTTCAACAACAGATCCTCATTGAAAAGATTTAAGCATGACCAAACCACATAGGTGATTAATCAGAGGACATCCACAGTGGAGAATGTCAGAATCGGGAATCAACATCATTTGGACATGTCACTGCATCATATAGTCATTGAATTCCATGTAATATCAGGATATCGACTTCTGTTTCCTTCACAATGTCATAACCTCGGAGGATCATAACCATTGACCGAGCTCTGAAGATTTGAGGGCGGATAGTACGTACCAAAATCCATCAACATAGATTGCACTAACGATAAACCCTGACAAATATGATTTCTCAACTAAAAATAAGAAATCCCTTACTGGAATTACGCCGTAAAGAATAAACCGAAGCGCAAGATATTCTGATCACAGTGAACAAGATTCAGAAAAACTAAATCGATATAATTCCATTGATTGCATAGAAGAATATGAATCGACATGTTGACAATGTATGTTGGATAAAACAGACACACTCACTACACGCCATAATTTCATCCACGATAAAATAAAGATTTAAATGCCACTTAGTCATGGTAGAAAAGAAATTTGTGTAAATCGATTAGGCACAACGTCATTAGGCCACGTCATCTGACAGCAAAAATCATGCTAACCAACACGTGAACTAACAGACGACGACATATAAATACCCAGCAAATTAATCAGATATGATAAGTTAACTGTTCAACGTAAATTTAATCATGTATACACAAGAGAGACAATCTTTGACGACTCAGTCGACAAGACGAAATCGTTGCACTTCTCAACGGGAAGAGTACCAGAAGGAAGGACCTATGGAAAAGAAAGAAAGCAAGCTCGAGGGTATAGTTATATTGTTAATAATTCAATTTTTATTTTCCTTTAAAAGAGAAAAAAGGAGGAATCCTAATTCTGTCGGAATAGAACCTACCCAGACTTACATGCAAATAATTCCATGGCAAAAAGATAAGGATCATTATACTTAAATTTTGCCTCCTCTGGTAAATTCATGATCTACAGATTCTATAAACCGCAAAAAAGTGTCAGGACTTAATATAATGATGATGGATATGATATCTAGTATCACGACTGACGAAACAACTGAACTGGACGCTTACGTGTCACCAATAGTTTCTATGTTTTTCTTCATGGTTTAATAAAATTTTAAATAAATTCGTTTTTGTGTGTCTTCAAAAGAAAGGATTTGTTAAGGCACATTACGTTACTCACTAAGGAGCGAGTTAACCAAACTAACTAAAATTGAGATCCACCTAGAACCAGATCAATACTTGCACGGCTTAACGCTCAAGTAACTTTCTTTGGAAATGCAGTAGTTAATGCTCATATCACACATTGATTGATTTGGACAAATATCGAAAAGTCCCAATACTCCGAAAGCAGTCAACACATGGGACTCAATTAAGTGAGATTAGCGTTGAGGTATAGATGAGTCTCGAGGTTTGACTGGGACCATAAGTCCCGATGAACTACCCTGTTAAAACGAAACCTCACAAAAGATGACGGTATGATAGATAGGGAGACCAAATCGCTAAGACCGTTTGAATAAATATTACGACCCAAGGAACTCTAATTGGTTCTCATGATGTGATAATTGTTAAAGAATATCGAGATACATCCAGAATTACCCTATTGAAACTTGAGACCTATAACGCAATCTCGCATATTAAGATTTATTTTGCAGAAGAATCCTGGATTGATGCGTCCCGGATCACAATGCGTTTTTCAGCACGATCCGCCGCCAGATGCAGGATTCACGATCTCTCCTGTAAGGGAATCGAGGGAAGGACATTTGGATGACTACGAAGAAGCCGATCTCCCCTACATCGCAATCAAGAGGGAGCCAGGCCGATGGCAAATGGCAAGACGACACCTGGCCAGGGTCAATGCAGAGATTGATGCTGGAAGAATCCCCAGCACGGACGCGTATGCTCTATCGTACAGCATATCCTACGAATTGGATGACCCGAGGTTAACGGAACCCACTCGACCGATGGATGTGGTAATTGCGAGAAAACTACTGCCAAGGGAAATACGGAACACTGACAGAAGCCCAGCCGGATGACAAGAGCACTCGTGTGTTCGAAAACGACCTAGATTCGATCCGGATTCGTATCACCAAAATCCTAGATACTAACAGCATTTTTTTAAATAAAGTGTTGAGATGAACAAATGAAACGAGAATCGAGAATTCTCTTATTGAAATGTTGGGACGACATTTTGCCAAACCCCGGAGAGATGACATAAAAATCGAAAATGAAACTTAATACAAAACGACAAAAAACGATTAACCCGACTGCAAAATGAGAAAATATGTTGATGAAACGAATAGCTCGCCCACCAAGTATAAATTTGGGGGCTCAGCCGAGATAAAGCTTTGTTATTTGGAAAGACTAAAATAATCAAGTTAAAAAACAACAGAGAATTTTATCAGTAGACCCTCAACCGGGATAAAATGATTTTCTTGTGCGAATGAACGAGAGGGGACAGGTACATGACTATTTTATTAAACCGAAATGTCGGGACGACATTTTGTCGGACCATGGAGAGACGATAAACTAAAGAATGAAGCTTAACAACAAACGATGGAAAACGATCGACTTATCTACGATACAACAAACGACAGAAAACGATCGACTTATCTACGTTGAGAAAACAGTTCCATGAAACAAATTGCTCGACTCAACAACCAGCAAGAAGACAAGATGGTTGTAACAAAATGGATACAAGCCAAGAAAACAATTTACCAAACCAGAAGGAGCTAAAATAAGAAAATTATGGAAAACGACCAAACCGACTGAAAATAACACTGCAAATTGATACTGCAAAATAAGACTGAAAAATAAGACGAAGTAAAAATAGCAAATAATCTGAAACGTAACGTGCAAACGACAACACAATTCATGAACAACAAAAACAGGTGAAACAAACGACGGGGAAGAAAACAAAAAAACTAGTGAGAGTAAATAAACTGTAATAAAATAAATAATTATAAAGTAATCTAATAATTAAATTGATTAATGTTTTATGAATAGATGGAGTGAGCCAAACAAATAACAGTGAAACTGTGAAAAATTTTGAATATCGAAAATGATAACCTAGAGAAACTGATAAATAAACAAAAATTTATGAAAAAAGTCTGAGAAGACGTAACAACGATTTCGAACCTTTACCCCGACGAATTATGCATACTGATAAAATTAATTAACATCGATGAAGAGGTAACGACTAAAAGAATATCCGAAATCCTGTATATGAGATTAGAAATAATCAAATTCGGCAAGAAATGGAGCACAATGATGAAAAAGGCTGAAACAATCGACGAGGATGCAGATGATGGAAAAACATACTAAAAGCTATTGGAAATCCTACGTATGTCGAGCAGAGGAAGCATGAATAATGCTAATACCGTGCGGACATTTAAGCTTTTGCCAAAGATGCGCACAGCAGTCGCATTGTATGTTATGTCGACGAAAAATAAAAGAAAGGATAACAGTGTTTTATCCATAAGCTGGAAATTGTTGTGAATTTCGTAATAAATATGCATTGTTTGTAAACAATTAATTATTAAATAAGAACAAATAAAATAACGACAAGTAAAATAAAATCAACATATGAAAGCCGAATCAGGGAAAATTTAAAATACACGCACAGAGACACAAAAGCAGAGGGATCGAAAATACCGTGTATTTGGACGAAAAAATTTCGACAACCAAGAGATAAGCTTCCTAATGTATAATTTTTTTTGTTGTTTTATCTATAATATATCGAGTTAAGACGAGGAAAATAATAACCTGAGCTATCAAAACGATAGTACGCTCATCCAAGGGAAAACCTTGATCAAGCCTACTGAGAAAGGAAATGGTAGGCCAAGTCGCAAATGTCAATAAGCAGCCGACGAGAGACTGATCACCTCTTTTGGGAGGCTTGTTGATGCGATTACCACAAATTTTGACGGGGGAAGAAAAAAGGGATGAACCAAAAGGTGACGGAAAAAATGCGCATTATTTAAGAAGCCGAAGGCGAGAGAGCCAAAAAGTCTTGTAAAGGTACCTAGAAATATTTTCAGGATGTTATCAGCCTAGAGGCTGGTAACGCTGAACCGCTCAATATACAACCCGGATACCCACACCGAGTATCGAGGACACTAAGCAGTAGGTGAGATGTGAACTAACCGGTAAATGGTTCATACTCGAAAGGCCCTTCTAAGGATCAGATTGAGGCAGCCAAGCAGAGCTGGAAATCTGACGTGGGGCGGACTAGTAGTAGATGGGGATGGTAACCACTACAGCGCCCACATTTTTCCTTTTCTTTTCACTATTCGGGAGATCAAGTAAACCGCACTTTTATATTCTTCGCAGTACACAACCTGGATCCCACATCGAGTATCGAACATCCGAACAGCGGTGAGATAAGCGTAACTGAACAAATACGCTATCAAAAGACGACCAAGGACTGAGAGTCAGTGTGAGGCCTCAAGCTTGTTAAACCAGACAAGTCGCCAACAGGTCACTGATAAACTCAATCAGGAAGGACGCAGAAGGCCATAGAGAACCATTAAATTAAACTAGGCACAAAAGACCATAGAGAGCCACTAAATTAAACTAGACGCAGAAGGCCATAGAGACCCAATAAAGATATATTAAATTAAAAAAGACACAAAAGGACATGGAGAGCCAATAGAGACGATAAATTTAAGACCAATAGAAAAGATAATAGGATTTAGATAAAGGTCCATAGAGCGCCAGCAAATGATTTTTGTAAATCAGGGAGACATAGGAAAAATAATTAATGAATTGAATAATGATATGATTGTAGCGATTTTATTTGATAAAATATAAATAATCGATGCGACTATATAGATAACTGATAAGACTAAATAGATAATTAATACGAGGCTGATAGATAATTGATACGAGAAATAGATAACTTAAAATGGACTTAAAATGACGGGGGGTGAATCAGACGGAAAATTATCACAGCGGAAAACGCGAACAAGAGATAATAATAATAATAATAATAATAATAATAATAATAATAATAATAATAATAATAATAATAATAATAATAATAATAATAATAATAATAATAATAATAATAATAATAATAATAATAGTATATTAAACGGAGGAGAAAATTTGTATAGAGTATAAAATACTGGAAGTGTTATTTATTTTTAGAGCAAACGTCAAAGCAATCTCAGAGCAATCTCAAAGCAATCCCAAAGCAATCTCAGAGCAATCAAAGCAGAAAAAGATAATCAACAAACCAGAAGTTACAACGACAAAGCATAACCAAGCAAACGGATAACCGTAACCATTGAGAATACAACATATAATACAAGAAGCAAAAGCAAAAAGAAAAGAGAAGAGAGCCTATTAGAAGAAGACGAAAAGAGGAAAGCAATAAGCAACAGAAGCCTCAATAGAGTAACATCAACCGTAGCAGTAACAGGACCCGGATCAGAAAGCGGACTAAACGAATTCGAATTCAGCAGCAGCCAAGGAAGTAAAATAATTAGCTAAGAGAATTGTGTAGAGAACTCAGAATCAGAAAGTGAAGAAGTAACAAGGAATCAAGGCAACAATCCAAAGATGTCAACCAATTCAAACCAGGATACAGCATTAATGGGATAATTTAGAAAAAAATTCAGGGAAGAGCCCTTCGATGGCAATCTCAATAAACTGGATACATTTATAAAGGAGTTTGAAGTATACAAGACCATTTGTCATTGGTCAGATCAAAAAGTAAAAGAGCGACTACCCCTATATTTGAAAAGGAGCGCACAGGACGTATTTGTGGAGGAAGCGAGCAATGCAACTAAATTAAATACATGGACAGAGATAAAAAAGTTCTTAGTAAAAATATTTGGAATAGAGAAAAAAGGGAATAAAAAATTGTTTAATTTCTTACATAGGAAACAAAGGCGCGATGAATCCAACGCAGTATATGCATGCGAACTGAGAAAATTAGGCAAAGAAGCCTTCGCAGATAAAGGCGCACCAGAAGATAAAAGGTAGACGTCTTCATAAGAGGAATTAAAAGAGAAGATATACGAGCCAACCTCGGATGCTTGGCACCATAAACATTAGATAACGCAGTAGCAATCGCAAACAGATGTGAGGCATATCTAGGGTTGGGATATCAGGTAGCAGCTATGACAACAGAACCAACAACTCCAATGGCAGGTACAAACACCAATAATCCGATCAACAATACAAATCCGGCAGTGAATCAATTTATTTCAAGAGCCCAGGAGATGTTTAAGCCACCAACAACAAGGAATCCCGAAAATGGAGGTAATAACCAAGTAAGTTATAATAATCATTTCAGGAACAATTCAAATGCGAACGAGATTTGCACCACGTGCAAACGAACTGGACATCGGACGGAAGAATGCTACCGGAATTACAACAGTCAAAGATGCAGCAGGAGAGGACACACCGAGAGGATATGCAGACATTCGGACAACAGGACATGTTAGAATTGTAACCAGAAAGGACACCTCACGAGAAGCTGTAACATGAGAAGAGGAACGAACCAACAAAGAACGAATAACCCTACGAGAAACCCACAGATTAACGTAATGCAAGAAATCAATATGCTACGAGAGACATTGCAACGAATGCCAATGGAATTGAGAGAAATGATACAACAGATACCCACCAATATACAACAACAGCGAATTAAGGTAATGAGAATAAACGAACAGACGCATGAACGACGGACGAAAGAATATCAGGAGCAACAACAGGCTGAATGGCAAAGATTACAGGTGGGAGAAGCCCATGAAATTCAGCAAAGATGTAAAGATAGAGAACAAATTACGCGAAGAATTAATATGATGTGAATTGAAGCCTTAGGAGAAACCCACACTGCGGAGCAGTGTGTTGAAAACAAAGGGGAAGACAAAATGATAACCAATGAAAATCAAACAAAGTAGAATTAAACAAAATGGAAAAAATAGAAACAATAAAGGAATTTGCGGAAGAGGAGAAACAGAAACGTCTAAAACAAAATGAGGTGACAACTGAGAAAAGCTAACTAGTGACAATCAGCATTAAATTAGAAGAATCCGAAGCTCTCCAAACAGGACAAACGGAATCAATGATAACAGAAGACCGAAACCAAGAAACACTAACGCAAGAAATAGAATTACTCAAGAGAGAAGCACTAATACAAAAAGTGGAAAACGGAATCAAAAGAATGGAACAAGAATAAGTTCTAGAACAAGAAAAAGATCAACTAAAAAAGAAGGAACTTATACAAAAACTAGAGGAAGAGATAAGAAGAATAGAACAAGAAAAAGCGCTAGAACAGAAAATTGATGTACTAAATAAGAAAGCACTATTACGAAAAGTAGAAGAAGGAATAAAAAAAATAGAACAAGAACAAACACTAGAACAAGAAAGAGATATACAAGAAAAAGAAGCGGCAATACAAAAAGAAAAAGAAAAAATGAGAGTATCAGATAGTAACGAAAAATTGAATCCAGAGGATATTACTGCAAAAGATAGAAACAAGAATCAGAAAAGAGGAACCAAATTTGAGCGAGGAACAAATCGGGAACAAAATAAAGGAAATATGGTTCCAAACAAAAGGACAAACAAAGGCACCGGAAGAAAAAGAACGACCGCATATCAATATGCTAAGACAAATACAAGACGAACAAACAGACGAAGACGAAAGCGAAATAAGCTGTTTGGGAGGAGAGATGTTTCAATCATGCGAAGAAATCCAACAAAATAAAAATGAACCGAAACCAGAAACGAAAGAAATGGTGACGGACATTCCAAGAGAAGACGAAATAGAAATAATAAGAGAAATCAATGAGATAGTGGAAGAAGTGAATCGAAATCAGATGTTTATCAATACTGAAAGATACAACAACGGACAGTAGAATAATGAAATTAATCGCAAAAGGATACCAACAAGATAACGGTACTTTTACAGCATCATGGAAGAATATAATAAAAGGATATCAAGAAAACTTGAAAGAATACGATAGGGCGGGATATAAAGTGGTTATTGATCATCCAGAGATAGCAAGACAAATAATAGCAACAAGAGGCGAAAATACAAACGAACTATACGAATGGTTAATAGAAAAGTTAGGGGCAAGCTACAAAAATCGACCACTGTATCACAGAGGAAGAAAAATAAAACAAGATATCTATTAAGCTGATGCACTAATATGGCCAGACAGAATAAACGTGGTAACTTTAGATAACGATGAAATCGAAGAAACAGCAGCAGAAATATAGCAGAAAATCAAAACAATGTATACTTAAGAAATCAGCCAGGATTGTAAAAAGAAAGATAAAAAATAATTAGGCAGAACCAAATAAAAATGACGGAACAAGCCATAGACTAAGCAAGAAAATATATTAATAGATTATCTCTAACAAGGCCAATTTCAATGAAAATGTTTGTCGAAGATGTAAGAGACAGCTATTATGAGATTCGACAATGAGAGAACGGACTAGTTAATAGGTAACGGAGACTAATATCGATTGCGGGAAAGTTGGAAAGCTTAGTTATTAATAACCCATATTGCACTTAAAAATATTTATTATTGAAAAACGCTTGTCTTAGTTAATAATTATTGTAGTAAGATAAATTATGGCCAGATATTTACTTGTAGCCAAATCTATGTTAGACGTACTACTTAGTAAAGAACCTAACACTACTGCTCATCAGTTAGCCAAATATTTTGAATCCTTATGCGAAAAAATTACCAGATTTGAAAAATTGAAGCCATTTATAACATTTCTTATAATATTTATATTTTCATGTTTAAACATTATATCTCTATCCTTTTCATTCCACGGTTCCCACATTTTAATCAGATGGAACTGCACTATACAGATTTTTGTCAAAGATTTATGCTCGTTTCAGTAATCTACAAAAAGAATTCTGTTTGAAAGATTAGTATTCACAATTATTCAGATTAAATTAAAAACGATTATTCTATACCCAAAAATACTGATTGAGTAAAATTTACAGGATATTCTTACAATCATTACTTACATTAAGCCTACCACAGATAAATTCTACTCTTTTTATCACTTTCTTTATAATTCGCAAAATTTAAGCTCCAAGCAATCGAAAAGGAAAGCAATCACACTGAATATTTCAATAATTTGCTACAAATTCAATGATACAACAATTCAGAAAATATTTTCAAAAGTGAAATCACTCGAAATAGAATATTATTCAAAATTTTATATTAAACTACGTAGAATTTCAAATTTAAACAAATTTACAGTTTCTATTTTTCAAAAGTACAGCACGGAATTGACAAAAAATCAAACCATTTTATATCTAAATAACCGATGTGCACATACATGCTTTAAGAATATCATCATAGCCACCATTTCCAGTCACCGTGATCATTGTCACCATCAGTATATACACCCACCATAATCATCATTATTATTACCATCATCATCATCATCACCATCAATAACAACAATAACCACTACTGTATCATCATTTTCATCTCAATAATTCCATCTTGAAAAATATTCGTTTGATTCAAGTTTTTGGCTAAAATAAAAAAGTATATATATATATACAGTATCCAGATACGCACTAAACGCAATCACGTTAACGGTTTAATACTGAACAACAACAATACTGAAAATCAATACCGGTATAAAATAACAAAATGATTTAACACTTCAAAAATAAGCTCAGATCAAATTATTATAATCAAAATCTGAAGGTTGATAATCCCGACTGGATGTCAGTGAATTCTCTGAACGAGTCAGCAAATCTTTTTTAGAAGAGTCATTTTTTTCTTTTAATAATTTCTCTAACTGATCAGACCGGGTTTTAATTTTTTGCAATTCATTAGACAACATATCATTTGAGTTTTTGAGTTTCTTGATTTCGTCGAGCAATTTATTGCGTTCTATTTGAAATATATTCCCAATTATTGACTTGAAAGTGTTCTGAAGATGAAAATGTTAGTTCCTTAAAAGTGCATATGCTCAAATAATAAAATAAAATTATTAAAAAAAATCTAGTTAAAATTTTATTCGGATAACAGGATATCTAATCCTGTCGACACTATTGACACAAACCGGGAGTTCGGGCTAAATTGGACAGTATTAGTGTATAATGAGGACTATGCCCCGTGGATATTTGGCTTGAGAAAAATAACAGAGACCCCCTAAAAAATTTTTTTGTCGGAGAGGGGGGGTTATTCATTGAACAGAGAAATTATTCATTGGAGAGAGAAAAACATTCATTGAATAAGGAAAACATTAATTGAAGAGAGAAAATATTTACTTTCATTTTCAATTTTATTGATTTCATGAATATCAATCACAAAAGTAGTATTTTATTGGTTTTCCAATTTATTTTAATTATTTGAGTAAACAAATATTGAAAAAATATGATCTCTGTTTCATGATTTTACAAATTTAATGATTTTTAGGAACTCGAGATTTTATTCAATTTTAGTCATTTTTGACGAATTTTTTATCTGCTAGAATTTGTTGCCAGAATCAAATTGTAGTGATTTTCGATGGAAAATATTGGGTATCGATAACAATTTTGTAATATTTTGAAGAAATTTCATTTTTTATTGGTAAAATTCAGATTTTTATGATAATTTTAAAGGAATTTGATTGGTTGAATGCGTAGCTTAAATATGTTTGATATGATCAAAATGTAGGGTTTTTTAATGGTATTTTAAGGGATTTATTCGGTTGAATATAGATTTCCAAAGGAATTTTACTTTATATGGTTTTATGAAAATAATGAATATAGTTGGTATAGTGTGGGGAAAAGTCATTTGAAGGGAAATGATTGGTTAAGAGAGGAATTTTATTTTAGGGGGAAATGATTGGTTAAGAACAAATTTGTTGATATTTTTAAGGGGATTAAGCCGGTTTAATATTGTTCTTTTATTGTTGTCAATTGAAGTTTGTTATTTTAGGAGGAAATGATTGGTCAAGTGATGAATTTGATTGTTTAAGAGAATTTCAAAAAATTTATTCTGTTGAATATCAAAATAAGTCGGTGATTTTTATGAAAATAATGAATATAGCTGGATGAAAATATTGTCAATTAAAGAGAAATGATTGGTTGAGAGTAAATTTTATAACATTTTTGGGGGAAACGATACGTTAAGAGGGGAATTTATGATATTTTTAGGGGTATTTACTCGGTTGAATATCGATGTTAAAAGATGGATATTTAGTGAAATCGAAATATTTTCATTTGTTTAAGGGGTTATCAAAATATATCAAAATCAATAAGATTTTGGCTAATTTTAATGAAATTATTGGAATCTGAATAAAAAATATGAATGTTCTAAGAAAATGTTTGATTCATATAATTATTCGTGTTCAAGCATTTATTTGATTTTATTATTATATTTTAAATTAAATTTAATTAAAAACTAAAATCGACTAGTATTTAAAAAAAATAATTTTATGTTACCGATTACTTATGTTATTATTGACAATTTTCTGAATAATTTAAATATTTATGATTATTTCCATGAATGAAGAGAAATTGTACAATTAATAACATATATTAATTTTCATTCAACAAGTACCTTGAACAATTACCTAACAATCTTATAAAACTTTAAAAAATTATTTAACAAATTTTTTCAATTATTTTACAACTTAGTTAAGTTAATTAATTTTTTAATTGATAATTACTATTTTTACAATTTGCTGCTGTGTTGAAACTTTTTTTAAAGGTTTTATTCAAAGTATTAACAAATTATATTAAAGATATATCAAAACTTGTCAAAAATTATAAAATTTTGGTAATTTTAATAAGTATTACTCAATAACTACTATTTCCTTGCCAATTTGCTGAAGGTCTTATTTTAAAATTTCTTCAAAGCACTAACATATTTACAAATTAATCAGTTTTATTTAACATCTTAAAATATTTCTTACAACTTTAATCAAATTCTATTCACATGCTAATCATAATTTAATGATAAATATTATTTTACAAAAACAAATATTTTACAACAATTAAACATACAAATTTGCCTTTTTAGTAGATTTTATCGGTATCTATCAGTACACAAGTACCTGTTCCATATAGTTTAGTGATGGATCGATAATTATTTAATTTCTAGTAATGTGGTAGATGATAATTATTTTATCTATTAACTTTATTCAAGTACTGTGAAATTAATATGTTTTGTGAAATTAATTTAAGAATATTTTCTAATCAAGTTACAAACACTTATGCTTACTAATTAATTTATAATTCAGTAAACAACAAGAGTTGGAGTGAAAAGAATAGAAAATTTGTAAAAATAAATTTAAGTAATTTTTGTTTTGAGCTGTTAGCAATTAATTTATTTAGGGGCATGTGACAATTAAATGAAAAGGTTGACATTCATCTTTGAAAATAACTTTTAATAAATTGTTAGATGTAATTAAAAATATTACAAAAATAATAGAAAGAATTCAAAGCATTTAGTAGTGGGATGTGTCCCGTGGGAACACCCCCCTCCCCCTACTGATAGAAAGTTTTCGAAGTACAAAAGTACAAATTTTTCTGAGACAAAGACAATGACTTATTCAAGGTAATTGAAAAAAAGGCAATGAGTAATCAAAAAACTTTTAAGGTTATTTAAACAAAGACCATGGCTCATTTAAGGTCATTGGATGAGTCATAATAATTTTTCAAGGTCATTCAAAAAGTAGGTCATGGTCATTGGATAGACATGTTGGTGTTACTGTGATCTTTATTACTCAAAATCTATTTCATCAGGGTGGTGCACATCGAACAAAGAATTAAAATGTTAAATATTTAGTTATTTTCAAGAATCCTAGCGATGCAACAGTTATTGATTTTCTTGTTCCACAAGCATACCATAATAATCGTAATTTTCTCATTAGTTCATTTCAAGATGCTACAAAATCACCGCATGGATATATATTTCTTGATTTCACACAACAATGCAATGATGATTTATGAGTAAAAACAGATATTTTCAATAAAGAAGGTGCCATGGTATATAAACAAAGTTGAAAACTTTAACATGTAAAAATGTTTATGAAATCCAGACTTAAAAATGTCTGAAAACTTAGACAAAGTATTAAAAAGAAAATAAAGAACACAGTTCCACCAAATACTAGTTATACACAATCTAAAAAACTAACAACTGAGAATTTCCCCGCAATGAATCTAATTTCGAAAAACATTATTAAAAGGAGTAAAAATAAAGTTGTTAAAAATCATAGGAGTTTCCCATATTTTAATGCATTGTTAAAGGTTTCGAGTATGAAAAGAATATCTATTTTTTCAAATTTTGTTGTCGATGATTTACTCAAAATTCTATTAAAAGTAGTCAGAGGTAAAATTAAAATCAGTACATCTAAAAAACTAGTATTGAATAAACATCGTAAGCCTTTGTTATCGCTTGTTATATTGGATCGTCTCAAAATAAATCATTATTCTGTACATTCTCAATACAAAGCCGCACATGTTGAAAGATTTAACCGGACATTGAGGGATAGATTGAAGAAATATTTCGTGCATCAAGGTAATAAAATATGGATAAATGTATTACCGAAAATACTTGTTAGTTATAATAATTCATCACATCGAGGTCTGAATGGTTTGAGACCCGTAGATATCAGCTCGAAAACATTACCTAAATCAGTACGGTCTAAAAAAGTTGTGAAAATTACAAAACCAAAATATAAAGTTGGTGATCACGTTAGAATTAGTAAAATATCTGCTTCACCTTTCATCAAAAATTTCGATAGTAATTGGAGTGATGAGGTATTTCAAATTACTAAAATTAATGCTAAACAGAGTCCTATAATATATGTTATTAAAGATAGTGATAACAATGTAATACAAGGGAAATTCTATGAACAGGAATTACAAGTTATTTCCAAACCTACAGTGTTCAGAATTCAGAAAATACTGAAAACTAAAATGGTGGGTAAGGATAAACAATACTATGTCAAATGGCATGGATATCAAAAACCCTCATGGATATCATCAAAAGATCTAGTAAAATGAGTTTCTATACAATTTTACCGAGCAATAGTTGCCCACTAATCCATCCGGAAAATCAAGCAAGTAAATTTATGGTTGATCTTCAAAATTTCATTTATTTACATGGAAATTGGGAAGTTGCTTTGCAAGACTTTACATTTGTGTACAATACATTCCCATTTTATAGTCATTGTAAAATCAGTTACAAGAAGTGTGTTCCCAAAACATGTAGCGGTATTTTCTCAATCAATAATTTTGAACGATATTGTCATATTCCGAATCAAATTTTAGATGAAAATAGTGGCATGTTTTTCAAAGATGGATTGAATGTTAGTTGTGATTTTAGCCCATTTACAATAAAGTTTGAAAGTATTGAGGATGCCAAGCGAATGGATAGTGATAAGCTTAACATAGTTGTTCCTGGTACTGAATACCTAATACGTTTCAAAACATTTGATGAGAAAAGTGTAACGACCGAACACATCAAAGTAACTGTATCATATATTAATGAGGTGGAAGATACATTTACATTTACTAAAGATTTATATATTGAAACACTTGAAGAATTACATAAATATATTTCATTCAATTGTTTACATATATTTAAAACTATTGAATTTGTTAAAGATGGAATATGTAAATTCAGTCTGAATAATAACATCTGTGAAGTTTCATTTGATAAAAATTTGGCTAATACATTAGGATTAGATAAGCAAACATATAGGGCAAGTGCTTTTGGTGTACGCAAACCGAAAATAATAAAACTTCATAGACAAATGTTCAAATATACTAACATCATCGATCCTATAATTGTTGGTGATTCTTTGGTTCCTCTATTGAAATCTGTTTGGGTTGATAAACATGACCAGGATGAAGTTGTCAATATAAATATCGATAATCCCATGTACTTACTGGTATCAAAATCCTGTATAAACAATATAGAAATAAATATTCGTGATGATAGTGGTAAATTTATTGAATTTAGTAAAGATACAAAAACTCATTTGACATTACATTTTCGAAAATTAGATGGCCAACAACGATATTATTAGTATGTATAGTGGTAGCCAAAGTGGTGGCGAATTACCATATTTTATTGGTAAACAGTATGGATCAGGATGGTTGAGAACTATCGGTAGATTTGAACTTTCTATTCTTAAACGCCTTGGTAGTTTTGGTATGAAAACCGCTAAAGATGTGATAATGAATGAGTAGAAAATATTACCATCTCTGAAATTAAATGCATTATCCGAGTTAGGGAAAGTTCTACCTAGTGTTGAAGGTATGTTTCAAAAACAGGATCCATCACTGGCACCGGCTCAAAAACGTAAGACATCATAAACATCATATAAACAAACGAATGAAAGGACGTGGAACTATATTTCAAAAATGATTTGTGGTAAATCTGAATTGTGTTTATTTGATAGACCATCTCCCCAAGCAGTAATTGAAATATAAAGATGGGAAAAAGTGGATTAAGGGTTCAAAATTATTTACCATGTGCTCATAATTACAAATCGATTTTATGGATCAACCGAAATATTTACTCCATGGTGTTAATGTACACATTAGATTGAAAAGATCAGAGTCGTCATTATCACGAACATGTGTCACCACAGCACCAATTCTTCAATTAGTTGATGCAAAATTATTGGTGAGAAGAGTTCGTGTTGAACCCTCTGTATTAGCAGGTAATCAACTGGGGCTTAATTCTAAGCATGCAATATATCCATTAAAAACAAAGGAAATTGTTCAATTTGCTATTGCTAAAGGTTCCGCTTTTTCTATAAGGAACAAATATTTGGAGATAGAAGAATGCCCAACTTCATATTGGTAACATTTCAAAGTGAATCTCAATATAATGGATCATACTTAACATCGAGCTCAATTTTCAAAAATTTTGGAGTATCATAGTGATTATAGAGAAACATATACTTAAGATTTCGATAATGATAATTATTGTGCTACATACATGCAGAGTATAGTGAGAAATATGGGTTATTTGGATAAAAACCTTAATTGTGGTATAACTCTTGAAGATTTTAAAAACAAATATGCATTCTTTACATTTGTTTTGGAACCCGATTTTGATTTAAATAAGAGTCAATTACCTCAAAATGGAAATTTACGATTCGAAATAAAGTTTGCTAAAGCTACAACTGAACCGGTGCATGTTGTAATATATGGAGTATTTGAAAATGAGGTTCAAATAACCGCAAACAGCACCGTACTAGTTTGAACAGAGTTCAAACATTGTTGGTTTGAAAATGTTGGTATAAATGTATAGATAATTTATGATAATTTGTCATGGAGTAAGTTTTTTCACGTATTATTAATACTATTGATGTAGTTCTGTTCAGGTCTATCGAATTGGAAAACAAATACTAGGATATTAATTTTTAGGGGTTTTTCCTCTTGGTAAAATTCCATATTTACGTAATAATCAAGCCATAATCGTAAATACTAAATCGTCTCATCTCGGTGGAGAACATTGGTTAGCAATATATATGAAACCTAGCAAGATATTTGTATTTGATCCTATGGGTTTCTATTATCCGGCTTTCATGGTTTCGAAACTGCAAACAATGAGTAAACCTATTCTGTATAATAAAACTATGTATCAAAAACCATGGACCTTAACATGTGGTCAACATTGTTTAGCTTGGTTATTATCCAAGCGATTTGATTTCTAATAAATGTATTAATGTTTGGCTATGTTTTATTGTTATGTTTTATTATTATTATTATTATTATTATGTGTTTAATTAATATTTATTTAATGGTAACAAAGACAGTGCATGATAAGTGCGTGACTGCATGCATACACACTCAAGACTGTATGTAATTTACAAAGAAATCACATACATACTTTTGTTTGTACGTGATTTACAAAGAACACATGCCTACAAAGTATAGGCTGCATGCATAAAAATATTTCACCTATATGTGTGTATTTCTAAAATGTGATTGGCTAAATCCTGAAAATTAGATTGTCTTTATAAACATTGACAAATTCCAAATTTGTCACAATTATTTCAAAAATTTGCCAAATTCAAAAATTCACCAAATGAACAACAATAATATTTTAAGAGCTCTTTTGATGAATGAGACAGGTAAATTATTTTTTATTTTATTTTTTATTATTCTTTTATTATTTGAGATTGGTTTTCGATAACTGAATTGCAAGATCAGTTAGATGCTGCAAATGAAGTTATCATTATCGGTGATGAAATAGGTAAATTTTAATTTTATTTTTTCCTATGTATTTAATAATTATTTTAGAAAACAATGTAATCGTTATCGAAGATAGTGAAGTTATTATCAATGATGGTAAATTTTAATTTTATTATTTTTCTATGTATTTAAAAATGTTTTAGTAGATTTGGATGCAAACTACATTTCTATGAATGCCGCGTTTCTGGTAATGCCCCGCTTCTGGGGATGATATGAATGTCATCGTTTCTTGGGAAGATATGGAGGATCTCTCTTCCATAGAGGATGACGATTCTTCGGATTCAGGGGATAAATGTTAGTTTTTTATTTATTTTTAAAAAATTATGTTAATGATATTTGAAGTATTATTAACACATTGTAATCGGATCACGTATTAATACATGTTTAGCAAATTAATGCTGGAGAGCGTATAACGTATTTATACGTTTTTGATAGATTGTTAGTGGAGCCCGGGTCACGTTAAAATGCGGGTTCCAATATTTTTGAAGTTATCGCAATTTTTCTAGAGGTCTACGTTAGCGCAAAATTACGCAAAAAATCACCCGTTACCAGCACTAGTACGCGGCCGAAAACTGCCCGATCACAATGTGTTAAAATAATACATCAAATATCGATAATTTATAATAAGTTTTATGAGGTTCTATTTATTTTTCAATAATAATACCTATAAGTTTTATGATAAATATATTTTTATTTTAATAAAAGTTGATGAAATTTAATGTATTATTATAATAATACTTCAAATATCATTAATTTATAATAAGTTAAAATTAAAAAGAAGCAAATATTATTACTGAAACAGATATTACCATAATAAGTTAAAATTATAAAGAAACAAATATATTACCATAATAGTTGTGAGGAGTTAAAATTAAAATACTAAATTAAATTAGTTCACGATTAAAATTTGTAAAGTTTTAATTGAAACTTAAATTATTTTAAGATATTAAAATTGAAATGATAATTGAAATTTTAAAATAAAATAATTTTTAATAAAATTGAAATTCAAGTATGAATGCAATGGTATGTTGATATTTGGTTGAAATTAAAATTTAGAATATGTCCCAAGAATATTTGTTTATATAATCAGATTTTATGAAATATAATTTGGATTTAATAGTCTTAGTAATTTATTTTGATGACTGAAGAATTAAATGTTATAGCTTCTAACATGGCGACCATTCCAACGGATCTGCTTATTGGAAGATTACTTCCAGAGAAATTCCACAGAGGAGATGACCTCGAATTATTTATCAAAGAATGTCAGAGGTTCTTTGAAATAACGAAGACACCAGTGAAGACACAAATGGTACTAGTTATTACACTTCTGGACAGGACTTTGATTGAAGAATATGAAGCCGCAGAAGGTAAAACCGTTGAACAGAAATTAAGAGCAGCTTTTCATCGACCAACGTCATTGATTGATGACTTAAGAGAAGCCTTGAACTACGAGCAAGGTAACGATTCAGCGGAAATATTTATAGAGAAAATATCAAAAATGACTAAAAAATTGGCCTCACACACTTGGAATGAGGAAGAAATTCAGAAATGTTTATTGACACATTGTGTAGAGATAAAGAAGTCAGGAAAGAAATCGAAATGAAAGATCTCAAAACGGCGGAACAAATTAAAGAAACTATAAAGAAGATAGAAAAAGTTAACAAGGTTATTGAACAAGTAAACACGGTGAGATCAATACGACCTACAACTGGGGGAAGAACTTATAGAGATGTAGTACAAGTTGGAGCCACGAAGAGAGAAATCACGAATGGAAACCAGAGACAAGAGTTAAAGTGATAGAATGCTGGACGTGTCAAAAACCGGGACACAGTAGCAGAGAATGTAATATAAAAGAAGATTTCAATGTTATGCATGTGGTGTTGAAGGTCACATACGAAGAGAATGCCCAACAATCAAATGTCATAGATGCAATGCACGAGGACACAAAGAAAGAGAGTGCTACACAAATATGGAAAGACGAAATCAAGGAAGAGATCGAGACCAAAGGAAGATGTCAGGGAAGAATTCAAAGAAATACCTATCAACAAAGGGAAGATATGTATCAACCAAGGAACGTACATCAAAGACAATGGGGAAACCAACAATATAACAGAAAATATATTGCAGCTATCGAGTCTGATGATGAGATGATGAATACAAAACAGTCAAGCCAGCCAGACGAGTATAACAGGGAGAATGACCCAAACGAGCACGCTCCGTCAAACGGGACATTGATCGGAGCAATTTACTAAGTAAGATTGATTTCAACCAAAGAATGAATGCTAACGGTATGTGTAATTTAAGTATGGATGATGATTGTATGATTGATAAAGATTGTAGTGTTTTTGAACGTGATATTAATAATAATAGTTAGTGTAGAAATTAAAAGTCGAATGATAAGGAAAGTCAGAAAAATTTTAAAGAGGAGTGTAAAGTAAATTGAAGTAGTAAACACGAGGAAGAACGATAGAGAAAATTTACAAATTCCTAAAGAAAAAATGGAGACGTGTGTATAATGAAATTGTAGAAGATACTAGAGAGCAGAATATTTTGTCAGTAGAAGAACAAAAAAGTCCAGTAATAACATATATATAATGCAAGGTAGACCGAGTACAACACTGGATATCCAAGGGCGGAAAGTAGATTGTTTATTGGATACAGGAGCGCGAATTAATGTGATGGCTAAATCTGTAATTGATCGATTAGAAAATATCGAAATATTAGAAACAAGGGAATCGCTAAGATGTGCAAACAACAGTAGATTAGAAACTATGGGTAAACTAAACATCAATGTTAAAATGGGCAGTATGGAAAGAAATGTAACATTCATTATAGTAAAGAATTTAATACCAGAAATTATTGGAGGAGTAGAACTACAAAGGTTATTTGGTATAGAATTGAAATGTATACTAGAAGAACATGAAAACGTAGTGATTTCATTTGCGAAATAGAAGCTAGATTTGGGCGGATTATAACAGATGAAGAAAGATTACGTCATGCCATCGACGTTTTAAAAGTTACCGGAAATAAGAGACTGCTAGAAATATTTCAGGCAAACAAGAATGTTTTTTATGGCAGATAAATGGGACATTGGGTGTACCAATCTGATAAACATAAGATCATCACGAAAGGAGAGCCAATAATGATTAAACCGAGACGTCAGCCAATAAATTTGGAAGACAAGATTGAGGAAGCAATAAAAAATCTAGAAAACAACGGAATAATTAGGAAGTGCAATTCACCGTGGAACACACCTTTAGTTTGTGTATGGAAGAAAGAGAAAAAAGACATCAGGCTTTGTCTAGACTTCAGACAATTAAACAAGATAACAGAAAGACAAGCATTTCCAATGCCAAATGTAGATGAAATTTTAGACATCCTACACGGATCCAGATATTTTAGCTCAATCGACTTGGGAAATGCTTATTACCAAGTGAAGTTAGATAAAGAATCTCAAGAGAAAACAGCATTCTCAACAAAAGAAGGACAGTTCTGTTTTAACAGGATGCCGTTCGGTATTGCAGCGGCACCAGGAACATTTCAAGAATTAATGACGAAAGTATTGAAAGACTTGTGGAAAGATGGAGTGATGGTATATTTAGACGACATCCTAATATTCACAAAGACAGAAGAAGACCATTATAACATATTTGGAAAAGTCCTAGGGAAGATCGCAACAGCAGGACTAAGATTGAACCCCGAAAAATGTCAAATATTTAGAAAAGAAGTGAAGTTTCTGGGACACATAATAAATAAAGACGGCATACAAACAGATAATACTAAAATAGAAGCAATACAATCATTTCAAAAACCAAAATGTGTGAAGAATCTGAGGAGCTTTCTGGTATCTGTAACTATTATCGACGGTTCATAAAAGACTATGCAAAGAAGGCAAGAGCACTAGAAAGTATATGCGGAAAAAACAATGAGAAAATAAGATGGACAGAGATGTGTGAAAAGGCTTTCGGGGAAATGAAAGAAGCATTGATAACCGCCCCAGTATTGGTATTTCCAGATTTCAGAAAAGAATTTATATTAGACACAGACGCGAGCTTCGATACTATTGGAGCAGTTCTTTCGCAAAAGGATGAAAAAGGACATGAACATGTCATTGCATATGGTTCACATGCGATGAGCAGCCACGAAAAAGGATACTGCATTACCAGAAAAGAATTATTGGCAATATACTATTTTTGTAAACATTTCAACCACTACTTATATGGTAAGAGATTCGTACTGAGAACGGACCATAAAGCTATTACGTTTATGGTAACAACGAAGAAACAATAACGGCTCAATTCCAGACATGGATCAACTATTTAAGCAGTCTGGATATTAAAATGGAATACAGGAAAGGAACAAGCCATACAAACGCGGATATGCTATCCAGGAAAACATGCGGAACATGTGTACAGTGTATGATGGAACACGAAGACGCAAAAACCGGCAAAATTAAAACCAGAATATTAACAGTAACAGCAGAAGGCGGATATAACAAGTGGCAAAATGACAATATGGAGGTCCAAGAAATAAAGAATAAGTTAGAAAATAAAGATTGTAAGTTCATAATGGAAAACAACACGGTACTAACTAAACAAGGTAAAATATGGATACCGTCAGATAATAGACAGAGGATGATAAAAGAAGTACACGTATTGCTGTGCCATGCAGGTGCACAGAAAGTAACAAATATATCCAGAACAACTGCGACATGGAAAATCTAGCAACGGAAGTAAAAAAGGTAATTGAGAACTGCGAAAGATGTCAGAAAATGAAAACGATAACAACCAAGACAAAGGAGGAAACTCAAACAATAAAGAGTACAGAACCATTCGAGAAGATATATATGGATATATGTGGGCCATTGAAAGAAACGTTCAACAAAAAGAAATATATTTGCGGAATCATTGACCACTATAGTAAATACATCTCATTAACGGCCATAAACAAGCAAGACGAAAGAACAATTAGTGAGACGTTATTAAATAAATGGATATTAAAGTTTGGAGCGCCAAAAGAACTTCATGTAGATTGTGGGAAGAACTTTGAAGCAAGAAGCATAAAAGAACTAGCAAAGACAGCTGGCATTGAATTAATTTTCTCAAGCCCATATCACCATAACACGAATGGTATTATTGAAAGACAATTCAGAACAATCAGAGAGTATATTAACGCGTCATTGAATGAAGGAGGAAGGAAAAACTGGGCTGATATAGTGCCAGAAATAGAATATACGTTAAATGCAACAGTTCAAAAAACAACGGGAGTAAGCCCAGCAGAGATTATATTTGGGAGGAAGATCGACAGAATTATATAGGAATCATTTTATTAGATATTTAATATAGGTTTTATAGGAATTAATAAAAGTTTTAATAGTTAACATTTTTAGATTAATTATTAGAAACTTTATATAGGTTTTGTACATATATATTAATTTTTATTTTTTATTAGGCACTTTTTATCCGAGATATTGCATCTCATCATTAGAACACAGTCAAAGATGACATAAAGACATGAAAAAGTATTACCGCCATAGATATAATGGCATCGACTTTTTTATATGCGCCATATGCAAAACTTCCCAGAGCATTAAATATAAAGAATTTTATAGAGAACATGCGAATCATTTAAATTCTTTTAAGACAAATAAAATTAAACTTTTTAAGGAAATTAATAAAAATAATATAGATATTTTGAATATATTGCAAAATAAAACTACTTCAAATAAAACATAATAAAAAAAACGAATAAAAGGCCTGCTGCAAATATTAAAATTAATATCCCTAATAAAATAATTAAAAAAGAAGTCATCGAAATCAGAGATGATGATGACTCTAATATTATAAATAATGTAAATAATGAAAACATTTTAAGTAATGATATTATACCTATTATAAATGTTGTAAATAATGATATTATTATAAATAATAATATTATTCCTATTATAAATAAGGAAATTATACAATTCGGAGGTTCTGTATTAGAGAATGAGCGAACATAACAGTAATTTTAAATGGCGCTATCAAAACTTTACGTTTTGATATATCTAACGCGCAACTAATTAAAATAACTTAAACTGAGCGAATTAGTAATAAATTAATTTTAGAAATAAATAAAATGGGGAGCGTTAAAATTCAATTCGCAATATTCATTAAATTTGAAAAAGATGCTGAGATCCGTGATAATTATTTTTCGAATAATGCGGAGACATTTTCGGATAACTTTTTAAGCGAAGGGGTTAATAAGCTAAACGAAAAAATAGAGCAATTCACCCATTTAGGCAGTGGATGGCGTGTTATTAATATTAAGGAAATAGACTTTATTTTAACTAAATATGCTCCTATTAATCGTCTGTCCGGACATAAATATATTAAAACCCCTTCTGCATTGAAAAATAAGTAAATATAAAAAATAATGACGACAAATGCTTCCTTTACTCCATTCTTTATTTATTAAAGAAAGATATAATTGGTGAAAATCCCCAAAGAGTCTCTAAATATACAGAGTTTTTAGAGGAGTTAGAATATGATGAGGTCACGGATTGTCCCATGAAATTAATAAATATCCCAAAGTTTGAAAAGAAAAATGACAGTTTAAATTTAGCAATAAAGGTCCTTTCTTATACTCCAACTGTGATAATTGACGAGGTTCCTGATAGTTATGTCTTCGATCACCCTCATTTAAGTATAATTCATCGTTCAAAGGACACTGACGGAACACCTGTTTATTTGCTTTTATTAGAGAAAAGTGATAGGAACCACTACACCGCGGTGAGTGATCTCAATAATTTTTTGAATTATCATCCGAACCCCGATTGTCCACTTCAAATTAGATGCAGATGGTGCCCACACTGCCTAAATGGCTTCAGGCTGGATAATGCCTTTAATAAACATGTAGCTCTATGTGCTAGAAATCAGACGGGTACAACCCTTTACACATTACTATAATAACAAAGATTTAAAATTTGAAAATTATTCAAAAACCATCACCCCTCCCTATGTAATTTATGCCGATTTCGAGTCGGTTTTACCCCCTGATGTTAGACATCACCAAATTCATATGCCTAGTTCAGCAGGCCTTTTACTATTAAATAACTACACAAAAACAACAATATTTTGAATTTTATGGACCTGACTCATTTCTTTATTTCTTAAAAAAGTAGAGGAAATTGCTGTCACATTTGTCCTACCTTATTATGATGTTGAACGGAAAAAGTTTATAAGTTTTATGTCTTTCGCTGAACAACGAGAATTTAAATCATGTCGAACTTGCTAGAAACCGATTGAAATCCTGCTAAAGACCATTGTCACTTTACAGGTAAATATCTTGGTGCAGCGTGCCGAAAATGAAATTTTGCGCGTAGAATATACAAGTTGCTTCCGATAGTGTTTCATAATTTAAAAGGTTACGATCTGCATCATATTTTAAAACGTGGTCTCAACGGTTTTTCTTCTTAGAATTTAGATATTATCCCTACATCGACTGAAAAATGTATTTCTTTAATTGTACATATAAAAAATTTGGCTGTTAGATTTATAGATAGTATGCAATTTGTAAATTGCTCTTTACCTAAGGCTGTAAAAACACTTACTACATTACCTCTTACACCTCTGCCTTTCCTGGTTCAATTATAGATTCTAAAGGTATATTTCCTTATGATTATGCTGCGTCTTTTGATGTTCTTGAAACAACTTATGAATTGCCTTCTAAATGGGAGGGTGTGACGGATGATGAGTATTCGACTGCTGAATTGGTTTGGATGCAACAAAACTGTGATAATTTGCGTGACTATATGATGCATTATTTAAAAGTTGATGTATTCCTACTCGCTGATTACTTTCAACAGTTCCGTGAAAATACCATCGCATACAATGGTCTTGAACCTTTAAATTTCTATGGTATTCCTAGAATGTCATGGGCGTCAGCGCTTATGACATTAGATGAACCCATGGAGCTTTTACAGGACATAGAAATGTTCAATTATTACGAGGGAGAAACACGAGGAGGATTAACGTTTTTTATGTTTTTTTTTTTTTAACATAAATAATTTGTACGGTTGGGCTCTTAGCCAATCTTTGCCGTATGCTGATTTTGTTTGGGTGTATGATGGTTTGGATGATGTATTGACTAAGTGTATGAATGCTGCGGATATTGAAACCCTTCCATATGGATATACTATGGAAGTTTATATTGATATCCCTGAAAAATTATCAGGCTTTATCTTTCGCTTGGGGCTAAGGTTGTAAATGTACATAGATGTATAAAATTTACACAGAAACCTATTTTTAAAAATTATATAGATAAAAATACTGACTTGCGAGCGAATGCAGTCAGCGAGATTTATTAAGATTTATTTAAATTATATGATAACAGCTTGTACGGTAAATCCGTTGAAAACCTTTAGAAGCGAATGAATTTGCGACTATGTAATTCATTTGAAAAGTTAGTTACATATTCGTCAAAACCGGCATTTATAAAAACCATTGAAGTCGATGAGAATCTGTTTGCCGCGCATCTTAATAAGGATTCAATATGTTTGGATAGGCCTAGTTACATCGAACAATCAGTACTAGATCTATCCAAACTACAGATGTATCAGTTGCAGTATATAGAGCTGCAAAAGTATAGAACTATTTATAATTGTCATATAAATTTAATTGCCGGTGATACGGACAGCTTCTTTTTGGAGATAAAAAATTTAAAATTAGATATTTTATTAAAAGCGATGATTTCGGATGATCTTTTAGATACATCTAATTATGACCCTCTCATCCTTTATATTCAAGACGACTAGCATCCGTTATAGGAAAGTTTAAGGATGAGAGTAAGGGGGAAGGGTATAGTGAGTGGGTTTTCTTGCGCCCTAAATGTTATAGTTTATTGGGAAATAAGTCTACTATAAGAGCTAAGGGCGTAAAATTAGCAGGTACAAATATAAATCATCAATCATATTTAGATTGTTACAATAATAACTAGGATAGGAACCCGAAATTATCAGCTGTTTACATTTAAAAATTCAAAAATCGCATTGAATAACCATGACGATAAGAGAGCTTGGGTATGGAAAATCTCAAGTTTTGCATATGGCCATTATAGAGGGGTTGATGTCCTTGATGTTGGCAGTAATATAGTAATGCCTGAAGCCGATCCAGCAATTCGTGATGAACAATTCGCCAAAAATATTTGATAACATAATTGATATTTATGGATAATATAATTGATATTTATTAATAAATCTTTGTATATAAATAAAAAATAAAAAATTGTCAAAATAATTTATCTTAGTTTTATTAATATTTTTAGATTTATTTGTTATAGTTTTTTAGATTCATTTTTTAATATAATAGTTTGCAGTGAGCATGCAGATATTATATAGGTTTTGTATATATTAATTTATTATTAGATATTTTATATAGGTTTTGTATATACTATTTGGTTTATAAAATAATGTTATTAATAAAACGTGTAATAATAAAGTAAAATTAATAATAATAATAATAAATAAAAACTTTTAATAGAAAAATTTGTAATGATAGTAATAATAAATAAAACTTGTAACAATAATAATAATATTAATAAAAATTTAAAAAAATTAATAGTTAAAACATTACTTATAAAAATAAGTAATAGAATAAAAATTAAAAAATAATAATAATTAAAACAAAGTTGTATATGACTTTGTTTTTATTATATATTAATTATAGTATAATAATAATAATATTAATAAATATTAATAGTTAAAACATTACTTATAAAAATAAGTAATAAAAATTCAAAAATATTAATAATTAAATCACTACTTATTTTAATAAGTAGTTAATTTAAATTTTAAAATTTTAAAAAATAATATGACCTTGAAAAATTTTGATTGAACTTGAAAAAATATGATGAGTCATCCAATGACCTTGACCTACTTTCTAATGACCTTGAAAAATTATCATGACTCATCATATGACCTTGAATGACTCGTGGTTTTTGGATCCTTGTTTAAAACACCTTGAAAAATACATGAGTCATTCAATGACGAGAAATTTGAATGACCTTGATAAATTATTATGACTCACCCAATGACCTTGAATATGCCATGGTCTTTGTTTAAATTACATTGAAGAAATACGATGAGTCACCCAATGACCTTGAGAAATTATCATGACTCATCCAATGACCTTGAATGAGTCGTGGTCTTTGTTTAAACTACCTTGAAAAATTATTATGACCCATCATATGACCTTGAATTAGCCATGGTCTTTGTTTAAATGACCTTAAATTTTTTTGATGACTCATTGTCGTTGTTTCAATTACCTTGAATGAGTCATTGTCTTTGTCTCCGAAAAATTTGGACTTTTGGGTTTAGAAAAATTTTCTATCGGCAGGGCGGATGTGCCCACGGTGACACATCCCACTACTGCAATAAAACAAAATTATTAGGTTTTACAAAATAATTACAATAAATCACATACAAGACTGTAAACAAAATAGTTTCTTGATAGCAACCAGTTAACTAAGCAACCAAACAATTTGGAGACATCAAGTATCGATAAAAGAATGAAGAAGTTAATAAAATTTGTAATTGAAATTGTACTTCTTTTGATTGTTCAAATTTTTATGTGCTTTTATTTAAAGATTTCTTGGTCAGTAAACAATTATTGATATTGATTTGTTCAGTAACTAGTTATTGATAACATATTGTGAGTGTGTGTGTATAGTGAATAACCGAGTATTTTAAGGAGAAATGATTGAGAGAAAATTTTATTTTTAAAAGAAAATTCAGGAACTTTATCCAAGAATTAAAAATACGTTGGATTATTGCGCACCAAAGTTTCTCGCTACAAAAATTTACCATTTCACAAGGATTAACATTGAAGAACTTCTCGAGATTCACTATGACAACGCACAGGGATCTGTTGACTAATGTGTTGCAAATTGCATTGTTTGTAAAGATAGTATGAGAGTAACATGTTCAAATGGATGTCCATGTTGCCACGATTTCAAACGTGACCAAACAATCCATATAATGTTGGCCGAAATGCGTAAAGCATATTACTCGGATATTTTTGATTTTAAATAAAAATTAATCTTTTTTATTTAATCTTTATTGCCAAATAAAATATTTGTATGGATTGAAAGTTTGTTATTTTTACAATTGAAAATTTAACGATGATTTTTAATTCTTTTTTACATTGAAAAATTATTCGTAGACTTACAATTAAATTTTAGAAATAAAAAAAAAGTTAATAATAATAATATAATAATAAATAAATAATTAAATGAAAATAAAATAATAAATAATTATTTAATTCACTTCATTATAACAAACAATTTAATTTGATAAAATAATTTTAAAATAAATAAAATAATTGACTTGATTAAAACAAACAACTAAATTTAATAATAATAATATAATTAAATAAATAAATAATATTATTGACTTGATTAAAACAAATAATTAAAGCATATAAAATAAAAATAAAAATAATAATATTAATGACTTGATTAAAACAAATAATTAAAGTATATAAAATAAAAATAAAAATAAATAAAAAAATATATTCAGAATTTTTAATCAAGCAAATAATTTTTAGGCGATTTGTGCCAATTTTATTTTAATGGTTTGTTAAGTATGAAAAAAAATATTTAGGCTTTTTATTCAACGAAATATTTTTTGTTTAATCGGGTTTGAGCCAATTTTATTCGAAAATACCCCTCACTATAGTACGACCAAACGTAGGCGATTTAAGTCAATTTTTATTTTTAGGCTTTTAATCGAGAAAAAATACTTTTTTATCGTGAATTAAAAATTTTTAAATTTGAAAATTTAAACAAAAAATTATTTTAAATAAAAATTCATTAATTAAAACAAATAATTTAAAAAAATTTTTTTTTCATTAATTAAAACAAATAATTTAAAAAAATTTTTTTTAACCCGCCACCACTCCTGAAAAAATTTTTTTTTAGGGGGGTCTGTGTTTTTTGTTTTTTTTCAAGCCAAATATCCTCATTATACACCACTGACAGTTAACATATTTTTTACTCTGTTGTTTCATTTCGTTTTTGTTCACGTTCAATAAACTCAATTTATGCATACATTTTCGACACATTTCATAAAATTTAATAATATAAATGTCGAAATAGAAAATAATTTATATAAAATAAAATCATTTTTTGAAAAGAACTTCTATGCCTAATCCTTTCAAGCCTGGTGGTACATAGGATATACCACAAATTATAAATATTTTTCTATCAGATTTGTGTACCATTTTTTTTAATGTAATACCAGTGATGTTATCTATCAATTAATACAGTGATTTTACTATGATAGCGGCCGGGATAGTATGTGTGTTAGGCTGCATTAGAAAAAAAGTTTTGAAAAATTCAAATATTTCTTAATGCAAAGATTGTAATAAGTTTGACATGATTACATACTGGCAAAATATTACATTGCAGTATTTTCATTGGAGTTATTAATTTGTGTTATTGGTAAAATATATCACTCAAAATACTTTGACTTCTGCAATAGAAAAATTTCTTATGAAACAATAAAGTATATCAAATTTAACTACAAAAAAATGAAATAATCAAATTTAGTTCAAAGTTTAATTAGACTGAAAATTCTATAACTAAATGAATTATGCATTCTAATATCATAAAATGTTATTGAAATGTATTGAATGATTCTTATAAACCGAAAATTCAAAAAAAACTAGATCATTTAAAAACAAAAACCGACATTCGATAACATGACCAACCAGTCGATAGTACTGATGTTCTGGCTATTGCACGCACAGAATTAATTTAATTTAGAAAATTTGAGTTTTAAGATAACAAATTCCGTAAAATTTGAATGAGTTTCCAAATTTTTAATGTAGAAAATTCACAAATTTTATCAATGTTTTTAAAGAGTATATTTACTATAATCACCTAACATTTTTAGGCTCACTGTTTAAATCACTTTACTTTTCGCGTATAAATTTTGTCATCCAAAGATTAAAAGAATTTTGTTAAAACTGAATTTGAAACTGAAATTAAATATAGAGATTGCATGATATCCGTAGAAAATGTTGTCGTTTTGTCATTAGCCTATGAATCTATTATTCATAAATTTGCTTAACTCAAAACGAGAAAAATTTCCCTTTCGTCCTTTACATGTTTACAATTATAACCTTGTTTATTGATTTATATTTAATTTATTAAATTTGTTACAGCTTTACATAAATTTGCTACATCTAAGTATTATAAAAGATCATATTATATAACGCAGTTAAAAATAATATTGCGATATTGTGTATTTTCTATAATATCATATAAAGTTCACATATGAAATATAAAAATTTAAATTTAAAAATTAATATTCCCCTATTCAACTTACGGTGCTTTTATTGATTTCTTCAATCAAACCAGCAGGAAGATCTGTTAACTGACTGGATTCATCAATGTCGGAAAGAAAGGCATTGTGATCATAACATTTGTTTGTAATCATTGTGGTGGAAATCGAAGGCAAGGATTGATGATAGACTGGATAATACAATGGAGACATGTGATCAATCGGATACAGTGGTTGTTGGTGAGAACATATTTGTCCATCAATGGTTGAATTGCCAGTTATAACTGTGCCTGCCACATAGGTTGGTGATGATAATTTGAATGCCAACTGATCAGATTTTAACGGGCTAGACTGCCATATATCTACCAGAGAACTGTTATCATTACCAATTATTTGCTGCCCATATACACTTTTATTATCTGATTCGGAAGCCCTGGGAATATTTTTATTATATCATTCGATAATTTTCATGTTAAAAAATTTTCAAAATTTCTTTGAAAGTGTAAATTATTTTCACTGTAGGAATTGTTTTTTTGTTCATTGATATAAATAATTTTTACTAGAATAACTTTTAAAGTTTTAAATATTTATGAACTTCAAGTTTAAATTATTATTAGAAGTTATAATTTTAGAAATTAAACAAGTGTTATTTTAGAAGAAATTATTAATTACAATTAACTTTCTAAATATTAATCTATATATGATGTAAACTGAATGATAATTAATGAAAAACACGAAATACCTTGCTCAAAGCATTGGCAAAAAATCGAAAAGGATTTTCTTTCAAATGTTTTCCCACTTCATGACACAAAGTATGAATATTTTAAAATGTTGCATTAATGGCTTATGATTTTATACTGCGGTAACATACTAGCAGCAGGTGATCATAAATCATACACACACACCTATATATATATATATATATATATATATATATACAGTGACGTAGCCAGGATTTTAGCTTGTGTAAATCCATTAATTGACGAAGGCATTAAGTTTATTTGATACCAATCATAAATGATTGCCTAAATTACCTCAAAGTAATATGTGGGAACAATCACGACGATTTCCAACGAATGACGTAATAGATTTGCCCTCTCCGCATACATCTTAGAATATTCAGAATATCATTGCTCAACATCATTACAGGGAGCAAAATTGACCAATTTTAAAAGTTCACACGGAAAAATAGAAAGAAATATTTTACACAAATAAAATACGCAAGTAAATGTGTCAAATATTTTTACTGTATGTATATTTTTCATTTCTAAGATCTGAATTCATTAAAGATACGCCTTAAAGTCTTGCGAGCATCTTAGGCATTTACTGGTAGCATATACATAATTGTTTTCCAAAAATTATTGTAAAAATTTATTTTTTGGTTAACAAAGAATCAATTTTAGTAAGCGTTGTTTTATTTTCACTTGTTGAAACAGTAAAATTTATCAGTAAAATTAATATGGTTATGAAACAATATTTTAGAGCCATAACTGTTACAAAAACATTAGCTTTTGCTTCTGAGTGGATACAGTCGCTACACTTGGTGAAATAACTTCCTCGTCTACAATTCCCATACGTTTCCATAAGTAATTTTAAAGATTTGCTGTATAATGATTATTAATTATATGATCTCCTAAAATTAAAATTACCAAGTCGTAATTTAATTTATTGTTAATGATCTCTTTTTGAAAATTTCTTTATTAAAGTGAAACGAACTAACCTCACGCACTTAAGTTCATATTCATATAATTTAATCAAGAAAATTGTGCCAACTATCGAAATTCTTACATCAGCCGCTATTCATAAAAATTTTTGATTTGACGCGTATTGATATTTTCATCTGATATTTTCTGTTTAAAATAAGTGTATAAATAATTTTAATTTTTATTCGGATCTATTCAATTTTTAACATTTGTGAATTAGATTTGAAAATTTTGTTTAAATATATATTTTGAAAACAGTTGAATGAAAGAAAGATCAATCAGAGATGATAAATTTTGTTTATGAGTGATCAGACCCTGTTTTAAGTCGAAATATTTCATATTTCATTTTATGAATAAATATTACGGAAATTGGCTTACATAGCTATTATAATAAATTATAATAAAATACATGTTTGATGTTCTGTGGTTGATTTTTTCTATAGTAATTGATTCATTCAATAATGGAGTGTTTCTTGTGGCGCTTGATAGCATCACCGGTGTAGCACATTTCAGCATGACCATGGTAGGAGCTGATCGAGGGCTTTGGATATTTGTCGGTAAATTTGAAACTGATGCAGTATTCATGATAGAAGGACTGACAGGTGGAGCGGATAAAAGAATCTGAGATGCTTGTGAGTCAATATTAATGATATAATTATCATGGTCAGGAGACGAAATTAAAACAGTTTGGAACATTTGTGCAGAGGTTAAATTTTTGTTACCAGTAAAATCAAATGAATTGCCGGAATATTTTGAAAGACTTAAATTTTGATTTTGATTTAATACTAAAAAAATAGAAGTAATATCAAAATACTGATATTAATATTAATTATTCAATCATTCAACGTACGTTTAAGAATTTTGGCATGAAATGGGCAATAATTTTCAACATTATTTTCCAGTTCGCTGCACAAGTCGATGTGTTTCCCATTATGCCAGAATTTGAATTCTTTCATATGATAGTTCTCATCCTGACAATATTTTTCCTTGTCTAAAATAATCATGAAATATCATAAATTAACTATTATTACGTAATAATATTTGCTTCATTTATTTAAGTACAAAAACATTAAATTGAAATATTTGATAGAAAATAAATTTTTTTACTATAAATGTAATAATAATTGGAACTTTTTATTGATTTATTGACATGCAAGAAAAACTTGAAGAAAACTAATTCAATCAAAAAAGTGATATTTTAAAAATTTCCTTTGTTTAGACATCAAAGTGCTTTTTGAACACTACATGAAAAAGTTAAAACCGAATAAAAATTAAAAACAGGCATAATTGATATTTTTTCTTAAAGTTTATTAGAAATGAAATTATCAAATATATTGATGTTTTCTTCAATATAGTTCTTTTGCCAATTTTATGTGATTCTGTTTTATCAATGAGGAAGAGGTAGGAATTCAATGAATGAAAAACTACCAATGATTGAATTAGCTTAGTGTGATATAGATAGTGAGGTTTGTTTTTGGGTATAGATTTTACATTACAGGATCATTGTGTTTATTGGCAGACTTTGGGTCTTTCTTACATGGTATTCAGATCTTGGTTATGAATATTTATGTCATGGGTACAATGCCACATACGTTGGAATAATTGCCCGTTATCTCCGTTCGAGTTTTTGATAACTGTCGACCGAAAGAATTGATTAGTACCAGTGAATACAATTATTGTCTGCATTTATACGTGTTTATACGTGGATTTCAAGTACCATTTTAATATTGTGTTCGGATCTTGGTTATCTATATCTATATCTATATATATATATATATATATATATATATATATATATGTCATGGATGCAGGACAGTTTTCGGCATAAATTTTTGTTGTTGTGATGATAACTGTACTTTTTATACTAAATACATATAAAATGGAGTTGCATCCATGAATAATTTACAGTTTGTATCTTTTATTTTGCCTATCATTATCAGTAATATACTGGGCACTGGGGTAGGAACAAAAGGGACAGTTAATGACGCATATACTGCGTGTGCGTGCATTATTCCAACAGCATAAAAATCAAAAGACAGCATTTATTACAGATCAAAAATCATAATTTTACCTGCAGGATGGATGTATATCTATTTTACAATGAAATAATTACAATAATTTTGTTGTTTACAAATGGTGGCAATGACGTCATACAAATAATAAATAAACAAAGAAATAAGTAAGAAAAGTAATTAAATAAGAGTATAAGTTGCAGTTAGTAAAAATAGAACTGAAAATTATTTGAATACTTAGCACATACACCAGCAAATTACCAGTAACATTTCTAGATACATACTTTCCGGTTACCGTGACATGATTACACTGGGATTACTCAACAAACGCATCCATGTATATATATAAATTTTGCATCCCCTTGTAGCCCAGGCAAACACAGGAAAAGTCATAAGAGCATTTAAGAAAAATCCAATAGGTTTTGATACAAACCTAAAAAGATTAGCCCAGGGGTAAAAATACCCCCCCCCGGTGGTTACATGCGGGTTAAATAATTAAAATTATGTATAAATTGTGTATAAATAATTAAAAATTATTGATTTATTGTTATCCTATTTTTTAATTTAATTGTAGATATTATCGATCAAATATAGAAAGTTAGGAAACACTAACTTACGTGACATTTGTGTTTCATTGATGATAAAAATTCATCAATACTTTTAGTATCATTTGGCAAAAAAATCAGCAAAAAATGTTTTTTTTAATTTTATAGCCACGATGCTACTAAATAATTATATTCTTTTAAAACAAAATAAAAAAAGATCGAGTATTCATTTGAGTGTGTCGGATTGTCGAAATACATTTCGTATTTAGATTAATGACACCAATGGGTTAAACAAATATTCAATTATTGCGATTAAAATTTTTTTATATAACCTTTTATAAAATTTTCTTCTGGGTTATTTTTGTATAATGAATAAATAAATATATATGAAAAAATAGAAAAGATTGAAAATATATAAAAATTAATTTTATGTATTAATAATTAAATAATACATTTTATATAAGTTTCAGTTCATAGCACCTTAAACTGTAATGTAAAATATACCATCGTTCTTATAAAATAGTGTGTGTACAGTACTTAAAAGCTAATTTTTACTCCAACGTGTAATTGTTATGGATGCATAATGTAATTAATTAAAAATTTCAAACTTATTCATTGAGTAACTTGATAACAAATCAAAACCATCAGATATTCATCATGGAACCAGGAATATGTTGTTAGACCACAATTAACAAATTTATTAGATATATGGTGTATAATTAAAAATGAAACTTTTGAATGACTATGGTAATCTCTCAAGATGACAGAAATTTTTGAAATTTTATTTATTTTGCCGATGCATATTGAAAGAATTATAAACGATTCCTACCAATCCTTGGTCAATCATTAAAATATACCAATTGAAAATCAATTTCTAAGTAATAAAAAGGATATTATAGAAAATAATTTAGTAAACCACGATGCGAAAGTCGGTAATCCGGTGGAATATCTAATCTAATTGTAGAAATTGGTCACATGGGGAGCGGGAAATCGTGGTATTCAGAAAGAATGGTGTATTTATTTCGAAATTCTGAAAGATCGTAAGTGATTTAAAGACAGACAAACAACAATTAAATAACATTAAATTTTTGTTTTTGTAAAAAGCAAAAGAACTTAATATGAAAAAGAAAAAAAAACATACAATGGCGTAATTGCAAGAAATTTTACATAATAGACAATGGTAAGGTAAAAGCTCATGCAAATTTTTCAATTTATGACGCATTTCTAAACGTTTACTAATTTAGTTTTAATTAGATGAATAAATCATTCAATCACAATGGAGTTAGAAGAATTTTCAAGTTAAATGTGATTGTTAAAATTTATCTAATAATCAGTGCAATTTAGCTTTGGCATTTATATTAATAAAGCTTGAATACATACTCTGAGGATTACTATAAAAATTGTAAATATTAAATTTAAACGAAACATGAAATAATTATAATTATGTGAGTATTATTTTAGAGAAATTCGCTGTACTGCTTTATTAAATGAGAATAACATTATGAATTTTAATAATTTTATATTAGCAAGTTTGGTTTTATCTTTAACCAGGAATTTTATAAAAAATAAATATTGCCAAGTTACGATATAAATATAAAATTGAGAAGTATTTTTAAAATCAGCATTGGAATTACTTTGGTAATTTATAATTATGAAAGACAGGAAAATCAACAATGTAAAATAACTAAATCTATAATAATATTTATTAAATAATACGCTTATTCTCAATATTGAAACCATTATATTATTATAAAAAATATCACTGGAGAAGACGAAATTGATTTCCCAAACAAGGATTCCTTCGTATGACGAGATGATTGAAACTATTTAATAAATAGTAATGTTTATTTTGTTAAGGATTACTGCAGACGTTTAATAAAAGTTATTTTAATAATAATAATTTAAAAAACAATTTACGTAATGAAAAATATATTAATTTTAGAAGTAAAAAAATTAATGTAGTTTGCAAAAAATAAAGATAATAAATATATTAATTTAAATTTTAAGAATTCTAATAATAGTTTTTTGATTAATAATAGTAATGATAGGAAAATAAAAATTAATAAATTAAAGAGTAATTAAGCAATTCAAATAAGACTCAATTGAAATAAAAAATGTACAAGAAAATCAAAAATATCAGATAAAATAAAAATTCAGAGGGAATTTAAAATAGGAAATAAATAGGAAGTCAATGTTGTGAGGCAGAAGAGGATAGTAGTCAATTGTTGATATTGTACAAAACTATACAGTCAATTTCTTGAATTTTTTTGTGACAATTTTTGTTTATGTCAAATTTAGCAATATTCATAGAATAAATATTTTTTATTTACGTCTTTTATCAATAATTATAATAAATCCTAAAATTCCACACCTGAGTTTAATATTTATATAAAAATTGTGCGAATTTTAGATAACTACGTCGATTATGGTTTAATAGGATATTCATAATTCATTACAAAATATAGGTGTATGTAGGCACTTATTTATAACGGAAGTATGAATCATCAATTCAACTATACTGTACAGAAATCTGTACAGAACAATCGTTTCTACTTTTTCATGTGCAATCATGGTGAATTAATCGAAACGAAACTATTGTAATGTGCAATAGTATATCGGATGTAATAACTGGAAATTTCATTTTCATGAAATATTAGTCGATGAAATAATCAATTGCCTGCTTGGATATAGAAATTAGTTTACAGTCTCCAAATTTAAATTTAGTGAAACAATTCTAGATATCATTGAATGGGTTTCATACATAAAAAGTGCACATGACTAATTGATTTTAATATTAAAATTGTGAATTATTTAATTTCTTGTCATTGGAAAAGGTATTGCAATAAAAAATATTTCAAAATTAGTTTTTAAAATAATATTATTAAAATAACAATATTTCAAAATAATAAAGGCCATATTAACATTTTGATAGTAAATTTCCAAATTATAAATCAAATAAATATTAGTCAAATAGAAAAAATACTGTTAATTTTGTTAATTACTAATGTTCCATTAATAACTATTGAAAACTGAAATTAATGCATTTACCTAATTATTTTTGTGATTCAAAAAATTTCAATTTGACAAAAAATGTAACAGGGAAATTATTGGAGTGGTCCTTGAAGAAAGTATAAAATATGATAAGAGTCATTTTGGAAAATAAGAGCTTATTGGTTTTGTTTTCCATGCAACTGAAAAGATATAGTGGATCTTGATAGTTAAACGTGGTTACATCATAATGAAATACAAATTAAGGATAGCATTTTTAATAAAACTTTTAAATTTAGAAAAAGATATAACCATGTATCTGGCATATTTAATTTTTATAGTCCCTATCTGTATTTCCGAAAATCGATTTTGAGATATTAATTTTAGTATTCACATATATTATCAAATTAATAAATATATCTATGCTTATTAACACTAGAACTACCTACAGTTGTTATATACTTATTTCTAGAAAACCGGTCATTTTGACTGGTTTGATAGTTAGTTGAGAAAATATTTAAATCAAAAGAAAATTTTCAAAAAATCTTTTTATTATTATTGAGGCACATGATATAATATATACATATATTTATATAAAAGTTAAGTAATGTTATTTATTATTATTATTTGGCTCACATCAATCTTTATGCATAGACATTTTTTTCAATGTACATTTACCACAAACAAATTTTGTACAAATAACATAGATATTCATTTTGTTAGAACTTTCAGGACTTTTCTAGAGGATATTAAAGTTTTTTAGTTCAGATGGATATTTATATTCTGTGGAAAGTTCTTCTGCTAATTGAAACAAAATATCATTTCTCGATATATTTTATCCAGTTGTTTCTTTATACAATAATCCATGCATTTATTACTCCCAAGTCGAGAATATTGAAAAATGTTTGAAGAGGCTATCTTCGAAATCCCGACTTCACACTATATTTTCTGGACATTTGATCCGTCATGCCTACCCTGAATTTAGTTTTATTTTAAAATATGATAGTTTCAGGCAATTTATTTTTTCTTTTGCATTATTGACTAAATTATGTTTCGAACTCAGTATAAGTACTTTTTATACTGCTTACTTTTATATATTGTCAAAGAACAATTATTTGTTTTATAAATTATTGAATGAAAATTGAGGCAAATTATCTTTTCATATCTAGCAAGTTTCGGCAATTCTCTTTTATTTGCACGAATTGTTTAAATTAAAATATTGCGTTTTTCCAATAATTTTGATGCTAGTGATTTGCTGATAAAAGAATGATCAGTAGCTACATTTCTTCCAGCGCCGTTAAACAGTTCAATTAATTGTAGGACAACAAACCCGCTCCAAGAAATTGACGACTGTCTTGTTTCGTCCTTTCCCAAATACAGGAATCCATTTAAAATAAATTTACTTTTGAGATCAGATGCTAACTAAAATTTTATTCCTAACTTATTGGGTTTGTTCGACAGGTACTGAGTGAATCGGCATCTCACTTTCTTTGGGAATAATTCTTTGTCAATTTTTATGTTTTGTCCTGGTACGTAACAATTCTGGCTATTTTCAATGAATGAATTACAAACATCTGAGATCATTGCGAATTTATCCGTTTGTAATCTTACATTTCGTTCATTTTTTTTATCGATACGCATAAATTGTAAAATATACGCCAATTATTTTCTATTCAGTTTTTCCAAAAAACCCGGTCCCCAATTTTTAGACCAAAATAAAATAATTTCAAGTTCTTAGCTTCATAAGCATCATGCGCATATAAAATTTCAAGAAAAGCGTAAAACCTTTCTTGAGATAGGTCCCATGTTTTACCAAGAACTCGAAAAGCTTCTAGTTTTGTGTGTTATAATATGGTTTATAATTCGACAATCGATTATCAATAAAAAAGCACTAGTTACCGTATCTCTCATTATGTTTCGTTTTGCACACCATGTAGATCCAATTACTTCTTTGAAATATATTTATATATATTTATTTATTTATTTAAATATATTTATCTCCATCCTGGAGTGGATCCAACTTTTATTTCATTCCAGATAGTTCCAAAAGGAGCAATTTCAGTATGCAACCAATAAGAAAATGACTGTACGCACGTATTTCAACTAAATGCAACAATTGCCAAAAGAAAATAAATAAACATTAATCACTAAATACGGCAAAGTTTTGAAAATGTTGTAATTAAACAGTAATTTCATTTGCCGGTAATTTTGACCGGTCAGTATATTTAGGTATACCACATACATATATATCAGAAAATTGAAGGAGGGGAACAAAAAATGTATATTATTAAATGCATACATTAAAAAAAAGTCATAATATTGTCATAAAATATTAAATGGAATTTAATGAGAAAGTCTTGTGACCCGGTCGGTAGTTCTAGTGTTAATTAAATATTTTAATATACAGTCAACTCTCCCAAAACAGCTAATTCACGTATAGCAATTAAAACCAGGTCTGTGGAGTCGCTAAAAAATAACACGACTCTTATCCCTATTCCCATATTTACCAACAACGCGACTCCAATCTGATTCCACTCCAACTCTTCTCCGACTCAAAAAAGTTTGATTTTGTATATATTACGCAATCACATACAGATACGATTGATGCAAACCAATTACTGAAAAAACAATGAATGAATTTTACCGAGCAAACAAATGTATGCATTTCAAGTAACAGATGACATAAAAAAGAAAAATACTAATAGTTTTTACGTTGACTTGTATGCACTGGATTTGGCGGATTTTGGTGAATCACTGTCTCTGTGAATCTCTGTCTCACACGTTTTAATATTCATACACATTCATTATTACGCAATTAAAATTTTATAAATTTCGTCGGAGTCATTTTTCACTACTCCGGCCCAATTCTAGACAAAACACCGCGACTCCGACTCCACAGCCCTGATAAAAACTAGCCAACTAAAGCCAAAATTTTCAGATTATTATACAAATTAAAATAGCTTGATTTTATTTCGTTATAGTAGTTAGCTTTTATTCATTATATTTACACAAAATATGAAATAAATTAATTTTAATTTATTGGTATTGTTTTATCATTGCGTAAATTCTGTGAAAATAAATATTTTTAATCAATATAAATTTATACGTTTAAGATAGTATGTATTTACTGAATTAAGATCACATTATTAATAACAAAATTACTTAATTAACAAATTTTATGAAAATATTATATTTCATTATATTTATCCAAAATTAAGAATAATTATAAAAGTTATAAAATCAGAAAACTATACAATCCTGTAAAAATTACATGGGCGGGTAGCTGTTCCAGCAGTGCATTTTTTTAGGTATTAGTCGTGATACCAAAGCTTCATGTTCGCTGTCTCCGATAAAATAGGTACCACACTGATGCCAATAATAAATCAACACATACTTCCGGGGACAACTACTATGTTTAATCAATTGCGAGATTACAATAAAATAACTACTGCATCAAACATGGGTTACAGTCATGGAAGTGTGAATCACAACCTATATTTCATCAATCATAATGCCAGTGCAAACACCTAACGAATTGAGTGATCGTGGAAAAAGTCAGAATGAAATTAAGGACACAATGAAATTCATCGTCAGATAATAGACACCTATTTACGAGACTATATGTCAAAATGAAAAGCACTGATCCTTTCGACTCAATTATGAAAGAAAATTACACCTTATGCATGTAAAATTGTTGGTGGTTATATAAAAAACTAATTGAAATGGAGAAATTAAACAAAATTATTTTTTCTCCACACAAAGGCGATAGAGGGACATCTGCTCTACAAGATCATTAACTTGATAAATTAAAATTATTAATTAGTGATCGAATAGTTACTTAAATTTTATAATTATTTTATAATAAATAATATAATGTGAAAATCGCTGTTAGTCGTTCTGAAAAATAACAAAATTGAAAACAATATATTGATAATTTGTCAGTAATTAAAATTTAATTTTAACATGCTTATTATTTTATCAGCTAAAATAAGGTTGCCATAATTCTCGGACAACAGACCGGGACCACTAGATACTAGCTGACCCGAGCCCAATTTCGCTCGTGAAAATTTCGTTATTTTTGACACTCATGTTTAAAAAAAATATATTCATTCGTAAATTTTAAATCTACCGGGACACGGACCTCGAAACTGGAACATGTCCCGGTGTACCGGGATGTATGGGAACCCTAAGCTAAAATGAAGTTTATATCATCGATTTTTGGAATCTTATTTTATATTTTTTCAAACTAATGAAAAGAAATTTGAATTATTTTTTTATACATTACTATCTACAAAACCATATAAAGTAATTAAATAAAATTGCTATAAATACATTGTAAAGAATTAGTTGAAAATTTAAGTTGAAAATCAATAATATAAACAATTGGGAACTTCTAAATATGGGCTTTTTGAGAGTAACTTATTTTGGGATTATTTTTATATCAAGTGACTTTAATAAAATATAATGAATGATCGCCACAGAAAATAATTAGAATGTTTTAATAAACTATAAAGAAATTAGTATGTCTTAAAATCATAAAAAAACTATAAATAATTATTTTTCAACCATCGTTTTACTCAATAAAATTTGTTGAAATTTATTTAAGAAATATAAAAATGAGAAAATTCAATGAAATAATTATTGGTAAAGAAATTTTATGACATTAAATAATCAATAAACATGAAATTACAATAATCAAAAATAGACATCAAATAGAAATAAAACAAATCGTATTGCATTCCACTTATAATAATATGCAGATATTTTAATAACTTAATATTTTATATATTATTAAATATAATAATATTTTACCATGTGTGTCACATTTTGCACAATTTTGATCAACATTTATTTCCTTGGAAAGATAATCAGGTGTAGAATTGTATAAATTCATTATTTTAGAGGGAATTATTTTGAATCTACAATCGTAAGTATTAAGGCCGTTCGTACACCATATTTCGATAGTTTCTCTGATTCGAGTTTTCTTAAATCTCGAATGTTGTTGGGGCCGATCGAGTTTTGGTATGTCATCAGAAACTTCAGCGGGAATTGTGTGATTGATATTTAAAAAATTGTCTGAATTGTCTGGTAATTTGTTTGCTGGCTCATCTTCCAAAGAAACAGAAGAAACCATGAATTTTCCAATTTTTTTAACAATTCCAACGGAACTAGTTTTAACTGGTGATTGTTTAATAGTTGGTTTCATGTCGTTATTTTCTGGTTGAAAATTGGCTTTTTCAAATTCATTCGTTGACAAATTGGGTTGAGAAAACGTTTGAAAATTAGATTCTTCTGATTCTAAGATATTAGATGATATTAATTCGGTTGAAGGTAAAACGGGAAAACTACTAATGCGATTTAATTCGTTGTTTGAGGAAAACTGCGGAAATACTTGATCAGATTTTACAGGTTCAGGCGTGAAATACATTTGAGATTCTTCTTGTAATTCTGGTTTTGAGATAAATGAATCGGTACTATCTGTAATTACAGTGTTTTTAATTTTTGGATCAGAAAGAACAGAGCAGCAATTATTCGGTTTATCTTGAACTATATAACTAGGTGCCATGGGAGTTAAGCAAAAATGCGAAAAAGTATTCATATTTTGAAAATTAGAATTAATACTACTATTAAGAAGTAAAGGGCCTTGAATTGGTATTAATTGGATGGGGATTTGTTGATTTACATAGGAAATACTTTTTCTGTTATCATTTATGGGAAATTGAGAACTGTAGCAGTTATTAGGATATATATATTCGGTAGGAAGAGCATTCTCTCGTAATACACTTGTATTGACTTCGATAGATTCACCAGAAACATGATTTCCAGCACGTTCACAACAAATTTCTGGTAAGTTCGTGTAAATTTCTGATTCAAAGCAATCAGGTTGTTGAATCAAGACAGCTTCTTTACGATCGACTGAACAAGGAATTAATATTTTTGAATTGTTAACCATTTGGCATTTACCACAATCATTTAATTTATTAGAGTCTTTTTTCAAAAACACATTCCTTGTACTTCCCGATGACACTTGAAAATTATCAACATCAACAAAGTCACCAATTTTCTGTGTAAAATGCACATTTTGAGATTTAATTGGTTTATTATGGTAACAATATTCGGTATTTTCTATTGCTTGTGAATTGGGTATGATCAACATTGCATGTGGATGTTTGTTAGTGATATATGACGAACCGCATGAACTTGCAGTTTTAATTTTGTTATCGTGATAGCCATTGACATTGTAAGCAGTTGTAATTGAAGAAATATTAGAGTTGTCTTGACTGTCTCCAACAAAAAGTCTCTGAGGCTGTGACTGAATTGAAATGCAATTTAAAAGTTTATTTGTAAACCAGCAATTACAATAATTTCAAATTCAATAGAATATATTAAATTTAAAAAGTTATGATATTATTTGACATTATTTTGAGAATAACTATCTTTGGTCGAAAGTGTTTGTCTAATTTCTTATAGCACTATTATTTTACAAAGAAAATATGAAAAATTACTTATATTTGAAATTATTATAACTAATTGTGTATATAAAATATTTTTCGTTAATATTTATTCTTACGAAGCTTCAAAAAAAAAGGAACCAGAATTATTCGCTTGAAAGACAAGAAATGTGAAGCAGATCATACATGTGGATATTAACTAGATGGGTAGATGTGATTGACGGTTGAAATTTCGAAAAAAGCTGTAAAGTTAAAACAATAAGAAAATAAAATTTAACTTGGAAATAATTAGAGTAAATTAATCAGCATATATAATTAGAAATGCTTTAATCCCGGAAATCAATTTTTTAAAAAAAATTTAATTATTTTAAAATTGACTGTTAGGATATTAAGCAATCCAGTATTTAATGGAGTGCGTTTTTTTGATTAATAGGTTTAGTATGGAAGAATGACAGAAATAGACAGCAAGCAGGACTGGTAAAAATAGAGTTAACTTTGTGAGCAGTTCTTGAAAATTTTGAATGCTACAGAATAAAACACGTTATTTAGAGGATTTTGTAATAATAAAGAAAATCTTTAAATTTAAAAGAAATTAACTACGTAAAATGTATTGCTGTTTTATAATTTATTTAAAATAAAACTTAATTTCAACTCTAGTTTTCACGTTTTTATTTTCGATCATTTAATAGCTTTAACAATTTTGTTCAAATTTATCAATGTAATATATTGATAGACAGTCAATTGAATAGATTAAAACAGTTTTTATGGTACGATCGTGCAGTTTGCTTCAAATTTTAAAATTTTAAAAATAAATCAAGATTTAAATGCCAAAAAAATTATTGGTTTATATATTTTTACATTTTATTGTAAAATTATTTAAGTGTTATTAGTCAGTAAAATTTAATAATTCATATTTTTATTAACACTTTAAAGTTGAGCATCCTAACCTTTTACGGTATTCAAAGCCAAAGCGTATACAGAAAAAAATTTCGGGGAGAGGATTTTCGAGGTAATTTTGCATTAATCGGTTTTATTGATTTTGTAAATATATTTATTGCTCATGTAAATTATAAACTATAAAAATCTGATAATTTTATATGACATATTAGTACAAATTAGGTTTAATAATAACCAATAAATTTCTTGCCGCCATAGGCCATAGGTAAATCATGATTTGAGTTTTTCATTTTTATTTTGCTTTAAAAATTGCAACACTTTGATATAAAATAAGGTTAAATACATAGAGGGGATAGTTTTCAATATGTATTGTAATTTATTTGAAAACCCCGAAAACTGGAAACTAAATTTACCGATTTTTTCTTTTACAGGTAATTCGGTATATAAAAATTGAATTACCGGTTTACGGTATGAGATGAATGTTTCAATGGTTTTTTAATATTAAAAATTTCAAAAACTATCGAGCACAAATCACATACGCTACGTAACAGGCGCTTTCCGTACAAATATATCGACTCTCAAACCCAAAAAGCATATAAACACGAATTTAGATTTTTTATTTACCAAATTAAAATTATCGGTAAATTTTTCCTTCAAAAATTTCCCTTCATAGTGAAATAATATTACAGTTTACAGTATGTTATAATTGTATTTTATCCAATTTTCACCCAACACAAAAACTAGTTTTTAAATTTTGCTCCTTTTGAAATTTCGGGGGGATTTATACCCATGTTCAAAGCCTTTGGAAACAATTCGTAATTTCACGTGTTATTACATTAATATTTTTTAATGTAATCACATTAATTGATCTTTAGTTAGGTTGAACAAAAATTCGTAATATGCTTGGCGTTCACACACCCCCATGTGGTGCACAGACTCTTGACTTACCTTTTACATTATAGATAATTCACAAGATTAATGGATAAATGACTGCTTCTTTCATAATTCGGTGAATTTTTTTATAACAACTTTTAGACAATGGATTAAATCATATCACATCCAAAATAACTTGAATAAGTTAATATATTTATACCATATTAAATTGTAATTGTTTGATAAATTGATTATACAATAACTGACAATTATACAATAATGAGAATTTATTTTAACAATTGATTATTTTAAAAACTGATATAAATCAATAAAATGTAGTATTTACTGACAAATTAAATGTTCAATTAACCTTTGTGGGATATAATTCACGATAAGGTTCAATTATTTTTTGGGAATTGTTGATAGTATTTATACCTTTACTGTATGTGAATATATTAACAAGTGGTATAGATTCATTTCCTTCACTGTTGTTACTTTGAGGGTCAAACTTAGCCTCAATGTCATTCAAATTAGGGACGAATTTAGATTTTCCATCTTCAATGTTCTTGGAAATAGATTTTTTAATATCAGTGCCTAAACAAGTTTTTTTAATATCCAAATTTTCGTCATGCATACTATAAATAGAATTCAATTGAACATTATGTATATCTCGACAGAAATTATTTGAAATAATCTTTCTACCAGAGTTTATCAATTCAGGCATATTTGATAGTTTATTCACGTCTTTTAATTCAGCTAAATTAATAGCTTTTCCAGTATTGGCATAATTATCCAGAGATTTATTTTCATATTCAGACAAATTAAATCTGGACATAGAAAACCTACTTATCTATAAAAACTTGAATACTCTTCTTAACATATAAAATCATAAAACAAAATAAATAAAACAAATGCTTTAAAAACTGTGTAACAACATACTTGCTTTTAGCGGTAATGAAATTTAGTTCGGTAAAATAACACTTTATATTTATTTTTATTTATTTAAAACTTTTAGCTTAAATTATTTGTTTTATGTTTTTAATGTAATTAAATATTATATTATAATTATAATTATAATCATACTATAATAATCATACTATCATAATCAAACTAATCATACTATAATATTCGAAATGGCGTTTTAAACTAGAGGAGTATTAAAAACCCGTAGCTATCTCATGAGTACTCACCCTTCATCAAGCAGTCGTTGTCTTATCTCTAAGAACGCCATCACCGAATTTAGCTCTCACTATGATGAATCTTTAATCTTAATAACCATCACACGAGGGACATGTAAAGCGAGTATAAGTCTTCTATCGACGGCTCGTTGAACCCAGGGGTTGTCCGAGCAATTACAGCTTTAGTAATAGCGCTCACTTTCGAACGCATTTCCAACGTTGCCTAGCAACGGGTGCCAAGTGGTAGCTAGAAATATTTATATGGCGTTACCGGGGCAACTATAGGAAGATTCAAACTATTAGTAAACCCCAGTAACCCACCAATATGCTGGGCACTGATATGTCATTAAAATGTTAAACCTGTCTAAGGGTAACTATTTCCGACCCAGCGCCTCAATAAGAGATTTTACCGCTAGTCACCCGTCAAAATTGACGTTGGTACTGTGAACTAGTGGGTGGAAGGTTAGCAAAAGGTGAACTCCTCTACAAGAACTGCTAATGCCCTAACTCTCCTTGGGTTTACGAGTTGTCGTAGAAGACTTCGTGCTCTAACTCTTGGTGGGTTACAGGGTTTCATTGTTTGTTTGAACTAATCGGTGGTTGCCCTCGTAACGCCATACAAAATGATACTGATCGCCACTTGGCACCCGTTGCTAAGCAACGTTGGTAATGTGTTCAAGTGGTGGATTGCCCGCAAAAATTGAGTATCATTAGCTAATACTATAGTTGCTCGGACAACCCTCGGGTTCACGAGCTGTCGATAGAAGACCTGCGCTCGCTTTTGATTCTTAGGTCCCATTATTCTCCTATCTCCTTCAAATGTTAACCTACACTCTCATATCATTCATTGTTATTTCCATTTGCTTAGTCCTTCTTATTATTGTCCATGCTGATGATTATTCTTTGGCCTGTACTCCCTTTGTTATTTTAAATACACCCACATTATATCTTTCACCCTTATCCCTATTATAACTACAATGTTTCCCATTATTATTACTAGCATTATCATTGTTACCACTATATATTACCTTTATTATTATTTCTATTACTATAACTACTATTATATTTATTGTTATTACTACTATGATTATTACTACTATTATTATTATTATCATAATTATTATCATCATTACTACAAATACCATGATTATTATTATTATTACCATTATTATTGTTATTATCATTATTATTATTATTATCATTATTATTATTATCAATATTATTATTATTATAATTACCATTACCCTTATCATTATCGTTATTATTATTAAGATTTTGTAGGGATCCTTCCTTATTCCTCAGCGTTAAAATTTTTTATTGATATACAACATTAGCCGTAGTCCATCTATATTTTTCGGTTTTCGATAAAGTATTTTTGTAAATTCGAAAATTTTAGCAGCGTTCCGCCCTTATTTTACGGTTCATCCCTATTCTACAGTTTTCGACAAAGTATTTTCATTGACTCGGAAAATTTGAGCAGCGTTCCGCCCTTATTTTACGCATTCCATTTTTACGTTACTATTTTTGTTAAGTATCTGAATTAGTTCGGAAAATTTGAGCAGCGTCCCGCCCATATTCTCCGCCTCAACTCAAATTAATTAATTTAATTCTTATTTAAAAACATTATTTTTAATGATTTTGGTCGTTCGGATTAATCTTTTTCCGATGGCTATTCATTTTAACTGTTGCAACGATTTCGCAAATTTCCCCGCTACCCATTCCCTCTTTTTGTCCTTCAGATTTATTTATGTTCATTTCATAGTTAATGAGTGCCACTGGACTACTCGGTGTTAGAGATTTTGAGCCGATTGTTGTTAAAAATTTATGTCAATTTTACAGAAAACGGATGGTGAAGGAGCAGCCAATAAACTACTCATTTACCCTCCGATTTCCCCTATGTACGGATAATATTGACGTTCCAACTCCTGCGTTCCGCACGCTGAGTCTTCACGGGTACATATCATTGGCGATTTTCCACGCTCTTACACAAATCTGTACTATGTAGATTTTGCTTTCTTGCGTTATGTGTTGGCTGTGGGCCGGAAAAGGAATAACAAATAATAATTCACCATAGCATTTGGAATAAAAGTTTCGATGCACTAAGGCTGTAGATATAAAATATTTATTCAGCATATTACATCGGCTACATACATTTGAAATTCATTGTATCCATTCCATAAAATTTACTTCAAAAATCCCATAAATTTAATTCGATAAATCATCTATAAATTCAATTAGAAAAACAAAATTATCCATAAATTTAATCTGAAAAATCATCCATAAATTCAATTAAAAAATTACCCACAAATTTGATTCAAAAAAAATCATCCATAATTCAATTGGAAAAACAAAATTATCCATAAACAAAATCATCCATCAATTCGATCTGAAAAGTCATACATAAATTCAATTGAAAAATTACCCATCAATTCTCTTCGAAAAAATCAACTAATAAATATTGCACCAGTTGAGAGTGATCGTGTTCAGGCAAAACACTTACCCGTGTTAATTGCCTGAATGCACGGCTCTCAACCAGCCATACAACCAGTTAAAATTTGTAATGAAATTTTTTCTCCGAAAAATAAGACTGAAAATTTGTGAAAACACATCGGTATTTATACCTATTTTTCTCGCGTGTGAAATTTGATGTAGTAAAACAAAATTCGACCTTGTTATTTTCCAGTAAATTCTATTCGTTAATTTTTTTATTTTTTGATTTATTTTTATTATTTTTTATTTAAGATTTTTATTGAATTATTACTAATTCAAATTTTCGATTTAAATTTCATTTTAATGAACTTTTATTAATTTTTTCAATTTCGTCGAATTTGTTGTGTTTTCTTGTTATATTTGTGTAGGTATCGTGCGAATCTTGGTGCATTTTGTTATTATTTTAATTTTATTTTTATGTTTTTGATTTTATATTTATTTATATTCTCTCAGATTTTAAAGTGTTTAATTGGTGTTGTATATTGTATTTTAAGTTATCTTGGTGCTGGGTTTTCGTGCTGTATTACTGATGCATTTAAACAATTCTCAAGGCTATTGGTGTGCTGGCCCAACACTCTATCGTCCCCGTCTGAACTATGTATCTGCTTTAATATTTTAGAGATTCGACACAACAATTTAAACATCATAACATTTCAATTTTTAACTGTTTTAAATTATTTTAAATACTAAGATCAAAATTAACACCAATATAATTATTATTTAAATTTATCGACAAGTACAACATTAAAAAGTTTATCACAATGTCAAGACTATTGAACGCGCGGTATTCAGAAACCGTTCGTGGTCAAGAATGTGTCCGATCAGGCGATCTTTGTGGAGCTTGAACAACCTCTCACGCTCCTTCTTGCTAAGCCGATTCCTCTTCATATTTCGTTTCGGCACTTCTTCTAGTGTGCGTGAGGGCTCTGGAGTGAGGATCTTCACTCCAATATTCTTCCCCATTACGTTCTTAATTACTATGGCCTCTTGTTCGGCCGATAGTGTTGCGCCACTCTGCACTAATCCAGTGCGAATCTCGTCCCTTAGCTTCAACTCAGTCCCTTGCCTCTCGAGCTCCTGGCATTCTGTTCTGCTAGCCCCAGGGCCTCATTTGTTTGAACCAGCTTGGCTTTCAAGCTTTCTATTTCTGTTCTAAACTTAATGACTGTTTCTGAACGAAGCCAGGTCTGCTCCATGTGGCGACATTTTCGCACCATATCCTCCGCTCTCTGACTTTGATTTAATGCCTCCCGATGATATTCGGCAATATCTCTTCAGAACTTCTCTATTAATCTTCGATTTGACTCCACTAAAAGAAAATGAATTTAATATCCCTAACTCTATGAACAATTGGTTATGAAATTTTAATTTATGAGTAACACTATTCAAATATCTAATCCATGTCTACGGCGACACTCTCCTTAGTGATGGAATTATACTCTCTGGATGGGGAAAAGGATGGGTACGCGCACTTTATTTGCCCTATCAGTTAAGAGGGAGTATCCACAACAGTGCTCATAGACGTGGCACCGGCCAACGCAATATACACACTGTTGGGGACGCTCTGGGTTCCCTTATTCTCACAAAGTTTCGCAAGGTCAACATATTATCAAGACCCTAGTATGCGGTCATCAGTTACTTAAAATTTGAATTTTATACTCATATCCATAATAATAGTATAATAATAACAAAGACTCTAATAATATTATCAATAACGACCATTTCCATAACAATTATAATTTCATTAATAATAATAATAATCATAATAATAATATTGATACAATTGAGTTTTCAAAATGTCAAAATTTTTATTCTTAATTTCTTAATGAAAAACTCTACTTAAAACCTTAAAATTTTTATTTATTATCGTTAGAAAACAAAATTATTCAATTTAAATTACTATATAGAAATTTATAAAATTTTAATTTGTATAATGAAATAATTTTACTATAAGTAAAATGTCTCATTTTATGTTACCTGCCATCGTTTCGAACCCTAAAACTCAAGGGTTTAGGAGAAATTTCGTTATGTGTCATTTTACCTATATATTCCATCCTGCTTGCCACTTATTGCCATGGCAACTTAATAAACAATTCTCAATTCATATATTATTAGTAAGTATTGATTTTTTAGATACTTCGACTAATACTGTTTAGCTATCTTAAAGCCCCCCGAGAGATCAACTCCCCATAGAAGACCCTGAACGGTCTGGGTACTTCCCACAAAGTTCGTTTAATCATTTAATTCCGATATTTTTTAACTTACCTTTGCCGGGTTTCCAGACTCAATCCCTAAGCAACTCTCCAAAAATTGGAAATTTTTCGATATGGAATTTTTTTAGATTATTATTTTTAAACATAAAATTCAATAATCTTTGATCTTTACTTTTTTGTTTTTAATTTAAACATTTGCTGGTGTACTGGGTGTAATTAATTTGTTTAAATCTGTGCAAAGCTTATTCAAGCTTATTTCCCTCTATCAAAATGCCTTCTTTTCCTAGGGTCTATGCTGTCTCACCCAGACCCCCACAATTTTAATCCTACCACTATATACCCATGAGCAAGCTCATGTTGGTACTGTATATAGCAGCTGAAAATTCATGAGCAGGTGAGCTCCATTTCTAGAACTACTCCTCATGATATTTTCACTTTCGGGTTCCTGACTGCCGATGGAAGGTCTTACGTCTCTTTCTATCTATACGCTTGTCCATACTCATCTATTTCTACAATTCCTATATCAATTTGTCATCATTACTGTTTATTTATTAAAATATTTTTCAAAAATTTGGGCAGCGTTCCGCCCTTATTTTATGGAAAATTCCTTGTTTCATACAAACGTTAGCCTATGGTAAATTGAAATTAATGCATTATTATAATGTCATTTTTTAGTCAAACAACTCATATTTGCTTTCCTATGGTCGCTACAGTTACCACCATTCGTAAATCTTTATATTGTCATCTCACAGATCTATGCCAAAATGTATCGTTTTATTTTAATTTTCCACCGCGATGATTATCAAACAATGTACGTGATTTAACCCTACTTTATACTTTCGTTGACCTAAATTTCTATCACTAGTCGTACCCTTGATAATATAATAATCGGCAGGAGTTAAATTAAAAATTCAATTTTCCTACTTAAACATATAATAATGTTATCCCCTTAATTATGGCGATCTTCCCGAATATTAATTTTTACCGTTCCGACCAACATTGAAATGGCCGCTCCGGTGAAGTACGACGGCGTCCTACTCCGCGATCAGTGTGACAAGACCTGACCATGCCGGCAGACACCGAAGGGTGGTTAGCGACAAGGCAACACATCAACATTCCTCAAAATCAACTGAGGAAATTGAATATTGCCCTAACACTTTCCACAAACTAATATAAGTAAAATGAATATAAATAAGTTAAGGGGGACCTGCCGAGCGATGCCAAAAGACATTGCGGCCATCCAGAATAAGTTAAATTAAACAAAACATTAACTTGGAAAAATATATTTCTACAAAAAAGAACAATACTTACGATCGACAAGTTCGTCAGTCAAGCATCCAAATTTCAAAAATTGTCATACATTGGCATAAAAATTGACTAAACAATTGTCTAAAACAAATTGTCTCAACAACTGACTAAAATTTTGTGTCTACAAAATTTTCTAAAAGTCTATCAACAAAAAATTGTCTAAAAATTATGAAAATGACTGCTGTATAAAAAGTCATTTCATGCCTGAGTGCGACCAATCAGAGTATTTTGAGCCTTTTTCGGCTATTTTTCAGGGGGTTTTATTGCTTTAATTTTATTTTAAATATTTTATTTTTCTCCTTATGTTTCTCTATTTTTTGATATTATTTTCTCAATATTTCGTAAATTTTTATTTATTATTTTTTATTATTTAACCATTCTTTTTGATTGTTTCTCTTTTTACCATTTGATTTTTAAATTTTTGGTCGCCGCTTCCGCCTAAGTATTTTCTAAACCTTTTTTTGCAAGGTTTTGGCGGTTTTATATTTGAATTTTTATATTCTTTCTGCATCTGTAGGTTTTTTCATGGATTTTAATTAATTATTTGTTTTATTTAATTTTGTTATGTTTTTATTTTGTTTTATTTAATGTTTTATTTTATTTTTTGATTTCTGCTTGCGGTACGTGCTTATGTTACAGCAGCCATATTGATAACTTTCAAACCTCGTTAATTATTTTGTTTTAATTTACACAATTTTTTCATTTTTGTTTAAATTATGGCTTGTAGCCCAACACATTAATGATCAAATTAATATTAATGATAATAATAGCTATACCGTAATAATGACAATAATGATATCATAATAATATTAATAATAATAATGTGAATAACAATAATCATAAGAATAATATTAATAATGTGAATGATCGTAATAGCCATAATGATAATATCAATACTACTAGTAATAACAATAGTGATAATAATATGGATAACAATAATAATATTAAATTATTGATAATAATAATAATCTTGTTGATAACCACAATAACAATAGAGTGATAATAATAATAATAATAATAATAATAATAATACTAGTAATAATAACAATAATAATAATACTAATAATAATAATAACAATAATAATAATATTATCAAATGAATAATAATAACGATGATAGAAATGATGATAATCATTTTACGATCTGTGGGGGTCATAAAATTAATTTTGTAAAAATGTACAGTATTGTGTCGTTATCAAACTAAGTTAATCTAATTTCGAATTTAATATCGGTTTTTTGGTCATTTAGAGTGTTAAGGTCAAAAATGTTGATAAAATACAATTAATGACAACATAAAAGTCTGACTCAAAATCTAATTGAATATATATTCCTACTTTAAGCCGATCTTTGTCAGATATGGTTCGTTGTAGTCCCTACGTTAAAAGTCACAATTTGTCGATTATGGTTGCAATTTAATTTTATATAAACTAGCGAGTGACGTTTCGTATTAAAGTTTGTTCTATCGTTGAATTCTTGGTTATTTCTACTAAATGCAACTCTATATGTGTGTTTCGTAATATTATGTAAATCTTTATATTTAAACCTTTCCCAGGACCTCAACACTACTCTTTCGAGGGTTGGGCGATAGGATTTAGGAAGGGAGAATACTGAGCGGCTCCAGCTACTGCCTTCACCACGGGTTCCCGCTAACAAACCGGTTCGATTCGGGGTAACGAAATTATCATTTTATTACCTTGCGTGCATGTGAGTTATGGTATGTAAAAATCCAATAACATTCAAGCAACGCACAAAAAAAAATTAATTTTAATTTAAGTTCTCATGATGGAGGTTAGATAATAAAAAGAATTTTACCAAAAATTATTGAATATACAAGAAGAATTTTTTGAATCAAAACTTTATTTTAAATTAAATGAATATAAAAAGAAAAATGTTTTGACATAATTATTAACAAAACCTTATCATAAAACAAATAAGCTTTCCAAATAATAATAAAAATAAAAAGTATAACAAAAATGATAATTACTTTTATTTTCTTCTGAAGTAAAATAGACACGTAAAATAGTTGTTAAAATTAATTATGAGAGTAAAGAAATAGTGCGTTTTGCTCGACCAGCATCGCATTATATACCACGATTGTTCGTGTGTGTGTTTTGATGTGGTAAAACAAGAAATTTCTAGAATATTCCAAAATTATAATTTTTTAATTCCTTTTGATTTAAAATTAAATTTTTATATTTTTGGTTACAAAAAATTTTTATTTATTTTATTTTTCTTTAAATTCTCCATTTTTTTAAATTTAAGTTTTCCGCTCAAAGACACACAGGCGTTATCGTGCTGGTTAAACAAAAATGTGCTTCATCAGTTTTTGCCCAACACATAGAGGTATTCACGCTCATTTTAATTATAGGTTCCTCTGTTATTAATGTTGGGTAAAAACTGATTAAGCCCATTTTTGTTTGTCCAGCACGATAACGCCTGTGTGTTTTTGAGCGGAAAAATTAAATTTAGAAAAAAATGGAAAATCTAAAGAAAAAAATAAAATAAAAATTTTGTACACAAAAAAATAAAAATTTAATTTTAAATCGAAAAAATTAAAAAAATTTTTTTTTTGGAAAATTCTCGAAAAGTCCATGTTTTACCGTATCAAAACACACACACGAACAATCGTGGTATATAAGGCGATGCTGGTCGAGCAAAAAACACTCTCACTCTCACTCTTATTCTTTCTTTATTTTTGTTAATTAATTTGAAATTATTTTGTAAGAAAACAAAAGTAAACATTATTTTTTATATTTATGTTTTATTTTTATTTTTTGTTATTAATATTTGTAAAAAGCTTATTTGTAGGGTATGGGAAAATTTTTTTTGGGTGGTATTTATTTTATGGAAAATAAAGTTTTAAATCAAAATAATTTTTTTTACTTACAATATTTTTTGATATATCCCCTTTATTATCGAACCTCCATCATGATGATTTTAACTTAAAATTTTTTTTTGTGCTTGAACGTTATTTGGTTTATACACACCATAACCTACATGCATATAAGATAATAAAATGATATTTTTTTACGCCTGATCAAACCGGTGGTTAGCGGGGAACCCGTGGTGAAGGCAGTAGCTGGAGCCGCTCAGTATTCTCCCTTCCTAAATCCTATCGCCCAACCCTCGAAAGAGTAGTGTTGAAGTTCTGGGAAATTTTAAAGGCTAACATATCACTATGAAAAACACATATATAATTACATTTAGAAGAAACGACTAAGATTCAACGTTAGAGCGAATTACAAACAAAACGCCACTCACCAATTCACATGAAATTAGGTTACAGAAATAATCGAAAAATTTGTGAATTTTAGCGTATATCTTTGTTTATTCAAAGTCAAAATATTTTATTCGTAGAGTTCTTATAAGCGATTATTTTTATTTTTATCATTAGTGGAAATATTGTATTTGAGATTTTCATACTGAATCAAATATTGTCTTCAATTTTTAAGTTCATTTTTAGAAAATTAGGTATAAATTTCACAAGTTTATTACTGAGGAATGAGGCATTACTTTATTTTATTGGGTGGTATACTCCATCTAAGGCTAAATACTTGTGTGAGTCCGATAGCAAACAAGTACCGTGAGGGAAAGTTGAAAAGAAAATTAAATGAGAGTTAAATAGTACTTGAAATCGCTTAGAGGTAAACGTGTGATGCCGAAGATGTTATATGGGATTCAGTTAATTGTAAATTTTCTTGATTTTTGCAAAATTCTTTACGGTATTAGTGAATTTTGAGCTCTTAATTTACATTTTATGCACTTTCTATATAGCAGTTCTGCGACCAATAGTGTTATTTTTCTATCGTAAATTTGAAGGTGATCATTTCTCAGGAAATGGTTTTATAGCGTTTTTACATGGTTTAATAATGTATTGGTGATTGCGATTAACTAGCTTTAATTATTTTTCACTTCCCTTAAAAATAAAAGGTTGACCCTAAGGAATGTATGTCGATATTATGATTTTTATGAGTGTTCATCGGACGACTCGATGTAAGAGATTTTGAGCCGATAAGTAGATGAGATTTTAGGTCAATTTTTTGGGAGATGATGACAAAGTGTCAGCCAAAAGACTAGTCCTCTATCCTCCCTCTACCATATAGATTTCTTAATTGACTTTTGGATCAGTTGTTAGGCACGACTGGACATTCACGGACACGATACATCGGCGGATATACCTGCTATTACATGTTTCTAATAGTATGTAGATTTTGCTATATTGAGGAGTAGTTCTAGAAATGGAGCTCATCTGCTCATGAATTTTCAACCTCTATGTACAGTACCAACATGACAATCACCATGGGTATATAAGAGGGATAGGATAATAATCTTCATGGCGTTTAGGTAGTAGACACACAAAAATACCCTAGAAAAAAAATAAATAAAAATCAACCCTATTCGCCAACAATTTATTTACTTTGTTCAAAGATATGTTATTATTTAGGGTAAAATTTAGCAAAACCATATTATAGTAAAACATGGCCATTTAAGTATATTTTAGTAAATTCATAGAAAATTTAGGTAACTTTTGTGTATTAAATTCGATTTATAGCGAATTTTCTATATTTTAAAAATAATACTAATGTAAGTTTATGAACAAAGAAAACAATATCTTTTATGTAAATAGTTGTATACTATGTTTCGAAATGCAGATTATAAAGATAAAAATCGGTTCTGCTATTATGTTCTGCTATAGGTATATTTAGGGAAATTAAAATACAAGAGGTAATAAATAATTTTATTAAACATCTGTGGTTAAAATAAATCCATGATATTTTGCTTAAACATTCTGTTGAGCGAATGGGATATATCTTATGTAAATATACGAAACATTTAGTAAATTCTTAAGTAAAATTTTAATTTACAAAAAATAATTATAAAACTTTAAGAAAATAACAAAGCAACTATTTAATGAAAACTATATATTGATCACTGATTGGTTGTTGATAAATTTCTTATGATCACTGTTTGTATAAAAAATGTTTATTTCATTTTTAAAATAGTAATATAATACCAAGCGTCTTTAAATCGATGAATGAAATCGAACATTATGGTAAATTAAAATTTATTATTTTCGTTCTAATATTTATTTTACAGATCAGTATGCAGCCGTTATTATAGAACATCTGGAGTTCTTTTATCTGAAATTCAATGAGATAATATAGAACAAAAAAGCAGTTATGATTCCCGAATTGGTGTTCAACCATAGTAGTGTGTTTTTAAGCGTTTCCATCTCTCGACCCACCCGAGATACCAGAGATACCCGAATTTCTCAAATTTAAAATTTTTCTAATTTTACAATTTTTTCAAATCTATGACTTTTGTAAATATGGAATATTAGAAATTTTCACAAGTATTCAATTCCTCATAATGAGTTCTCACTGGAAATGCTTAAAAACACACTACTTGATTACAAGATGATAAAAATAAATCTTTGAATTTCTTAAATTTCATATTTTCATAATTTCTAATTTTTTTAATTTTAAAAATATGGTAATTCGAGAAAAATATTTTTTTAATTCTTGTAATAAATATCTTTTAAAGGCTCACATTGCTAAAAGTGATAAAACTAAAATCCATCAAAAAATGTCTCACACTTCACAACTTCACACTTTTGAGGGAGATTTACAAACAGTAAGTTCTAAACTTCCAGAATCTCCATGTGCAAAATATCCTGGAGAACATCATCTTGCAAAATGTAATTATTTGGGTCAATTGGGCTCAAGTGTGTTTTAAAAAAGAAAATGCTATTTCATTATAAAATAATTAAACTAAAAATGGATTTAAAAATTTGTAATAAATGTAAAATTGAAAAACCAAATAAATCGTTTAGAACAATCAAAAGAAACAAAAAATTCTATTTTCTTGGTACGTGTAAAGAAAGTAAAAGTATACATCATAAGCTAAATGAACAAAAATATAAAGAGAAACGTTTATTAGGAATAAGAAATTTGAAAACTACTTTACCAATAAAAGTATGTACAAAGTGTAATATTGAAAAACCTATAAGTGAATTTAGGAATCGATTAAAAAGAGATTATCATGTTTATAATTCAGAGTGTAAAGAGTGTGAAAAAGAGTATCAACAAAACAATAAAGAAAAAATTAATGAGTGCGCTAAAAACGATATAATGAAAATCCTAAACTTAAATTAACTCAACATTTATATTGTGGTATTAGAAGAGCATAAAAAGAAGTCAAAGAAAGTCAAACATTGTTAAAATATTTAGGATGCTCAATAAATGATTTTTATCAATAGATAGAATTTCAATTTTATAATGGAATGACTTGGGAAAATCAAGGTTCTTATAAGCATATAGATCACACATTACCAGTTTCTAGTTTTAAGTTTGAAGATGAAAAACAAATAAAGAGATATTTTAATTGGATAAATTTAAGACCCTTAAGAGCAAAAAAGAATTGTTCAAAACACAATAAAATAATTTTAAAAGAATATTTATTACAAGAAATTAAATATCATTATTTTATGAATTTAGTAAATGCAATACCTTCAAATTGAGGAAAACTCCTAAAGTCTTTTTCTACGACTTCATTAGAGAAATTTAATGAAGGAACTCGGGTAATGACCAATCACAATGGTAAAAACGAAAAAGAATAAAACAATGGACAATCCGTAACACATCTCCCAAGTTCGTTATGATTAGAATATGGAGATTGTTCAGAGACTAAATGTTGGTGGGGATGAAAAGTCTAATCAGCTTTGATGATTCCTTAAGATATAGTCCGGTTCTCTTGAAAACTTGAGAGATGTTCCGCAAGGAACTCGTTTAGATATAAGACTTGATAAAAAGGATAATCCTAAACCCGGGGAAGAACCAATAAATAGAGTTGATGCAGTGGCTTTAAAACATGACATAGCCTATCATCAAGAAGATATTCGTTCTCGTCAAAAAGCAGATATTGATTTGATTCAAGATTTAAATGATATTCAAAATCCAACATTTTCTGAAATATTTTCAAGAGCAATAGGAAAAATAGCAATGAAAAGAAAGATAATATTAGGTGGAGAAATACCAACAAACTCAGACAATCAAAATACTACTCTAGCGAAAGAGTTACACTAGCGAGAAGCTTTTGCAAACAGAATTACACAAAGAATATAAAAAACCTAAAATTATTTAAAAATAAAAGTTTTAAATAAAGTTGATATTTGGTCAGCAGATTTTATTGAAACCGTAAATCCTAAAAATAATAAAAATTAAAGATATATTCTAACATTTATTGATTTGTATACTCGATATGCTTGGGTTCTACAATTAAAAAATAAAACAGCAAATTCAATTAAAGAAGGATTCTAGTTTTTATTTGAAGAAACCCCAGGTAAAATTCCAAAAAAATTATATGTTGATAATGGTAAAGAGTTTTATAATAAAATATTTGAAGAATTTGGAAAAGAAAATGAAATTGAAATTTATTCAACTTTTAATTCACCCGATGATAGATCAAATTATGGTTCACATAATCCTATAATTGAAATATTTAATAGAACATTGAAAAATTGGATGTTAAAAAATTTACAGAACAAGGAAATAGAATTTGGATAGATGTATTACCAGAATTAATTAATAAATATAATAATAAAATTCATAGAACAAGAGGAGTTTTATCAACAGAAGCAAGTAAGAATCTTGATATAATCAAAGAAATTATCCATGATAACAATTATGCTAATGAAGATTTACAAGAAAAACAAAAATTTAATATTGGAGACTGAGTTAGAATATTCAAATGGAAAAAGAAATTTGAAAAAGGTTCAACACATAAATGATCTAAAGAAATTTTTATCATTTCAGAAATACATGCTGGCTTAAAACCAATAACTTATGGAATTAAAGATTCAACCGGTGAAGAAATTCTAGGTAAATTTTATCAAAATGAACTCCAGAAATCTATTTTTTAATAATTTCTATTAAAAATGGTTGATGAAATTATTGATAAACAGACTGTTGATAATTTAGAAAAAAAATAAGAAAAATAGTAGAAACAAACAAACCTACAGCTATTGAATATGATGGTAAAAAATCATACATTGGTAAAAAGAAAATAGCAAAAATTAAACAAAAAGAAGTTGAACATTCTGGAGGAATTTTACCTTTAGTAGCTTTATTACCATTAATCTTTGGAGGAATTACAGCTTCAGAAGGAGCAGAAAGTGGAATAACAACCGCTGTTAAAAATTTAAAAGAAGCACAATTAGCTGATGTTTCAAAGGGAAAAAATTTTAATTCCTCACAAGAAAAATCTCAAGAAGAAAAATCTCCGAAAGCAGTCGCTGACGCTCTAGAAGGAAAAGGAATTTATTTAGATCCATATCAAGGTCATAAAATTTATTAATAAAAAGAATCTTTCTAAAAATAATAAATAAAACAAGTTTTGAAAAAATGAAAAAAGGGGAATATTAAAATAAAGGTTGATGGTGATGGAATGTTTCTTTCTCCTAATAATAAATAAACAATTTTTCATTATTAAAAATTTTACTACTTAAAATGTCTTCGAACTTGGAATAAAAATATTATGAAATTCAATCACAATTCTATTTTACCGAATTCTTTTAGAATGTTGAAAATTGGAAGTTCTGGTTCTGATAAAACAGTTTTTTTATTGAAAATGATTTTGTCTCAAAATTTTATAGACTATAATAATTTAATAATTTTTTCTAAAACAAGTGATCAACTTGAAATGCAAATTATTTTGCATGGGCTAAATTCTGGTTTAACAAAACAAAATATTGTCGGATTATTTGAAAATCAAGATGCAATTTCTGATAATACATCTATTAGAGATTTATGCGAAGAAACAAAATGTGGGGAATTAAACTCTATAACTTCTTCTGCTCAAAAAATCAATGTTTTAATGATAATATATATCATGAAATAATTCCATGTAAAAAATTATATCGAGTGAAGAAGAATTTAATAATTTTTGATGATTGTGTCAACATGAAAAATCAAGAAATTATGGAATCTTAATTTACTTGAGGTAGACATAATAATTATAACGTAATTTATTTAGCTCAAAATTATTATGATTTACCCTCTAGAAGTATTCGTGGTAATTCTAATTTTTTCATATTCTTTAAATTAGGAAAAAGAAATAAAGATAGTATTTTTAATGATTTGTTTAGTGATACTTTAGACAAGGAAGAATTTAATAGTTTTGAAAATCACCTATCTATAAAATATAATTATATTGCATTGGATAAAGAAAAAAATCAAGTATATGAAAAAATAATTATTTAATTAGAGAATTATTTAATTTTCTTGAATAAAAATGGTTAGAAATGTAAATGATTTTAATATTAATAAATATATTCAAGATGGTTAATTATTGCATATTCAACAAAATATTTGGAATGAGAATTCAATGTTTAGAAAACTTCAAGATCAAAATTTTAATTTCATAGCTACAAAAATTGAAAAACCAATAATTGATGTTATTAAAGAAGAAAAAAACTGAATTAATTTCAAATCAAAATAAACCTTATAGAGAAGTAAACATCTTTCAGGAAGCAAACAGTTTCCAAGAAGAAAATCCTTGGAGACCTCCGGTCGACCTTTCCAAGACAAATAAATTTTTTTCATTAGATGAAGATGCCTTTCAACATAGAAAATGTTTTGAGACCTCCGGTCGACCAATTGAGGATGTAAAGCTCTTTAGGGATAAAAAAACAGCTTAATCAAGAAATCTAAAAAACAAATTCATCCAATAAAATTAGAATTGAATGTAAATCATAATGTTATAAAAGGTAACAAAACAATCACACCTCATATTACAGATATATACATCCATGAAAAAGATGGAACTACATTATCTATTGGTGGTAAGAAATTTGTATTAACCAAGAAAGGGAAGAACATATACATAACATCAAATAATAATGAGAAAAAAATTTTACTGATGGATTGAAAAAAACAATTTGAAGGAAATTGAAGTGATATTGAAACATATAAGAATATAACAAAAGATTTTAATTCTATTTCATCAAATAATTATTATAAAAAAATAAAATCATTTGTTCAAAAACCACCAACATATAAAGAACAAGTTAAAACAGTTAAAGTTGAAAAAGTTAAAGAATTTGATGATGAACCCGAAAGGAAATATTAAAGAAGAAAACATTGAAAGGATAAACTCTGAGAAAATAATTTTAGTTTTAGGAACCCCCGTGTATGAAGAAACGATAAATTTATATAAAAAACCTTTTCAAACTTCTCCGAAGGCAGTCACTAACGTTCCAAGTGCTGAAAAAGAAGGTTCGGGTTTTATAGTTGTTCCACCAAATTAAATTCTTTTTCGATTCTTTAACCTAAATTTTTTTCTTATAAAATGGAGGATAATTTAGAAAAAATGGTTAATATTTTATCCACAAAATATTCTACATATTTACGTTTTAATTCTAAAGAATCAGCATTTTCAACTTATTTCACACTCCTTTAGAATTAAATAAAGATTATAATTATGAAGTTGGTTTAGAATGGTTTACAACGTTTAATACAATTTTATATTATTACAAAAGGTAATAATGAATTTGGTGTTAAAAACCCAAATTCTACACGTGTTGTTTCTGGATATAGTTTGATAACAATTCCACCTGGCGCATATGAATTAGGTGTTTTATTTAAATTAGTATTTCAATTGACTAAAATGAGATATACTGAAGAAAATATTGTTGCTTTATCATATAATATTTCAACAACAAAAACAAACATGATGATAAAAAAAGGATATAGTGTTTTATTTTCAGATAATAATAAATTTGGTCAATTTTTAGGATTCACTGGTAAAATTTATGAAAATACTACAACTGATGAATTATTTATTGGAGAAAATATTATAAATATTTCAAATATTACTTCAATAAATTTAATATGTGATTAAATACAAGGAACATATCAAGATGGAAAAATAGATAATTGTTTATAAAGTTTTCCATACGAAACTGTTTCTCATGGATATAGAATTGTACAACAAACACCAACACCAATGTATTTACCACTATTTACAAAATGTATTTCAAGTATGAATTTTAAAATTTTAGATCAAGATGGTGCTTTAATAAATTTTAATAGTGAAAATATTTCTTTTTGTTTACATCTCCGTCAGGTTTGAGACCTCTGGTCGTGTTGTTTGAGTGCAAGCGATCTTAGACAAGTCTAAGCGGTTGTTTAGAAAGGGATAATTTATTAAATTATGTAATGGCTACACTAAAAGAATTTCTAAATAATTATGGTCGAGATACTACAACTAATTTTTATTTACAAGATATTGTAAGAGATTTAGGATTATAATGTAAAATAATTATGAGAGATGAAATTAAAAATTATTTGAATCAAGAAAATATTATTTTTAATTTACAAACAACTAAAAACAAAGATCTCATTGGGTTTTGTGTAATATATTTTGAAATATATTTTGATTCATATGGAATTATTCCAATAAAGGAAATGGAATCATATGTAACTGATAGTTACATTTTTAATACTTGACCAGTTCAAAATGAAAATACAAAAATATAATACAATAACACAATTATTAAATAATACAATTATGTATTTTTGTATTATTTAATTTGAAACAAAGTGACCTGTTGGAGAGCGAAGCTCGACCATTTCAGGAGCAGAGAGATTCGGTCGATCATGTCTGCAAGTGACTGTCAGAACAAAGTGATCTGAAAAAAGAAAAGGGATTGTCTTTTCAAGAAATTACTCTAGATCTTTTATAATAAAATCAAATTTAAAAATAAATGTTGTAATTCCTGTTAATACTGCTGGTGGAACAATGGCATTAAATGCTTCTTCAATTTTGGAACAAGTTGAAAGTAAATTTATTAATGAAAAATGAATGAATGAGAGGTGAATTAAACATGAATAACAATATAATTTCAAATCTTTCATATCCGCAAAATGATTTAGATGCAGTTAATAAAAAATTTGTAAAGGAATTGAATCGAGAATCGAATACAAAACAAATTGTTCAAATTAATAAAATTTGTAAACGTTTAGATGAAGAAATTAAAAGATATATTATAATTTTAGAAACAGGATATAATAAACAAATTAATTAATTAACTACTAGCATTATTAGAATAAATTTGGAAATGAGTGAAATGAATAATCAATCATCCAAGGTGAAAAGCAAGCAAAACCTAACGGATGATGAAATCTCTTCAAAAAACTTTGAGTGCAATTGATGACCGAATAAAATCAAATACAATTGATTTCAAAACTCTCAAAAATGTAATAGGTTATTATAACATTGAATCTTCACAACTCTTGAATGATTTCGAAACATTCAAAAAAGATGTTGGTAAAAATATAAAAACATCAAACCTCAAGGATATAAAATATAATAACAAAGCGTTTGATTATTATGCTATTGAAGAACAATCATCCATGATTTCTTTTATAATAAAAAATAATCCAACTATACTTTTTGATGATAAGGATTATACTTTTAATTTGTTCCGCCACCATGATGATTTCTTTGTTATGTTTGTTTATAATGGTCAAAATATTGAAATTAATAAAATTAAAATAATAGGTTCAAAAGGAACATTTATTAGAGCTATAATTGGAAACAAACGAAAAACTTTACATCTTAGAAACAATTTTTTTCAGTCTCTGAACCAATGTCTAAATTAACTATTGGCGGGATTGGAATAATTCTAGATCTTTTAATAAATCAAGATTATAGGTAATTTGAAAACATAGAATTTATATATAGGAAATTACCAAGTATGAATAATATAAAATTAGATGATTTATTTTTCAACCACAGGATCAAATCCAATACTTTACGGTAAGAAATTTAAACGTTTAGAAGATTTTATATATAAAAATATAGAAACTGTCAAAATAGAGAATTAAAAATGGAAGGAAGAGAAATTAATGAAGAAATAATTTATCCAACTTTTGAAGAGGGCAGAGCCCGACTCTTTCAAGAAAGAAAGATTTATCCATCTTTGAATGAACAAGATGTTTTTAATTATATAGAAAATCTTCCAATTAAAAAACTAAAAGCTCCTATTACTTTTACGTATAAAGATTCAAAGAATAATCCTTCGATTAATAGAATAAATGAATTCCTATTAGAAAAAAAGAGTTGAATGAAAGATTATTACACTATAAAAAAATAAAATCTTGATGGACTAAATCAGATACAGGCATGAAAATTGCTTGTCTTTCAATCACTGGAATTCTTAAAATTTCAACAAGCATATTTTCTGGAATTAGTTTATTAGGCATTGCTCAAACTGTTTTAATTATAATGTCTTAAATATTTAGAGGATCGAATGCTTTATTACCTTTTCTTGGTGAAGGAATTTCAATCGGTTTAACTTCAAAAAAGAAAAAAGATTTATCGTGAAGTCAGTGAAGAATTATCCCATGGAATAAATAAATTATATTTATATCAAGTTAAAACTCTAGATGATGAAATATTAACACATGCTGAAATTGAAGAAAGTAACAAAATAATAAATGAAAATATTAACAAGATAAAATATTCTGTGGCAGTCGACCAGAGGTCTCCAAAAAAATGTTGATAAAGAAATAAAAAAAGAAATGACCAAACAATTAAAACAAGAATATAAAAACAAGATCAAGAATTTATAAAAATTAAAAGTAAAAATTTATAAAAATGCTCTGAGAGGATAGCGGTTTTTTTATGATCCTGATCATTATTTTTATTTATTTATTTTTATTTATTTTCGGCTATCAAATCAATTCCAAAATACAAGCTGACCAGACTTGGACATCAGTACAAATTTGATAAAAGCAGCTCGCCTTATTATTCGCTTCTCGCTCGAATGCGATTTCACCGGCGTTTTAAGCGTGCTGCTCAAAAGAACAAATGAATTCAAAAGCGAATTAGAAAGAGATCCGAAAACAAACAGAAGAAAAAAATGTGGACATTGTGGGAATTGATCCCAGGTGTGTTCGAAAGACTGACGATGATTATCGCTTCGCCACCACACCCGTTCCAATAATTTTTTTTCATACTTATGTCTAAAAATTAATTAATTAATAAAACAAATAAAATGTACACATAAGATGTATTTCCTAAGATACCCAGACTATATTATTTTTATCTATCTTAAATATTATTTTCAAATTTAAATTGAAAAAACTAATTCTAGTTGGGATTTGATTCCCTATCTATTTGAATCACTATGAACTACTATTCCCACTGCACCAGCACGGTTGTTTATAAATTTTATTTTTTACATTTATGTCTAAAAATTATTTAACAAATTAGAAAAAATATATAAACACACAGGATGCATTTCCTAAGATTTATACACACTATATATTTTTTTAATATTTATTTTCAATATTATTTTTTATTGAAAAAAAATAATTCTAGTTGGGATTTGAACCCCTATGCTACTCTATTTTTTGTCATTTTTTTCACTCTTTAAATTATTTTATTTTATTCTTTCAGATTTCTTTCAAGATTCTTAATCTTTAATGATGTAACAAGATAAAATAAATTTTCAAAAAAATAAAAAAATAAATCTTATGAAAAAAAATAATAAAAATGTTGAGTACTCGAAAAAATGGAAAACCTAGGAAAACTAAAGTTTCTAAAACTAAAAATTTTAAAAAAGAAGATTCTGAAATTAAATGTATTCCTTGCAATAAAATATTTGGTAGGGGATCCTGCTTATACAAGTCATTGTAGATCAAAAGAACATCTTGAAAATACTGTTGGTTTGAATGATTCAAATTCTATACTTTGTGATAAATGTGGAGAAGGATATTTAAAATTTTTTTTATCTTCATTATAAAGCTTGTAATGGTATCAAGAAGGAAAAAACGTAAATCAACATTTCCTGAAGTCGCTTACGCTGTCTTTAAATTGTGTAGAAAAGAATGCTCAAGCAAGTTTATATATGACCAACATTTAGAAGATCATAAAAAAGAAACAAAATCTGTTAAAGTTAACCCTGATGAATTTACCCCTGTTAAAGTTAAACCAAGTAGAAAACATCCTAAAAAACTATCGAAAAAACTCTTGAAGAGAAATTGAAGAAAAACTTAAAAGAAAAACCTAAGAAAGAAAAAAAGAGCTATTAAAGAAAGATTTGAAGAAGAACAAGAAGACACTGGATATTCCACTTTTATTATTGATGTTAGTTTTGGTGAAATGATTAAATTACCAATAAGTACAAATAAATATACTGATATGAACAAGAAAGAAATAAAAGAAAAGATGCAAGAAGTTTTAAAAGCTATGAAAGTAGGAAGATTTTATATTCTAAAATATAAACTATCAATAAACGTTAAATATTATCAAGGAAATGAAGATACTAATGCATTCTTAGATTCTAGTTATGAAACAAGTTATTTACTTTTATATAGCGTAATTGTTTTTAATTCTAAACTTAAAACAATTAAAAAGGAAATAGGAAAAAATTACGAATATTTGGAAGATAGATTGAGTGAGTCTGCTTTAATTCTACATTCATTTCAAAATGTTAATATAATTATTTGGAAACATCGACCTCCAAATCCAAAATCATATATTAAAACCCCATTTGTTTCCAATTATATTGTTAATGTTAAAAATAAAGATAATAAATGTTTCATGTGGGTTGTTTTATCTGCTTTACATTCTGCAGCAACTAATGTTAATAAATTATATAATTAATTATATAGGTTATGAAAATGAAATAAAATTTTGGAATGGATCTGAACATCCAATGAAAAAAAGATGTTTCTAAATTTTAAATATTAAATGATGTATCAATTAATATTTATGAATATGAAAATGAAAACGATATAATAATTTCAATTCAAATTACTGATTCAAGAAAAAAAGATGGAAGACATGTTAATTTTTTAATAATACATACAGAAAGCGAAGAAGAAATTAGTTTTCATTTTGTTTGGATACAAAGTTTTATGAGGAAGTGGGTTACAAATTCTAATTATAATAAAGGTCGTGTTTGTGAACGATGTTTATCTTAAACATCAACAAAATCTATGATGGAAAAACATAAAAGATTGTATGAATTTAATGAACCAGCTCTTATTAAAATGCCTGTGGGTGATAAAGCAGAATGAGTTTTAATAAAACTGGATCTCTTATACAACCTTCAGCTGTTATATATGGAGATGTTGAAGCTGTTAATACTAAAAAAATTTTAAAAGAATAATATCTTAGAATCTTGGAAAAATATGATTTAACAGATTTATATGGTGAATATAATTATGTATATAATGAAAATGAAGTTGAAGAATAAGAAATTAAAATTTTTTTAATTAATATAAAGAAACCTTTTACAATACCTCTAACAAATCAAATACCATCTGCATTTTGCTTGTATTTAAAAATCAATTATTTAGAAAATAATCAAGCCGAGGGAAATATTTTATAGAGGAAATAATTTAGAACAAGTTTTGAAAACATTTGTTCATATATTAAAATAAATTATTTAGAATAATGAAAGATTCTGAATATGATTTAATCATATCTGATGAACAACAAGAGGTATTTGAAAGAGCTGAAAAATGTTGGATTTGTAAAAAAAAGGTTTTCTTCCTGGAGGAATAAAGTTAGAGATCATGATCACTTTGTAAAATTAAATAATTATAGAGGTGCAGCACACAAATCTTGCAATATTAAACTTAAGAAACCATCAAAGATTCCAGTAATATTTCACAACCTGTTCAATTATGACATACACTTGTTTATTAAAGCATTGGCTATAGATAATAAATATTCTTTTAATATTATAGAAAAAACTAAAGAAAAATATAAATGTGTAGAATATGGATGTTTAAAATTTATTGATTCATTGAATTTCCTCAGTGGAAGTTTAGAGAAAATATCCAAAGCTTTAAAACTTGAAGATTTTAAATATACAATGGAAAATATTTTAATTCCTAAAAATATTCCAGTTGAAAAATATAAAACTTATTTACAAAAGGAATTTATCCATATGATTACATTGATTCCTTTGAAAAATATGAAAACAAGTGATCTTCTGGAAAAAGATGATTTCTATTCAATTTTAAATGAATGTGACATTAGTGATGAAGAATATTCAAGATATTTGGAAATTTATCAACTATTTGAATGTAAATATTTGGGAGAATATACAGATATTTATTTAAGATTTGATACATTTATATTAACTGATTGTTTTGAAAATTTTATAAAAAAGTTTGAGTTGAATCCTTGTAATTATATTTCAACACCTTCATTATCTGGGGATTTAATTTTGAAAAAAAGTGGTGTTGTTTTAGATTTACTAACTGATGTTAACATGTTTAATATGAAAAACAATAATATTCGTGGTGGAGTAAGTTCAGTGATGGGAAATACATTGATTACTTCCCGGAATGAGAAATTTCTTTATAATAAATATCCTGAAGATTTGATGAAAATTAAAGATGAAGATGAATTTGAACAAGTTATGAAATGTTTGAAAGATAAATCGGATTTAATTTATATTGATGCAACTGCATTATATTCAGGAATAATGAAGCAATATTTACCATTTGCAAATTTTAAAAGGGAAGAACCCAAAGGATTCAAAATTGGATATTTTGTAGAAGTTGATTTGGAATATACTGAAGAAATTCATGATAAAACAATGTATTTTCCTTTAGCACCAATAAAAACAAAAATAAAAAATGAAGAAATTTCAAACTGGCAAAAAGAAAGAAATTTAGAAAAGAAAGATTCAGCAGTTAAATTATTATGTACTCAAAATAATAAAGAAAAATATATGTGTAATTATAGAACTCTACAATTTTATTTGAGACAAGTTAAAAAAAGTTCATAATATTATTAGTTTTGAAAAAAAACCATTTATGAAATGTTTTATTGAAGATAATATTAAAAATGGAAAAGAAGCGCAATCAAACAAAGATGAATTTAGTAAAATGTTGTATAAATTATTAAATAATTCCGTCTTTGGTAAAACTATAGAAAATATAGATAAATATGTAAATTAAAAGATAACGCCAATAAAAAACTTTTCGTACGATATATTTCGATAGCATAACTATGATCTCCAGGTACTCAAAAATAACTAAAAATATTATAAATTAACATTTAATTTAAACAAATTATTTTTTATTAATTTAATTTTGTAATAAATAAATATTTATAAAATATATTCAAATAACTTTTAATTAATTTAAAATTTCATTTATATTATAACTTTTTAAAAAAATTAATGTAATTTAAAATTTCAATTATTTTAATAATATTAAAAAACATTTTTTTTTAAAAAAACAATACATAAACATTATTTAGCATACGTAAACTATTTAAAAACATTCAAAACATTCGTAGTCACAGCACTTTTCACATTAATCTTTGGATCCAATGACCTGATCAATAATGCTTCACATATCACGCGTTCCCAATAATTATTAAAACTTTTCAACAAAATTCTTAAATCAGACATTCCAATTTCACTTTTACAGCCTCTATTGTGCTCACTAATATTGGTCAAACCCTTCAATCGACAATGCTCTAGAACTCGAGTACATAGATGACGGGAAATCTCTCCAATGTATGTGGCATTACACCCATTACATGTAAATTGATAAACGAGATCAGAACACAATCCAACCGGAGTTTTTGATTTATTAATAAACATATTGCGTACCTTATACGAATTAGAGACGATCTTATACTCTAAATTTCCTATCAATTTACCCAACTTCCTCTTATAATTTGTAAAACCTTCAGAGTACGGCAATACTAACACATATTTAGGCTCAATTTTTTATATCCATTTTTACCATCACCCAGATCAACACTCAATTCACACCCATCCGACAAATTACATTCAGACTTTCCACAACATGGATCCTTAGGATTTTTAATCAATTTATCAACAGTTTCTTTTATCATCAACAATAAAAATGATTTAGAATATCCATTCTTTATCAACAACTCAACCAATTTATCAACACTTTTTACCGAATTAGCAAAAGTAGAAGATAAAGCCCATGAACGATAAATCAATCCTTTCACCATATTTCTCTTATACTTAAATTCACAAAAGCTTTCTGGAGAAGTATAAAGACCAGTATCAGTTATTTTCTATAAATCTCTGTCTCATACTGTTTATCTTTGCGTTGAATTAACAAATCCAAAAACGCAATTGATGACTTTCTCTCCGTTTCACGTGTGAATGCAGTGTTTTTATGTAAACTGTTCATAAAATGCAAAAACGGTTCTACATGTTTCTGGTTTTCAAATATAAGAAAAATATCATCCACATACCTTTTATACACAAAAGGTTTTTTCAATTGGAAAGAAGCAATTTTCTTTTCCAAACTAGCCAAAAATATTGATGCCATCGTTTGTGCTAAAGGGGAACCCATAGCGACTCCATCTATTTGTTGATACCATTCATCATTGAAAAGAAAATTGACATTTAAAATATATTTTTAAAAATATTTATTTATTAAAAAATTAAATTAATAAAAAATAATTTGTTTAAATTAAATGTTAATTCATAATATTTTTAGTTGGTTTTGAGTACCTGAAGATGATAGCTGTGCTATCGAAATATATCGTAAGAAAGGTTTTTTATTGGCGTTATCTTTTAATTAAATCGTTGCCAAATTTATTTAATTATTTATTACTTATAATATTTTCATTATTTATAGTAGGTATAATATTTTCATTATTTATAATAGGTATAGTATTTTCATTAATTATAATAGGTATATTATTTACATTATTTATAATAGGTATATTATTTATAATATTTTCATTATTTATATCTGGTATAATATTTACATTATTTATAATAGGTATATTATTTACATTATTTTCATTATTTATATTATTTATAATATTAGAGTCATCATCATCACTGATTTCGATGACTTCTTTTTTAATTATTTTCTTAGGGATATTAATTTTAATATGTGCAGCAGGTCTTTTATTCTTTTTATTTGAAGTATTTTTATTTTGCAGTATATTCAAAATATCTATGTTATTTTTATTAATTTTCTTAAACATTTTAATTTTATTAGACTTAAAAGAATTTAAATGAACCGCATGTTTCCTATAAAATTCTTTATATTTAATGCGATGGGATGTTTTGGATATGCCGCAGATAAAAAAGTCGATGCCATTAAATCTATGGCGGTAATATTTTTTCATTTCTTCATGACAACTTTCGTTATGTTGCAATGATGAGATCCAATATCTCGGATAAAAAGTGCCTAATAAAAAATAATAAATTAATGTACAAAACCTATATAAAGTATCTAATAATTCTAACTATTTTAATAAAACTTATATAAAGTATCTAATAATTCTAACTATTAAATAAAACCTATATAAAGCATCTAATAATACTAACTATTAAATAAAAACTATATAAAATATCTAATAATATTTGCATGCTCACTACAAACTATTAAATAAAAACTATATAAAATCTCTAATAATATTTGCATGCTCACTGCAAACTATTAAATAATTTCTTTATAAAGTATCTATTAAAATAATTCCTATATAATTCCTATATAATTCAATATCAATTACGGTGAAATCTATAATAAAAATGCCTATATAATTCAAAAACTATTATGACAATATATTTGTTTATAATTTTAACTTATTATGGTAATATATTTTTTCAGTAATAATAGTTGTTTCTTTTTTAATTTATTATAAATTAATGATATTTGAAGTATTATTATAATAATACTTTAAATTTCATCAATTTAAAATAAAAATATATTTATCATAAAACTTATATATTGAAAAAATAAATAGAAACTTATTATAAATTATTGATATTTGATGTATTATTTTAATAATACTTAAAATATCATTAACTTAATTTCTATAAATAAATAAAAATAATAATAAATAAAAAAGTAACATTTATCCCCTGATTCCGAAGAATCATCATCCTCTATAGAAGAGAGGTCCTCCATATCTTCCCCAGAAACGGGGGCATCATCAGGAACATTCATATCTTCTCCAGAAACGGGAGCATCATCAGGAACATTCATATCTTCCCCAGAAACGGGGGCATCATCAGTAACATTGACAGCATCAGTAATGATAACATCAGGAACATCTGCATCCAAATCAACTAAACCGTTTTTTAAATATATAGAAAAAATAAAATTAAAATTTACTATCTTCGATAATCATAATATCATCATCATCTTCGTTATCACAAATAATAAGTGTCGGCGTATCTTCGATTAAAATAACTTCTTGAGCATTCTCTAAAATTATATTAAAATGTTCAAATTCTATAACTCCATCGATCTGATTTTGAATTTCGGTTATATTAAACCAATCTAGAAATTAGAATAATAAAATTAAAAATTAAATTAAAAATCCTTACCAGTTTCATTCAGGAGAAGACTTCTTAAAATATTATTGTTTGTCATTTTGGCGAATTTTTGAAATTGGCAAAATTTGAAATAATTGTGACAAATTTATAATTTGTCAATGTTTATAAAGAGAATAATATTTTCAGGATTTAGCCAATCACATTTTAGAAATACACACATATAGGTGAAATATTTTTATGCATGCAGCCTATACTTTGTAGGCATGTGTTCTTTGTAAAACGCATGCAGTCTATACCGTGTAGGCATGCGTTCTTTGTAAATCACATACAAACAAAAGTATGTATGTGTTTTCTTTATTCAGTCTTGAGTGTGTATGCATGCAGTCATGCACTTATCATGTGATGATCACGCACTTATCATGCACTGTCTTTGTGATCACGCACTTATCATGTATCCTCTTTGTGATCATGCATTAGCTTATTAACATTAATTAATTAAACACATAATAATAATATTTATAATAATAATAATAATAATAATAATAATAATAATAATAATAATAATAATTAAAAAATATTAATAGTTAAAAAATATTAATAGTTAAAAAACATTAATAGTTAAAACATAACAATAATAATAAAACATAACAATAACAATAAAACATTTATTAAACATCAAATCGCTTGGATAATAACCAAGCTAAACAATGTTTACCACATGTTAAGGTCCATGGTTTTTGATACATAGTTTTATTATACACAATAGGTTTACCCACTGTTTGAAGTTTTGAAACCATGAAAGCCGGATAATAGAAACCCATAGGATCAAATACAAATATCTTGCTAGGTTTCATATATATTGCTAACCAAGGTTCTCCACCGAGATGAGACGATTGAGTATTGACGATTATGGCTTGATTATTACGTAAATATGGAATTTTATCAAGAGGAAATGCCCTTAAAAATTCATGTCCTAGTATTTGTTTTCCAATTCGATAGACCTGAACAGAACTACATCAATAATATTACTATTACATAAAAAACTTACTCCATGACAAATTATCATAAATTATCTATACATTTATACCAACATTTTCAAACCAATAATGTTTGAACTCTGTTCAAACCAACACTGTTCTGTTTGCAGTTATTTGAACCTCATTTTCAAATAATCCATATATTACAACATGTACCGGTTCAGTTTTAGCTTTAGCAAACTTTATATCTAATCGTAAATTTCCATTTGAGGTCATTGACTCTGATTTAAATCAAAATCGGGTGCCAAAACAAATGTAAAGAATGGATATTTGCTTTTAAAATCTTCAAGAGTTATACCACAATTAAGGTTTTTATCCAAATAACCCATATTTCTCACTATACTCTGCATATATGTAGCACAATAATTATCATTATCGAAATCTTGAGTATATTTTTCTCTGTAATCACTATTTTTCGATAAAGCGATGTTACTCCAAAATTTTTGAAAATTGAGCTCGATGTTAAGTATGATCCATTATATTGAGATTCACTTTGAAATTTTACCAATATGAAGTTGGGCATTCTTCTATCTCCAAATATTTGTTTCTTATAGAAAGAAGCCGAACCTTTAGCAATAGCAAATTGAACAATTTCCTTTGTTTTCAATGGATATATTGCATGCTTAGAATTAAGCCCCAGTTGATGACCGGCTAATACAGAAGGCTCAACACGAACTCTTCTCACCAATAATTTTGCATCAACCAATTGAAAAATTGGTGCTATGGTAGCACTTGTTAGTGATAATACAGAATCAGATCTTTTCAATCTAATGTGTACATTAACACCTGGGAGTAAATATTTCGGTTGATCCATAAAATCGAGCTGTAATGATGAGCATATGGTAAATAATTTTGAATCCTTAATCCACTTTTTTCTATCGTCATCACTACCATAACCCATAGGGGTTAAACATGTATTTTTAGTATCGCTATTGTAATTCATAATAGTTTCTATTAGAGCTTTGTGAATATATGAACTGTTACCACCCTCAATCTTGATATTATTAAATCCGAGAACTGCATCTTTAAAAAGTGTATGAAACAAGAAATTATTTGGTATTACATCACTAGGTTCACCCAACGGTTTTCTATCTTTATCTACAACTTTGATCTGAACAGTTAACAATGTATCGTTCAAATCTAGATATTCAGTTTGGGAACCATTAATATAAAATTCAATATCGGTTCTACTATCCATAATAGAATTCATCGGGAATACATCTTCAAAGGCCCCCATTTCAATTACTGCTTGGGGAGATGGTCTATCAAATAAACACAATTCAGATTTACCACAAATCATTTTTGAAATATAGTTCCATGTCCTTTCATTCGTTTGTTTATATGTTTATGATGTCTTTTACGTTTTCGAGCCGGTGCTGGTGCTGGTTCCTGTTTTTGAAACATACCTGCAACACTAGGTAGAACTTTCCCTAACTCGGATAATGCATTTGATTTAAGAGATGGTAATATTTTCTACTCATTCATTATCACATCTTTAGCAGTTTTCATACCAAAAATACCAAGGCGTTTAAGAATAGGAAGTGCAAATCTACCAATTGTTCTCAACCATTCTGATCCATACTGTTTACCAATAAAATATGGTAATTTGCCACCACTTTGGCTACCACTATACATAATAATAATATCGTTATTGGCCATCTAATTTACGAAAATATAATGTCAAATGAGTTTTTGTATCTTTACTAAATTCAATAAATTTACCACTATCATCACGAATATTTATTTCTAAATTGTTTATACATGATTTTGATACCGGTAAGTACATGGGATTATCGATATTTATATTGACAACTTCATCCTGGTCATGTTTATCAACCCAAACAGATTTCAATAGAGGAACCAAAGAATCACCAACAATTATAGGATCGATGATGTTAGTATATATGAACATTTGCCTATGAAGTTTTATTATTTTTGGTTTTCGTACACCAAAAGCACTTGCCCTATATGTTTGCTTATCTAATCCCAATGTATTAGCCAAATTTTTATCAAATGTAACTTCACAGATGTTATTATTCAGACTGAATTTACATATTCCATCTTTAACAAATTCAATAGTTTTAAATATATGTAAACAATTGAATGAAATATATTTATGTAATTCTTCAAGTGTTTCAATATATAAATCTTTAGTAAATGTAAATGTATCTTCCACCTCATTAATATATGATACAGATATTTTGATGTTTTCTATCGTTACACTTTTCTTATCAAATGCTTTGAAACGTATTAGGTATTCAGTACCAGGAACAACAATGCTAAGCTTATCACAACCCATTCGCTTGGCATCCTCAATACTTTCAAACTTTATTGTAAATGGATTATAATCACAACTAACATTCAATCCATCTTTGAAAAACATGCCACTATTTTCATCTAAAATTTGATTCGGAATATGACAATATCGTTCAAAATTATTGATTGAGAAAATACCACTACATGTTTTGAGTACACGTTTCTTGTAACTGATTTTACAATGACTATAAAATGGGAATGTATTGTACACAAATGTAAAGTCTTGCAAAACAACTTCCAAATTTCCATGTAAATAAATAGGATTTTGAAGATCAACTATAAATTTACTTGCTTGATTTTCCGGATGGATTAGTGGGCAACTATTGCTCGGTAAAATTGTATAGAAACTCATTTTACTAGGTCTTTTGATGATATCCATGAGGGTTTTTGATATCCATGCCATTTGACATAGTATTGTTTATCCTTACCCACCATTTTAGTTTTCAATATTTTCTGAATTCTGAACACTGTAGGTTTGGAATTAACTTGTAATTCCTGTTCATAGAATTTCCCTTGTTTTACATTGTTATCACTATCTTTAATAATATACATTACAGGACTCTGTTTAGTATTAATTTTAATAATTTGAAATACCTCATCACTCCAATTAGTATTGAAATTTTTTATGAAAGGTGAAGCAGATATTTTACTAATTCTAACGTGATCACCAACTTTATATTTTGGTTTTGTAATAGCAACTGTTTTAGACCGTACTGATTTAGCTAATGTTTTCGAGCTGATATCTACGGGTCTCAAACCATTCAGACCTCGATGTGATGAATTATTAAAACTAACAAGTATTTTCGGTAATACATTTATCCATATTTTATTACCTTGATGCACGAAATATTTCTTCAATCTATCCCTCAATGTCCGGTTAAATCTTTCAACATGTGCGGCTTTGTATTGAGAATGTACAGAATAATGATTTATTTTGAGACGATCCAGGATTTGCTTAACTTTACTATTGTAAAACTCCTTGCCTATAATAATAATATAATAATAATAATAATAATACCTAAATCGGTTTGCAAATTGTCTGGATGCTCATTTTTAAACATTGAGTTAATTGCTTTAGATATTTCCTCTGCAAATTTTTTTCTTTGTTGGTACACCGCGAGCAAAACGACTGAAAACATCAATACACGTTAAAATATATTTATAACCCTTGTTAATCTTCGAATACGGTATCATTTCCATCAAATCCATTTGCCATAAATCATTAATACCGAATGTCTTATAAGCTCTTGTTGGAAATCTTTTCCGCATTGGTTTGTTTAAACTGTACGCAAGCTGATCTGACAACCACTTTTGCGTTTCCTTTTTCGACTTTGGGACTCTTTTCTTTAACTTTGCCACTCCACCGAAACCTGCTTCGTCTTCTGGGTTTGCCCAAATCTTCTCCATTACAACACGATGATTTAAATTTAAATTTAACATTAGGTAATTGATTGCGCGATGTTTTATTGTGATAAAATGATAATTGCTAATGTAACTCAGCTCCGATAAACCACCTTGTTTGTTATATATGATTTTCCATTTCTCGACGATTTTTATTATTACTAGTGATACAAAGGCTTACGATGTTTATTCAATACTAGTTTTTAGAAGTACTGATTTTATTTTACTCT